>CM076066.1:2625000-3225000 GCA_038088235.1 Zacco platypus | reverse complement strand
AAAACTGATCAGTGCATGAGAAAACAATGTTTTTGCCTGTAGACAGAGTAAAAAACTTTGAAAATGAAGAGAGAGCTGGATTGCTGGGTCTGGATGCTGTTCCAAAGCATTGCAGTTCAAAACCTTCCAACCTCACAACTAGGGAGTATTATATAGAAACTGTAACACAAGTAGGTGGAAACAAGGCTCTGGAGAGACTGAGGCGAGAATGAGAGAGAGAGAGAGAAAAAGAGAGAGCACCATTTACCGGATTCCCAGCTGCCATGGCTGACAGTAACCTCTGCCTCCATTTGTCCTTCCCCAGTTCCCCGCTCTCGTCCACACCTCTCTCAGGCTGGAACACACAGATCTTAACCGTCACACAATCACTGGCGATAGAGGGCAAAACTCTAGCTAACAAAGCAAATCTCGGTTTTCCATAAACCAGACCAGATCTTCCATTTTTCTTGGGCATCACCAACGCAAAGCGCAGCCTACGAGCCCCAAAGCGCCGGTGCCAAATGCTTCAGGCCGGCGCAGTGCATGATGGGAAGGCTGTGCAAAAGGCCCACAGCATTTGGCACCCCCTCATCTCTGCCCCTACAACCATGGCAGTTCCCTTTTTGACTCTTTTCAATAAAGCATTTGCATATTGCTCCTAAGCCAGAAGCCAAAAGAAAATATATTTAGATCTTTTTAAGTCAGCCATTAATGAAATGCATTATGCATAAAGCAAGTAAAAAAACATCCTGCCCACCTCATTTTTGCTCTTCTTATTTTTCTTCTTCCTCTGCCTCTTCTGAAGGAGTATTGTTTCATATTTAGGTCTGGGATGCTCCTAAAGACAAGAGGACAAAGAGGCAATTGCTTTCTACTCCATGCCAGACCCAGTGGACTGCTGCAGATAGAGGAGTTTCAAACCATTCAAACAGGTCAAAAATCCAGGGCAACACAAGGACACAACGCAAAGTCAGACTCAACATCTCAAAGAGCAGAGTTTCAAACATAAAACTCAAACCTTCGCTTTTTCCTGGCGGGAAAGATTGCGTTTAGAGAAACAACAAGTTAACATATTGGTGAGTCCATTTTTTGGCTGAGACCACACGAGGACATTCACACACAGCGTTGGGAGATAAACTTTAATACTATCGGATAGAGATGCCACCATTGTGTCGCATCATATATCAGTCAGCATTAGTCACTTTCAGTCGGTCAGTGTCAAACAAACACTGTGTCATTGAAATCAGCTTTTGGCAACTGCGCTGTAGTCCAGACACGCAAACACTAGTGAGTAACGTAATGTGACTGTGTACGTGTGTGAACGTACCTCCTCCTCCTCCATGCCTGTCAGATCCCAACTATAGTTTAAACTGATCTGTCTGCGCTTCCAGTGCTCTAGAAACATGGCAGCTAGAGAGAGAGAGAGAGAGAGAGAGAGATGAGGCGTACAGTAAATGAGTGCTGACAAATACAGGAAAAGAGAAGCAAAAGATGATTTATAAGGGGCAAAATATCATTTATCAAGATAAATCACATCTCATCTACAAGAAAAAGGGACACTATTCTGCTTGTTCAGTTTAATTGAATGAAACAAGTTAATCCCAAATAATTTGCTCAAGATTTCATGTTCAACCTATTTTCTTAATCCATTTGAGTTGAAAGTCAGTGAATAATTTTTGTTGTGTTAAAGTAGCATTATAAAACTGGGAACACGATTTCCACTTCCCATCATGCTTTGCATTGGGCTGGATAGGGAGAGTAAGTGATATTTTATGCATAAAATCGGGAAACGTGTTATTTTTTAGTGCTCCATTATGTTGGTATTTAAAAGAGTTTCTTTAATGTTGGTGGTTTTCAGGGTTACCATTGTGGTGAAGTTTTGAAATGAGTAGCAATTTTAAGTAGCTTTAATAATAATAATAAAAAGCAAGTGCTATGGGATGCTGTGGATGTAACCAGAACCATCTTCTGACTGCAAACACCTAAATTGTATGTGCAAAGTTTTATTTAGTTTGCTTGTATGTTACTTTGACAAGTTTAGTCTGGTTTAGTTGATCCTGTATGAAGTATTTGAGTAGAGATAACATGTGGAGCCACCATTTATTAATAATTTTGTCATTATTTACCGACTTTTATACAATTACAAATATGTATGATAATTTTTCTTCAATCAAACACAAAAAGAAATGTTCACAATGCTCTTTTCCGACCTATAAAAGTAGTCCACATGAAGTGTACTATATAATACAAGTCTTCTGAAGCTGTTCAATAGCTTTCTCCCTTTGACATCCCCAGTTTTCATTCACTTCGATTACCTATAGCTATGTAAGCAAGTAAAACTAGTTTAGCCCTCAAAAATATACATTTTTACAAGTTTGGAATGACATGAGGATTAGTAAATCATGACAGAATTTTTGGAGGGTGAGCTATCCCTTTAAATCCTCGCAGCAAAGGCCTAGACAGTGTGTGTGTGCTTTGAAACGGCATTGGATGGCTAATCAATACATCTCAGCACCTACATATGAACAGCAGTCTCTCTACACACTGCTGGGGGTCTCTGTATGAGTAATAATGTATAGCTTCTGCTACCCCACACAGGTGCCAAAGACGGGTCGCTGTCAGGAATTGAGAGGTTTCACAATGCTTCCATCAACCAGGCCCAGGGACGCAGGCAGTGACAGAAAGAGGTAACACTACTCTCTGGCCATTCAACATCTCTTCAACTCCATCACTATGGAGACTGCAGCACTTCTGCATGTTAATGCTAGCCGCTTGAACTGGTCTCATATTCAACAGGACTAAATCAAGCACTTCAAGTAAATAATATACAAAAGCGGCTATCATCTAAACTAGGGCAATCATTGATGTGTTCAAAAACAAAGACAGAGTGCAGGGAAATGGAAAGTTGAGATGCATTTAAAAATATGCATTTATTTTGATTTCTCTCTTCACGATTTTGTCTGCCAAGTCTTCAATAATTAAATTCACATTTTTAATCATTTGACACCCCTAAATTGAATGCTGATGTATGAATTGTAAGAGTAAGAGAACTCATCACGTGTCATTAATGGAATAAAACAATAGACATAAAGATAATGAAACGAGAGGGATTTTGGGTCGTACCCCAGAGGGACATGAAGATGGCGAAGAACACGGTGGCCGGGTTGTCAAAGAGATGGCTGGCACGCGCTGTGCCACACGCTGTGCTCAGATGCCAGTAGTCACATGCCCGATCGCAGAGGGGACACATAGTGAAGTTTTGATCCTCGTCACACATCTCCTGGCTGGCAGAAACACACACACATACACACATATAATTAGACACGGCCATGCAACAGTCCAACGAAATAAATTAATTATGGCCCTGATATGGTGCAGCGTGTTCATCCATCAGCGTGGCCCAATGTCTTAAGTATCAATTAAAAATGCAACACTATTTCATCTTGTGACCTTGGAAAAGGTGGCTGCACTGGACAGAAAAGTTCACTGCGGTCTCAAAATAAAATCTTCTGGTTCACTGTGTACTTGCACAAGTACTGACATTAAAAAGGATCTCAATATTCCTTGTGCTCCCCTGCGATATTTCAGCCACAAATACATGCTGAGCACATTCTTGCAATTCTAGCATAAATTAATCCCATGAATCAGACGCAACAACATAAACACCAGAACTATGTTCCTTGATTCTAATTATCACTTTAATATCAGTGAAATATAATAATCACAGTCAGTTACTCTCAACCTGGCAGCAGTGGCGTGCCCACCCACAACAGGGACCCGTGCCCAGCTCTCGGTGGGCTTTACTGGCACATACCTAGGTATGTTAGTTTCCACAGTGGCCCAGCCGTAGAAGAACACGATGATGCCCACCACAGATGCAGGGATTAGAAGCTGGGTATAGACACCAAGCCAGGCAAAGTAGAGACCTATCTTCTCCCCAAAGTACTTCCTAAAGGTTACACAGAAAACATTGAAGAGTGCATTGCATCAATGAAATATTAATCCAATTATATTATCCAAATAAATTATATTTAAATATTTTTTTTTATCAAATTCACCTGTAATCTCTACATTTCAATGCAAAAATTAAAAGAAAAAGTTAAAATGTGTAAATTATTATGAATGAAGAATACATATTTTTTTCCTTTTTTCTCAATTCTTGTGATTTGATATCTGGTCATCACAGGTCAATTTTGGCCTGCAGGCACTGATTTTGGGCATCTCTGATCTAAAGCAATACATCAAAATGATTTGACAGTTACCTGATAAGATCAACAGGCTGATACTTGTAAAAAGCACCATATCTTGCCCATTCATCATGTAACAGCTGAAACAAGTACAAAAAAAATACAGATTTTGACTACATTCTCCCTTCTGAATCATTGGAGAGAAAAAAAAAACAACACAATAGCAGCATACTTGTCTGTCGTTCTTCCCCTCGGCTTGTCCAGTGGGGTGAAAGTCTCCCTGTAGTCATACAAAAACACATTTCAAGTCAGCCTGACAGGAGCAAGAAAGTTCAGAAAAATCCAATAAAAACAACTCACATCGTGCAGCGGGAATGCTGAGTCATAAACCCCGTTAGCTATCAGCGTGGTGATACCTGCAAGGCAAAAAACAGAGCGCCTTAAAATACTCGACATCATCCGTGGGAATAATGATTGACTGCTATGACTTTAATGTGACCCAACTTCATTGCTTTTGGAAAGCTGGCAGCCCAAGTCCTGGAGGCGGAAGACAGCTGACATGTAGAACACAGGCTTTAATCAAAGTAATTAATCAGTCCTCAAAGGAACGACACGTACGCTCTGGTGATTAGCCCTCAATTAATAAAGTAACTCCCCAGCAACAAGCTGGAAAGACCACCACTATACCCACCGCCCCCCTCTTTCCACCTCAATGGACCCGGCTTCAATTCGGATCCCAATCCCAGAACTTTATGACCCAATTTACTCATGAAAACGAGTGAGAGAAAGTCTGAGAAAGGGAGGGGTACGGACAGAGGACTAAAGAGAGCACCAAGCCATCCCTTCTGCCGGATAGCCTCAATCTCCCAATAGCCCCCGGTGGTCCGTCTGTGCAGTGGCTTGGTCCAAGGGAGCATATGGCATGGGCTTGTGTTGCACCCTTTCCCAACTGCACCGGGCCCACATCCAAAGCTCACATTCTGGCCCTGGCTTTCCTGAGGATTCCCTATACACTAGTCTGTACTTAGGTTATGGATTAACATATTACTAACCCATAGTTTGGCAGGTCCGTGCGCAGGCGGTGCGTCTGAGGATTTCATACACCTGAGACAGACAGCAAGAGAGAGAAAGGGTGAGAGAGATACAAGCAAACAATAAACCTGTAAATTGTTCTAGGAAAACTCCCGGTGGAATTGGTTTCCTAGAACGGTGCCTAGAGACGGCAGTCTCCTGCTGCTAGCAAATAACTTTTGTTCCCTCTTGTATATCGTGTTCTCTTCTCAGCAGCCAAAGAACACGTATCACATTGTACCATTCTGGCTGCACAGAACTTTCATGAGCAAAGCAAACAGACTCACTATTCGGCTCCTTGTGGCATTGTCGAAGAAGGTGTCCTTTGACTTGATGTTGTACCTGCAAAAAGGCCAAAAATAGCGATGAGACTTCCATGACTTACACAGATTCTTTTGGCAATCAAACAAATCCTGTCAAGTCCTCTAAGAGAGGAAGAAAATCCCTTGCGGCCCCTGATGACATTTAACCCCACATAACCCCAACCACGCCAGGCTCTCACAGGTGGAGCTTGTCCCGGGAGAAACAGTGAGAGAGGAACTTGGTGCGGCTGTGCTCTTCTTCCTGATGGGGCACTTTGGGCTGGAACGGTTGATTTAACTTCCGCCACACTTCGTTCATGGTGGCGGCCAGACCTTTTTCTTCCCTCAACTCGTAACTCTGAACAAGAGACAATTTGTTTCATGGTCAAAATCAGCAGCAAAGCATCAGATTATCAGTCAGTATCATTCTTTTGTGCTTTTCCCTCTCTCCCTTGCATACATCAGAGAAACACTACATAACGCAAGCAGGGACTTCTGAGGGCTTGTGGAGAACTCACATAAGGACATCCCAAGGGACTTGTGTCTGTCTTGAGAATAAGAGAAATCTCTGCTGTATCCTACCTTCTTGGTGGGCACCTTGATCTTGAGAAACTCTGCCTCTCTGCTCAACACCTGCCAGGGTGCATGTAGCCGGATGAAGGCATGACCATGAGCCTTGTTCTGGGGAAAGAATGGAAGAGAAAGGCTTTGACAAACTGCCTCCATGCTGATTTGCATCATTTTATGAAGATAAAGTTATAATCAGGGAAACTAAAAAATAAATCCTAAAGCATAAGCAACAAACCTGTTCTTAAAGGAATAGTTCACCCAAAAATGAAAATTCTGTCATTAATTACCCTCGTGTCATTCCAAACCCGTAAGACTTTTGTCCATCTTCAGAACACAAAATGAAGATCTTTTTGATGAATCTGAGAGCTTTGTGTCCCTCCATAGACAGCTACACAACTGACACTTTTACGCTTTTAAAAGTTTATAAAGAGATCGTGAAACTAATCCATAAGAATTAAACGATGGATTTTGGTCTTTAGTTTGTGTTAACTGTAAAATTGTACCTTTAGCGTTATAACAACTTGTCATTAAAGCTGTAGCCTTATCTACCCCTACAGTGTGCACATTAGTATCTTAGAGTTGTAAAATGTACCCTTGAGGTACTATTATTAACCTTTTAGAGGTAAATAAGGTACAAAAATAGTGACAAGCTATGGTACCCTTAAAGGTATACAGTTTTTGCCCTTTTTTCTGCATTTGTGCAAATTCTTAAATGCTTTCATTACATGGAATACAAGAAAACAACGAAATCCAATACAGGTCCTTTATGCATTCTTGTAGGATTTTGGGTCGTAGATTTTAAAGTTAAATTGCAGAGATATGTTACTTGAGTTCCAAAGATGTCCAAATGATCTATTTTAGGTGAGGCTATTCTAGTTTCTACATTCAGTTACATCAGCCTCATGCTAACAAATGAAGTGTTTAAGTGTTGTCGTTATACTTTCATATTTTAATCACTAATTTTCAGTGCTGCCCACTTGCCTCTTAGGTTTCAATAAAAAGTTTGTAAAAATGCATTTCAGTCATTTAAACATACTGTGAAAATTATTGCCTGTGCTAATCGACAGCATACCACAAACACATAAACTGAAAATAACCCAGAATAGGTAGTATCGATGTCAAAAGAGGGACTAAAGAGGGACTATATATATTACATAAACTTGGGGGGTATGGAAATGATCTCTTTTTGCAAGTTGTAGCCATGAAATACAACACTGAAGCTACGTTGTGCCCATACAGAGATGACAGTAACTGTATCTGTCTGGCAGTGGTCAGCCATGCCATCTAGAGAAGCATGTGTTAAGAAGAAAGGAAGATGAAACTGAAAGAGACATTGGGATGAGATGAGAGTGATGAGACAGAAAGAGATGATGGAAACCTGAGGACATCCTCACCGTCCCCTGCGTTCCAACACCACGGGTGTTTTTTCTGTGCACCCTCCACACACACACACACACACACACCCACACATAGGAGAGATAAAAATAACATGTGGATCTGAGAAGGTTAATTAGGATAAGATATTCCAATTAGTACTTCATCTCAGCAGGGTAAGGCAATTAGGTCGATTTGAGCACAGTCTGAGCGGGAGCCATCACTGCAGAAACCAGCTGCAACTGACATTTGAGGGGCTCCCAAAGAACCGTGAACGGAAACGGCTCTTTGTGGCAGGTTGAGCCCTGCTTCTGACATTTGGCATAATTAACTCAAGCAAAGAGTCAAGAATCAACATCTCTGAATGGACGCAATCCTGAGAATTCTTTGCTCACACCACAGATGCAAACTCTATCCTGAGATTCGAACTGAAGTCGCATTTAAGTCACAAACTTGAGAGTCGACTCCACAATTAAAGACTTATGAAGAGACTTTAGGTGTACAAGGAGAAGACACTGTTCAGATAAAAGTCTCTTGCGCATGCTGTAACTCTAGTGATGCGCTCATTTTCTCCTGTATTACACAGCAGCGCTTCAACATGGTGACTTAAATATTCAGACTATCTGTACACTGTAAAAAAAGATTTACATGATTTAATCTTGTACATCGGTCCCACATGATTCATTTAAGTTAAAAAATATAATTTGGTCATGTAACTTCAACATCAGTCTCAAAGTGAATTTTACATGGTTCCCTGACATTATTCAGTCATTCAATTTCATATATTGATTCACCAAATTTAATTTCATATATTAATGTCTCACAACCAAATAAGACTGTACTAGCTAGTTAACAAACTTTTAGTCAGTATTAGCACACATTATCATCTTAATTAAATACTAAGAATTGAATGCAGTCTCAACAAATCTAATCTAAACTATAAAATCTAATAATTCCAACACAGTTAAACAATAATACACATCAAAACACCTAAAATATCCCTTAATTTCAGCAATTACTTTCTCTTGATTCAGACACATGCAAAGCATGCTGGGAACTAACAAGTACCGCCCACTTTCAGTTAATGCAACACAAATCATTCATGTAATTCCAATACAAACAGATTAAGTAAACTTCACTCTCATATATTTAAGTGGATTGAACATAATCTATTTAAGTTAGGAGATAATATATAGCAATTGTGTTGCTTTAGCTCATTTTAATTAAGTTATTTGAACAAGCAGCAAAAATCTTTTTTTTTTCATTGTAAATGCATCATGCATGTATATTCCCATTGAGAACACAGCACTAGTCAAACCCCAAAAGAGATCCCACAGAGAAGAACACAGCAATCACTAGCTAATGCCAAATTGCAACAAACTACAGGGCAAGTCTTCTCACCACATTTTCCCTCTGGTTTTGTTGTTTTTAGACTTGTATATTTATTGCCTCCATAGAAATCTAATGTTGTACATCAGACTGGGGCTGTTAAGACAAACAAACACGCAGCCACTGAAACATGATACCAGCGGCAGTGATGTCCCCTTGAGCATTGAAGATATTCAAAACAAAACTTCACTCCCTATAAAATCAATCCATTAGGCAGCTCACGAATGAAACAATAAACCAAAACTAGCCTATTGTAAAACTCCTGAAGTTATCCGAGACGGCATATCCGCAAGAGTGATAGTAAACTGTAACAATGTGCCGAGATAAGAGGAAGACCTCAAGTGAGACATGGTTAATGTGTGACTTGACCTGCTGTACCTGTTCAGGCTGCCTGCAATCAAACTTCAGTTACCGGCTGAATAATTCAGAGTGTCTGACTGCAGGTATTTGTAGCGGTCACAGAGCACACCTCGAAAGAACCGCCCGGGACAAAACATTATGTAATGATGGTGATCAGACAAAGCAGGAGAATAGTGTTGAATTAGGGTTCAGTGACCATGATAATGAAGATGATAAAAGTCATCATGACAAAGCATGTCACTACAGGCACATCTTGCCACCTTACCAGGCTTCCCATGGGGAAATGATCCTATAGAGTGTATTGTTTAATACCTCAATGTTATGCATGATAAAAAACAACCCAAACACTCAGATGATTAAGTCAGTGCTATAAAATGGGGAATCTATCATTTACAACAATGACAAGTGGCAAACCGTTAAATTTAGAGCAGAAATTTTAGGGTACAGTTAACTCAGTGTGCTGTCAAAGGCTGGTTCTCAGCTCTTCTGTGAGAGAGTAGACAATCACTACTATTACCAGCCTGATAATCTTACTTGGCTTCACACCGCAAGCATTCAGTCTAATCACCCTACAGATGAAGACACACGGCACAAAACAATCGCAAAGACAGAGACGCACAATAAGTGTTTTCTGCCATAGTCTACAAGACAAGAATGCATGTCAACTAGCTTTTTAAGTAAACAATTAGGACAGTTCACCTACAGTAATTCCCCAGATACAATATAAAAACAAGCTCACTAGCAGCAGATGAAGAAGAGTTCATCTGGGACCATTAATAATACCATACAAATTCAGTTCTATTACTACATAATGAGTAATCTTTAAGCTTACATAACAAAACAATGATATATGGATGATTCCCAAGTTGGTCTGATGCCCTGTGAAATAATAACTCTGTCCAATACTAGGTGGCATAGTGGGACTTGGAAAGACTAACTAGCTCGTAATTCACACACATACACTATTAAGTAAACAATCTTTAGGAAACCAAATTAGAGTCCATTTTCACAGTCAACATCTTATTTCCTAAGATTTCTTGGCTATGGAGAGAAACGGTCACTATTGAAGATCACGATTGATATTGTTTTTGACAAGGCGCACCTCGACTGATCTAAAGCGACAGCTTTTTTCTGTAAATCAACACCAGATGTGGCTCTTACAAAAATCAAAAATGCAATTAGATGCATCTGGCTAAAGCAAAATCAATTGGTAACACTTTATTTTACACATGTTACATGTAGTTACTATATGGTAATTGTGTGTAATTACATGCATCTAATCCTAAATCACAGCCTAATCCAAACCCTAACCCTATAGTGAGTTCATGTAGTTAATTCTTAATACTCAGTACTTAAATGTATAATTACACTGTAACACCTTAAAATAAAGTGTAACCAATTAATTCATTCTTGAATGAAGGCTTGTACATGCATGATCTACTCAGCTTCCACTCACCTCTTTATCACGCTCAATTTCCAGCCCAGCGTCCTTTAAATTGCCCTCAAACTCCTCCCGGATCATGATTTTCTCCCCATCAGCGGGGTCCGGGGGTCCGACGTCCACCACCACCTCCACAGGTTCATCTTTCCCTCCCTCTGGGTCTTTTTCCTCCACTCCTAAAGGATAGCTACCATTGGAGATGGTGGACAGTCTGTGTTGACTAGGAGACCCCCTGACGAAGGCACGTTTTCGGTAGTGGTACACCAGCACATAGTCCACTTTCCTTCGGCCGTCAGCAAAGTACAGCCGTTTGCGAGGGTCCTGGTCCACGTCCATCAGGCTATTGGCCACCTGAACAGGTGAGAGGAGAATACAATGTACCCAGGCTCAGTGTTCATCAGCTGTGCGTGTGCATATCAAATTCAACTCAGAAGAAAGGGAGGAGGGAGTATGGTGAGGATAGATGTAGGTCAGACTATTGCTTCTTAATTTGGCTGCTCTCAATACAATTTAGATTGAAAGTGTGAAGGCAATAGACACCTTTCATTGATGCCATCTATTTCTGGGTTATACTTCATTCAATTTACTGTCTGTAGAACTAAAGCAAACCTGCTTGAGTCTCACTATTAGTATTCTAGCAGTACTATTCTTGAGAAATCAGAAGCATACTCACATGTATCTTGTTGTCACTTGTCTGCAGCATGTTGTCACACTTAAAGAAAAACACAAAAACAAGATGAAACTGCAACAGTTCCTCGGCGAAATTGTGTGTGTTTCTGGTGGCATGCCCGTTTCTGATGTCACCCTACAGAGACGCCACCATCCATCTTTCCCTCTGTTTATCCATCGATCTCGCAAAGCATGAAATCCATCCGTCTGTCTGAGTTTGGCACCGCTGACTGGGAAAGCTTTGCTTCACGCACAACAGAACGCATCTCCGCAGAAACTTCTGATTTGTCCCTGACTAATTGTCCCTGGAGGAATACCTGCGCGTCTCCAAGCGCCAGAGCGCATCATTACGCGCCGGAGGGGCTTGCGCGCGCGTGTAAAGATGGAGTCGCCAACAGGTTGAAAAAAATCTGCGCACATCCGTTTAATGCATAAATCGTTCTCTACGAAACAGCGCTTGCTTTAAAGCGTATTATAAAAGCTTGAGTGGGGCTAAAAGCCCCCATACGCACAATGTGCTTGCTCTTACATGAAAAAAATATTTATTTGTGTTAGATATTGATGAAGTAAAACATTTGTTATTGTTATTGTTGTTGTTAAAAGAAATTATAACAAGGTTGTTGTGATTAAAAATCATTTAAAAAGTGATATAGTGTAAAATAGTGTAGATATAGGTTCCATATAGAATCTGACACTTTTGTGCAAAAACTTTTGAGAGAGCAAGATATTTTTTACTTACATATTAAGGACACTAATTCAAAATAGTAATTTGAAAATGATAATTACTAATAATCACTAATTTGAAATAGTTTAAATTTCGGTTACACTTTATTTTAAGGTGAGTAGTTACATTGTATTTACTCAAATACGTACTGAGTAATATTAATTAACCACATTTACTTACTACAGAGTTGAAGTTAGGGTTTGTTAGGGTTAGTTACTTGTAATTATGCGTTAATTACTTGTAATTTACTGTTATTACTCTTGTAACTCTATGTCACCTTAAAATAAAGTGTTACCAAAATTTCTTGTTAATTTCAGTCACATTTGGCATTTCATAACATCTTCAATGTTCAAACTCCTCATTTTCCTGCTTTTAGTAAACAGACATCTTGGAGTACAGACATATTTCATAAATTAATCTCCATTGTGATTGGGACCACTTTGCATCTCCATTGCATCAAATCTTTTGAAGATTTGATGTAGTTTGTGCATTTTGCATCTTTTTCCTCTGCCATCCTAGCAGTGTAAATATATTAGCTAGATAGTTTCAGGGATCCTCACTAGCAACAAAAATGTTCATGTATATCATGTGACCACGGTTTTGTTTGTTTGTTTGTTTTTGACCTCCTGGATCAGGGAAATTTTCCAATACACAGAGACCAACAGGTGGTAAGGAAAGTTGTTGTGGTGGTGGTTGTTACTTCGCCTCTATTATTATATAGGCATCCTTTAGACCCTGTCATTTTATTCCTTTAAAGTTCCAGCACATACACATAACACACAAAAAATTATTAATTTACCACATATACCACATGTTCAGCAGGCTACTCACATGATGCCGAGACTCTTCAATGGAGTCAACATTATCATCATCATTAAAGGTGCAACTGGTGGAGTTCATAACTTCAGTCTCAGATATTTCTCTTAAATCGCTGCAGATAGAGGAGGACTCACTCAAGGCAGTGCTGACCCCATTCAGAACACAGTTATGCACCTCTGTTGATGGGAAACAGTGAATTTGTAAACTCAGTTAAAACCCATTTAACAGTTATATTGATCTTACTTTGGCAATGTGACTACACAGAATTAAAGATACACTTCTACCTCAAAAAGAGACTTAAAAAGAGATTTTTTTCTAACTCTTTGATCACAGAAAAAAACGCATGTCTCTGTTCATAAGCAGTACTCAAGACCAATAACAATTCCAAAACAATTAGCTGTATTTTTATCTCTTTAAATATCTATTCTATATATATATATATATATATATATATATACTAGGCACTCTTCATTGGTAGCATTTTGTTGTCCAGACAATGCGCAACCATTGCTTAAAAGCTTCTGGTGCGCTTCATAACTAATGTCAGGAGCTTTAAAAGTGCTGTCAACCCATGTATAGCCAATTATTTGTGGACAGGGTTTGTCATGACTTACCCACATACGAACGGGATCCATTCACGGCCATGTCGCCGGCGAGCTGAAGCGCAATCAGGTATGGGGCGATTGGAGACAGTGAAGGCGCAAAATCCTCTCCAGGCTTTGGCCAGGCTTAATTTAATACCATGACTGCTGGAGAGAGAGAGGGCTTATGATAGTGCCAAACTTTAACTAATTTCCAGGACCTTCTGTCCTGGGTGAATAAAGCCCACAAACTATCCAATTCCACCACAGATTGTTGTCTTCCCAGGACTAACATATTTTGCCATCCGATTAGGTGTAGTATCTATCTATCTATCTATCTAAAGTTGTAAATGCTCTTTTTCTTTTGGAAATGTTAAAGACATTATTGAATTGAAGTGTATATTTTGGCTGTTGCACCTGCCCCATTCAGGCTGCACACTAAAATACTAGGCCCAGCAGCCTTTAATGTGTTGCGGTTTCATACAGAACATCAGAAGACCAGTAAAACATACATTTGAACACATAATTATCATGCTTTTCCTGTTGCCAAGATACATTCTATATCTAGGTCTATAGGAACTCTACACATTCAGATGTAGAATTTCCTCCATTCAGAAGCGGTTCTTATACCCCTCAAAAGCTCACCCACACAACTGCTCTCGATTTGCTTGATTTGCTCTTGGAAACAAGAATGGGGAGTATGTCACGTTTAACTCTTCAAAAGCCTGCCTGTTAAATCAGCCTTGATGCTCTCATTCTCATTTCACACCTTTTACTTATAGATATATGTATGCTTTACTCACACAGGTCTGGAGGGTACATCTAGCCCACTGGAAAAGGAGGGATTTGCACTAGGAAGTCATAATTTTTATATGTATGTATTTATCTTAATCCATTCTCTATACAAACGGTGGGAGGTTAAGGCAAGGTATTGATCAAAGTCAACAGTAAGCAGGCAAACCAACATGTATACAGTGGATTTTTGTGTGTTTGTGGAGAACATTGGAACATACACCATCTGAGGAGGTTTGAGGATGTGGGCATTGATGCGATATTAGCGCTCTCTTGTGGTTTTAAGTTATTTGTTCTTTGATAAATTCATCAGAATTTTAGCAGTGTGTGCCCTCATGTGGTCAGTAATGAACATTGCATCCTGAATATCGCTCATATTTTTCTATTGCATTTAAGTGCTGTTATTTCAATAAAGATACAAGACTAAAATTTCAGAATGTGTATCTGTAAACTACGTTTAAGGAAAGTAGTTTTGTATGAGAACCACAAGAGGGCGCTGTTAATGCTGCATCCTCACCACAACTATCCTCCAGTACCCTGCACTCAAAGACCTCCTTTTTTTTCCAAAACTCTTTGTGCCAGAATGAATACAGAGTTGTTTTGAAGAGAGATCCTTTCACATAAGGCCTCAAATCGACTCTTCTTTTTCCATTTCCTTTCTCACTCTCTCTTTTTCAGTCAGTTGAAGTTCAAATCCATTTGAAGAAATGTCAAGGAAATGCTTAGGCTAAATATTATACATATCCACAGTACACTCAGGTGTTAATATTTTCACAGTCGTTTGAGTTTTCCAAAGAACATGTGAAGAACATTTTAACAATCTAAAACTGTTTCATGCAAATTAAAGAATCCTCGTGGAAACATATAGATGGATATAAATAACCTTTGTTTCGAGTAATGCATAAAGTTTTAAAACCTAATTCAAGTACAACAGTGTAAAAGTAGCCAATTCTACAGAAAACCTGTGGACTTGCACAAGATTATTATTTTTTTTTTAGCAAAAAGAGGATGTTTAGTTATTCTCTGACGTAGATTAGATGTGGCCATGTCTCTGCTCGGTATGTGAAGATGTGCACACATTGCAGTTCCTGTTGTGCTGATAAAGGTCAAAATTAAATTTTAAATACGTCACAGAAAAAGGTGCAAAGTGCCATTTTAAAACTCTGATCACAAGACAAGGTAACTCCTATCTTGGTCTGTGAAGCTTGACAGTCTAAAAACAAGCACAGAAAATTGTCCTCTCATGTCTTGTACATGAGAGGACAATTTTGAAATGTTCTACAAATACAGTACCAATCATCATTTGAGCTAGGTAGTAACTGATTACATGCAATCTAGCTTACGTAATCAGATTCCAAAAATTAAGTACTTGTAATTAGATTACACTACATTTGAAAATACTCGTAATCAGTTACTTTTCTGCTGATAACATGTTATTCTCACAAAGGTAGTAAATTATTCATAATTCATTGATCCCACTTTGTTATATTTTGCACTTTCCTTTATATAAAACTTTAAGTCCTTTTGTGAAAGGTTATGAGCCAATTATGACTAAAAAGTGTGAAATGCATTGCTTTAGCAAAAAGAGGATGTTTGGTTATTCTCCATGACACAGATTAAATGTGGTCATGTCTTTTTGCTCAATATTGGAAAATGTTCAGACATTCCATACGGCCCACAGGCATGAAATAGCAGTTTTAAAAAAAACAATTTGATTTTAGTTTTAACAAAACCAGGCGTTGTTCACTCAGTAGCCCTTCTCAAAATGAAATTACTGCTGAAATGTCACTCTGAGGTCAAACAGGTCTTGTGTCTGCAGGGAATTAATCATTTGTGTGCAGAGACCGTTGAATTTAATGAGCATCTTGGATGCTGAGGTGAGAAACTCTGTGACTCAGTTCTACGCCATCTGCCTTCTTAAGGGCTTGGTGAAGTAAATAGACATTCAATTTGACTCCATTCCATAACTGCAGCTCAAATATTCAGAAGAGTCCCTGGCAGTGTGATTGACAGTCATTGTTTTGTGGTTGCTGTGGGTGACGTGCATCACCGACAGAGATGGACGGGTGTCACAACAACACTACGCTGCTCTGATCGTGACAATGGGCTCCATTGTTCCTCAACAAAATTGTCATCCTCACTGTATTCGCCTCTCCACAGAGCCGGCACCACCAGCTTTAGGAAAAATCAATCAAAGCACAGAACTTCTATAATTAGACAGAGGACACACTTTGTAAACAGAGCTGAAAACGTTCAGTCTGGAAGCAGCCGTGAGGAATCATTGAATAAGGTAGCAGCGCATGTTAATTATCTGCATTATCCGTGTTTTCTATAAATGCCACATGTGGCATGCAGTGCTTTTAGCAGTTTAGCCTCTGGAGGAAACCACAACTGACTAATTTTGGCCTGACTTTAGCTGATGTGTCATGCGGCATCCTGTAGCTCATATCCGAGAAAGGAAAGTGCCTTCATGAGAAACTTAAGTTTTTTGACAAATTTACAGTCTGCTGTAAATGTAATCAGGGTTATTAATATAACTGAAACAAACTAAAATCATTAAAAAAAAAATCATTTCCATGCTTGAAATTAAAATGATAATATACACATAAAATCTAATTCAAAATATTAATAAAAACAGATGGAAAGAAATATTTTTTGTTGTATTTTCCAGTACACTGTAAAAAATAAAAATTTGACTTAGCTTAAAATTTCAAGGCAACTCGCTGCACAGCTTTTTTGAGTTTACTCAACTTTTGTAAAAAACAGTTATACTGACTAAAATTAAGTTGTCAGTCATACAAAAAATATTTAATTGGGTTAACTCAAGATTGTTAGTTTTGCGGAGAGGTGCAACTGTTTTTTAACAAGCCTTTTTAAGTTGAGCCAATTCAACTTTTTTGGTCTGTAGAACTCAATGTCTGAAGTTGAGTGAACGAAAAAATACTATTGGAAATTGGTACACTGTAATTTAATTGTTACCATCGTTGTGTTTAGCATGCTGAATGTTGAAGTCTGTGTGACTCAAGTATAGTCAATTACACAATATTGTCACAAATTCATGATTGATAAATCAACCCACTTAAGTTTCCAATTGTTTGTGTGTTTATAAGTGCTACCATTAACTTTTAAATGATCATTAACTGGCATAAATTAAGATGGTCATGTTATTTATATATATAATTATATATATATATATGGATTGTGAAGTTCAGTTGCATACAAATATATGAACTGTGATTTCAATACAATACAATACAATAATATAAATGTGCCCAAGCAAAGGAAACACCATCCACCAAAATGGTGAGTTCAAAAAAAAAAAAAACATTTTTCTACACTGTCCCATGAACAAATGGTTGCATTTTATTTTCCAAAATTAGTATTTGAGTGGGAGGGCAGTTTCTAACTTAACTTAAATAATAAGTTGGCAGAAGTTTTTTAGGATTTTTTAGAACTTGCAAAACCTTGTTCACAAAACTAAACTTTTTAAGTTTATGGAAAGAAACTTGGTTTAGGTTGAATAAATGTATTAAACATAGTTAAACTGACTTTTACATAGATTTTTGCTGAGCCAACACAACAAAACCAGTAATTTGAACCTTTTTCAAGTTGGATTTACCAAACCAACAAGTGTGCTTGTAAACTTGCATGTGTATGTTGAAGGGGTGGATTCTGGAATCCACTGCCGCTTTAATATATATATATATATATATATATATATATATATATATATATATATATATATATATATATATATATATTGAGCGAATTTATCATGAAGCTATCTTTCTAAAGAGGTACAGACAATATACATCATTATTTTCTAGTGTTTGAAAAATGAAAAGGAAAATAAATGCTTTAACATAAGTTGAAGTTAGTCATTCCAAATAATTCAATATTTAGAAAGATAGCTTCATGATAAATTCGCTCAAAATATATATATATATATATATATATTAAAGCGGCAGTGGATTCCAGAATCCACCCCTTCAATGTCCAGTCAACAATTCAAATTAAGTTGATCAGACAATTTTTGAACCAACTTATTTCCACTTGTTAAGTCAACTTTTTTTGTTTTATTGTCCAGTTAACTAATAGATGATAGTTATTACAACTTTTTGCAAGTTGGATTTTTTACAGTGTACAAATAACATTATGATATCAAGATACAGTTACTTGAGAAGCAAAATGGGGGGGGTGATTTTCCTGAAAAAAAAATGATCAAAATGAAGTTTTTGCTTAAAAACAATAAGAAAAAAATCTGCCAATGGAGTCGGAATAATTTTTGTAGATATTTTTTCTTGTTTTATAATGGAATTAATTGATGTAGGCCTACCATTTTACTTTATGCATTATGTGTGTAAAATGGCCATACATGGGTTGTCCCAATCAATGCGATGTATCTGTACACTGACTGTATCTAATTTGCATATAAATGTGTCCTTGGAGCAACAAGCAATGAAAAAATAAGTGTAATAATGGGAGTAATAGTTGGCAACATTTTCATAACAATATATAATATTTCATAGAAATATTGATATGCAATTTCTTTCCCTATTCACTTGTTGTCTCTCCTGAAATGCCTGATAAACATGATTTAAGTCCCGGTGTCCTCTACTGAGGGCATGAAATCAATGCCCTGTTGAGTGTCATATTTTGATTAGAAACTCCATAACATATTCCTGAGATGTTGATTTATAATAAACAATTTGAAAATTTGTCAGATTTAAATCATAAATACAAAATATTATCATATGTCCATTAGAGTGCTAAATTTGATAATTCAGCCATTTTTAAAGACCAAGGAGAAGTTGTTGTCTTGGTGAAACCTCCAAACATTTGATATCTCTGAAAAGCTCTGAATGTGCTCTTCACAGCACAAACTGTGACATGTATGATGTCAGAGTAATTCACTAAAATATAAAGTCCTCATATGAGGACAGAGAGACCCAGCACACAGAGATATGTCACAGAAAGGTGCAAAATGCCATTTTAATACTTTGATCACAAGACAACCCCGATCTTGTCCTGCACTCTGTGTGTGAAAGAGCTCCACAGTCTAAAAACAAGCCCAGAAGACAAGACAGGGAGGTCATGAGAGGACAATTTTGACATCATCACTGTTCGAGTATATACAAAATTGCTTAAAAATTGCTCTTCTTGTTAATTATTTCCTAATGAACATAAGATGATCATCAAGTAAAGACAGAGAGAGAGAAAGACAAGTGAACATTACAGCTTCTCCCTTTCTCGAATGAGAGGTGGGAGTTTACCGATATAAACAGTCACTTCCCATCAGGGCAGCAGCATTGAGCCACAGACCAGCGGCACAACACAGACAAAGACCTTTGGGAAATTAAACTGAAAACAACAACAATTTCTTTTGCGGTTTGTTTGATTTATAACCTGGATTTACATCATGTCTAAGTCAGGTCTGTCCAGTGGAGAGCAGTGCATCAAATACATCCTATTCGCCTTTAATTTCATATTTTGGGTAAGTTTAATACAGTTCACTCTGGATGTTTATTTATTGCCAAAAAACTGTATCACAGCTCGTAATGTTTAATATAGACTTGCTACTCTGTCTAACCAGTAGTGAATAAAGTTAATATAAATGTTTGAATATGTTTCATAAAGGTAAATACTCTTTGGATTATTAAACATAAAAAACGCGACAAGGATATGGTAAAGGTTTGTGCTGAATTTATTTGTCATAGATTGATTTCAAAAAGCCGTGAAAGCTCTAGTAGCTACTATGGCGAAGGCTAACTTATTAATTTTCATTACGTAACGTGATGTTCAGCATCTTGATTGATGAAAACAGTTGGTGTATGATCGCAAATTCATAATCTTTTGGCAAATATGATTTCTTCATAATATTCCCATAGCTAACCTAATGATTTTTTTAACTTCTTTGAACGTGTTTGTTTTTCAAAATAAAAAATGTTAATCGACTCATAGCTGTCATTAGATTACGTGACTGGGTGTCACCGCGGAAGGTTACCACGTTACGTCAGCACGCACTAATTAATATTCATAAGCTAACGCTTCGCAATAGTGGGATTTAAAATCTCGAGTCATGGGCAGCTGGTAAGCAAAACATGTTAAGAACCTAAAGACAAAAAATATAACTTCCTACCATTGTTTGTTCTTTTAACTATTTAAACTGTTTTTATTTTTAAATATTGGTTGAGTAGTTCACGAATAGCCAAGATTTTAGACAGAAATGTGAAAACGAAGGGTGGTAATTTGTTCTTCATGGGAAGACGAAGAAGTCAAACTTTTGCATACCTGTTGCTAGGCAACCGCATCACTAATCCATCCCATAAATTAGGGTAAATTTAGCCACAGTAATCATCATCTCACAAAGAAAGAAAGAATGACTAATATTAGGCTACCTACGTATAGTCAATAGGAATAAACAGAAATATACTAATAATCGATATTAGCATTGTTTGATAAATTTGGTTGAACGTTTTGAATATAGAGTAAGAGCTTCACCTGGAAACTTTAAACCAAATGAATTTGCATTGATTAAAGTAATCTAACCCCCCAGTGGGTTCATCTCATAAACTGTTGGACTATTAAGATTTGTCCTCACCTACCACATCCAAACCTTAAACCCGTAAAGCTTTACAAATGAAATGTATAGTCAGGAAGAATTTAAATGGAACAATTTATTAAACCTGTAGGCAAAATATATTTTTAAAAAAGTCTAAAACAACAACAAAAAGTTTGCATAAGTATTTTTGTATCATATTTGATTAATATATCCGGCTTTTATGGCTTATATAATATGATATAGTGAGAACATGGAACTCACACTTGAGGAGAAAAAAACAACAATTTTATTCGGAGGCCCAAAAATATGAAATTTGGTGCAGATGTTGTTATTTATATGGCATAAAAGGCAGTATATCAGTCATCACTCCAAATATGTCTTAGTAAGATGATATTAAGTTGTTGAAGTTATGAAATATGTAGTTATTCTCACATTTACTTTATAAAATTTACTTTATATACTTATTAAGTTTATAAAACTTTTACTTAATATTAAAGTACAAACTCTCAAAAGATATGCAACAGGGTTTTTTTAGCAATTTGTTTGATTTTACAGGCCTTATAAATGCATGTATCGAATATGATAAAGCAGACTTTAAAGAGTTAATGTTAATGCTGTCTCTGTTTCTAACCCGTCTCTACACTTAAAGAGAGAAAAGGTGTCAAGCAAAGGGACAATGGCTGTGTTTTGACTTCCCAGTGATCCTGAGGGACAGCTCGAGTTACATGAAAAGTAAAACCTGATCAGCTTGTGTTGATGCCATTTTGGGAACTAAAGCGAAATATAGATCTTTAATTTTTTTTTTTAACTCCATTTATACGGTTCTGAATTGTGTTAGTTGAGTTTTTCTGCATGACTGAGCAGCAGGTAACCTCTTGTCTGTGTTCTTCCTCTGCACTTCCTCTGTAAATCTAAAATGGTTTGCCCCTCCTTCTTTCTGCTCTGACAAAGACCAGGTAGGAGGGTGTGGCCTGCTGGAATTTTTTTTAGTTCCCTCGCCCTGTTTTAAGGTGGGAAAGAAACACATTTCAGGTGCTCAGTATCGGGTGTTTTCTCTTGAAACTACACTTACTTTTTAGTCATGGCTGCAGGTGGAGGACTTCAGTGTATCAAATATTTGCTCTTTATCTTCAACTTCGTCTTCTGGGTAGGTATTTTTCATCATTATATAAATATATTATATATTATATTATATTTAATAGCACATGCTATTAAAATGTATGTTGGTGGAGTAAAAAGGTAACATACTTACACAGAAATGTAATTGTGGCTTGAATGTGGTGTGGTGAGAATATAAGAGTTTGATAAGTTGGTTGTTTATATGTTTGTTTGCTTGCCTGGTTGGATGTAGTGCATGGCAAACTTTGTTTGTTGAGAGATGCGAGATTCGTAACATGCTGCGTTATTTTGTCTACAATATAACCCTAACCTTGAACGACAAATTTGAATTCCTTGTTCTCAGGCCTGTTTACTAGATGGAAGATGTGGTTGGTTGTTTGTGGTTAGATCATGCATACAATCTTGATGTACCTCTAGTTTATAATATGTGGAGTTGTCAACCATTAACTCCTCTTTGGTTGATGACTTTTATTTGAGCCTGTTGAAGACTGAAAATGTGTTCAGAATTACCTGTATAATGATTTACCATTGTAGATGCAGACCTCTAGAATATATTTACCAATAACAGCAAAAATAAGGTTGGGTCTATAGCATTTATCTTGTCTTAAAGTGGCCATTCAAAGTGACTTTAGGATTTGGGCCTGGTCTTAAGTTAGCTTTGTGGTGAGTGAGTAAACTAGCAAACACTAAATCCACCCATCAGTAACTCTTGTGGTGTGTGTGTGTGTGGGTGGAAAATAGACGGGATCAGTTTGGGAATCTTTGAGGGACAAGCCTCCACGCCCCTGGCATTGACTCACTGTGACTCATCTATGACTGCATTTTCCAAAACGCAAGAAGAAACTATTTGTCGAGTGCCAGAGGTGCCCTTGTGTGTGTAAGGGTTCTTTAGTGAGATCTGGTTTAACTGGTATGGTTGGTTCCTCAGTATTCATTGCGTCACTTTGTCAAAGCACCCGTGAAAACACACTGATTCACGTTCAGCAGAAATTCTTAGAAGTTAAATGAGAATGAAAAGTTGTACCTACTTTTCCATGTGTACAACAATAAAACATGAAGTACGTAGGTGTGGATCTTGTTCATTTATCTGTTTTGACTGAGGTGCGTTTTTGGGCTGTTGATTAACTTTTGGCTGTGAGAAAATGTACTAGATTGTAATCGTTCTTGTTCCCACATGTTACTCGTTACTCATTCATGGAAGCCACATTAGTGTCCTGGGAATTGCTGGAGTTGGTCAAGAGGAATTAGAGTTTCAGCATAGTTTTGCATATCTCTTTCTCAATGTAGTCTAGCAAGATTATCAGGTTGGTCTGTTTTTTTCTGTTCTCCTCCACAAGGCCTGTTGAACTTCATTCTCTCAGTGGAAAAAGAATGAAATACTTTGTGTTGAGTGTCATTTCCTGTACGTTCCGCCCTTGTAAATAATGCCATGCTTGGCCTGCAGCTATATTTCCTCTATAATGTGGCTACTCCGTTTGCCAGTGTCTGTGTTTTTAGGTGGCACCATGCAGACTGTGTTTTTGGTCTGGCCGTTGTTCAAACTAAACATTTTCTGGGATATTTTAAACTGTTTTGTTTGTTTCCACAGCTCACAGGTACAGGAGTTTTGGCTGTTGGTCTCTGGCTGCGTTTCGATGAGAGAACTAAAGGACTCTTTACTTCAGCAGATTCCCCATCTGTGTTCCTCACAGGTTAGATTTGGCCATTCCCTAACTTGATTCATCAGTTCTGAATATCTTCTCTGTGGATGAGAAGTCCACCTTTATCTCCCAACACCATCGTACATTCTACCTTTATCACTTACGTGATCCGGTCTTTGTAAGTTGATGTTTGGGTAGGAGTTATAATGGTAGTCATGGGAACCAGCCACACCTATTTCCAGACACCAGACCATCTGTCATGTGAATGGTGCGTCATGAACGCAACCATAACATGAAGTGAATGAAAGGCCGTTCTGGAGCGGTAAATGAGATGAGTCGTTTTGGCTTGTCTACAGATGATCATATTAATTTAATATAATATAATAAATATTTTTAATATTATATTATGTATATTACAGACACTCCTGGTCAAATGTTTGGAGTACTTAAGTGTGGTTTTTTTTTCTAAGCTTATAGAAAAAAAGGACAAAAATACAGTGAAATGGTAAACTTATGAAATATTATTACAATTTAAAAGAACTGCTTTCTATTTTTTAAAATATAATTTATTCCTGTGATGGCAAAGCAGAATCATTACTCCAGTCTTCAGTGTCACATGATCCTTCAGAAATCATTTTAATATGCTGATTTGATTGTTTTTGATCAAATGAATGCAGACTTGAGTATGAGACTTCTATCTATATATATAATATTTTTTATGATAACGACATCATCCTGACTTGATCATTCAGCATTCACTTAACAATCCAGTTCTTAAAGCAACAAAACATGTCAGATATTCAAAGCACTCTGTCTATTTTTCTATGCTGTGTTTGTTTTTATGAAAATCAAAGACTGAAGTTTTGGAGGCTCGCAGAGAAACGCGATAAAGCAAAAATCAGCGAATTGAACTTAAAACCGGAAACCGACACCCTAATAAAACGTGGCTCCGATTTTGAAGTGTGAAAACCACCTAAATATAGAGAGCTGGATGTTGGGTTTCTGTGTGCGTGTTTGTTTTTTAAGAGGCAGGTTGGTTGAGTTATAATGGCAGTGCTGTTTTGGAGGAGGCTGCCTTTGGCCCACACGATGCCAGTTCTCTGCCCCTTGCCATCATCCCTCACAGAGATGCCTTTCTCCTCCTCGCCAACAGAACCCGCATTGTTTGCTCCCGTCCCACCTCCTTTTGTTTTGCCCGGTTTATTTTCCGTTGTCGAGAATTGACAGAAGAATGCTCGCCTCCACTGATCCAAACAAATGATAAACTCCGTTGGAAAGTGTCCAAGTGCCTGCTAGAGTTTTCGAAAGACCTTTGAGTGACAGCGGGCAGTCCTGCAATGCCAAACATCCTAATGACAGACTGTCCAGAAGAACGGCTGGTGTTTTAACATTTCTATGGATACACCACACTACACTTGTATGGAATCTTGTTTTGCATATTTTGCTTTGCATAGTTAATTCTGAAACCATTAAGGGGAAGCTAAAGGGAAAACTTGTCATTTCTACGTTAAGCAATATGTGTATCTGTAAATAAAAAAGATTTCACAGACAGGGTTTAGATTAAGCCAGGGTTCGGCCTTAGTTCAATTAGGATATTAAGTAGCATTTATAAATGTGATTTAGAAAAAAACCCTACTGGTGTGAGTCTTGAGACAAAAAAATGGCACTGACGTATTTTAAGATATGTCCGTGCACATTGCTTTCAGTTAAAACCGTTCAAACATACCTTTTAGTCTGGGACGAGACTTGAGCTTTGTCTGTGAAACTAGGCATATGTCTGAGAATAATACAATTTACAGTAATGCTCGTATTTTTTTCATGTGAGACACTAATGAAATGAGACTAATGTAGAGGTACAGGGGAATGAGATGTTTTGTCTTTGTCTGTCCTCAGGGGTGTACATCCTCATTGTGGCAGGTGCCATCATGATGGTGGTCGGGTTCCTCGGCTGCTGTGGAGCAATAAGAGAATCGTCATGCATGCTGGGATTGGTGAGTCCTCCCAAGTTCTTCTACAGCACAAACATATTTTTGTTTGTTTAACATTCCTTTTAGGGGGCGTTTACATGACGCCAAGCTTTTTGTGCATTTTGGCCATTCGTTTACATAACAACGAGCCAGAAAAAAAAACTTTTGAAAGTGTTTTTTGAAAACAATACCAGCAACGTCTCCGTCTTAATGACAAAATCACAGTTGTCATGCGCGTGTTTATTACGTGTTCAGTTTATAAGTGACATCGCCATCTACTGGTCTGGCAGCGTTTTTAGTCGTTTGCGCTGATCCGTGTGAGCGGGGATTGTTTTGGCAACGTTGTCGTTTGTACGCAACACTTCAAAAACGGAAAGAGAACTTTTCAGTTTTATAGTGCAACATTGTCGTGTAAACGCACCCTTAGGTTACAACGGATATGGGTAAAAAGGCCATTTGATTTTATGGTCCTATAAACCACTAGATGGCACAAACTTGCTGTAGCACTTTCCATTTCACTACGCACAGGGAAATTTTGCTGATCCTTGACACAATGGCAGGCAGCAACGTAATAAACCATGAATTTGATTTAATTATTTTCCTAATGTTAAGTTAGTAAACAGAGGTCTTGTTAATAATTTTCAGTTTTGTTCAAGGTGATTAAATAAACAGTTATTATAGTATAGTATTATGGTACTGTAGTATTTATGGTACTGAGTAGTATTTATGGTACTGAGCAATGTATGAAACTTGTATTGTGAGCACGTCCTGTGTTATTTGCCAATTCATGAAGAATCGCTTGTTTGTTTTCCTCACTTGTAAGTCGCTTTGGATAAAAGCGTCTGCTAAATGACTAAATGTAAATGTAGTATTATATAGTATTTTAGGTAAAAAAGCACATTATTTTTCTTTTTGTTTAACATTGCTTACAATTCATTTAATTTTTTTTTTTAGTTTTCATTTTGAAATCAGGATAATTTTGAACAGACCGAATGAATATTTACATGCACAATAGAGTGTCTTTTCCCCAAAAAAATGACCATGTTTAGTTTTTGCTGATTGTTCACCTCATCTCCCTTTTTCTTGCTGCCTCCAGTTCTTCATGTTCCTGCTCATCATTTTTGCTGCAGAGGTGGCCGCTGGAATCTGGGGATTGTCCAATCAAGAAAAGGTGGGTGACATTCGTACTCTTCTTCTGTTACTCATTCATTTTCTCATAGTGGGTCCTCTTCATTCTTTCTCTCTTCCTTCTCAGGTCGTGAAAGATGTCCAAGAGTTCTACTCTCAAACATTCGACAACTACAAAGACCGTAAACAGGAAGCACTGAAGGAAACGCTGCGAGCAATTCACTACGGAGTGAGTGTTCATTCAAACCATAAGGGCAAAAAACATTAACGTCAAAAAACTTAATGTTAATCTGACTTTTTTTTTTTTTTTAAAGTTGAGCTGCTGTGGAAAAACAGGACTGGTAACTGATGGAGTATCTGACATCTGTCCCAACAGGGAGGGACTTGATGTCTTAGTCACAACGGTACCAGAAACTCAATTAATAATTTAATAAACTTTTTTTTTTTTTTTTATACAAAGTCTCTTCAGTTATATGGAATGTTTTTCCAATGTACCATATTTACCGCTTTTGTTTCTGCTCCAGAGCTGCCCAAGTGCTATTCACGACGTCTTCACCTCTAGGCTTCAAGTGATCGGAGGCGTTGGCATCGGCATTGGCGTGATCATGGTGAGTAGATGCTTCTGTTCACCTGAGGAGATTCTTGGGGAGATAGCTCAGTGTTTCTTCACACCTCACACTGGTGTCAGAGATTAACCGTGTCTCTCTCGTCGTCAGATCTTTGGGATGATCTTCAGCATGCTGCTGTGCTGCGCCATCCGACGAACCCGGGACATCGTATGAGCTGTCCTTACCAGCCTGTCTTCTGCTCTATATTTATCTGAGTTTTTGAAGCTGTATGTGTGTGATTGTTTGTTTGTTAAATCACTCCCATAAACTTCTAACAAAGCCCAGCATTAGTCAACCAAAACTCCAGAACTGTTACATGTCCTTTATACACTGAGTGGAACAATGAAGTGCACTAGAGGCTGCTTTTATTTTCTTTGGTGTCTCGACTAATGTTTATTTGCCTCTTTGAATGCACTTGCAAGCTTCTGACATTGTTTTGTAACGTTATACGTGGCTTATTTTATGTACTTGTATGGGTGTCTGGAGAGACAGAGTAACACCTAGTACATTACCAATAAAGTTGATAGCTAATTGACTGAATGGTAGTTATTTATTTATTTTAAGGAAACCCGTTGATTTGCATTTCTCTGCAATTAAGGCCCTGTTTACACCTGGAATTAAGATGCTTTTTTGACAACACTAAATACAGGTGCACATGGGGTCTAAACCGTTTTGAGCTTGTCCACTTTCGGCCACTTCCAGAGGAAGTTGACAATGCATTCGATCGGATTGGTTTCACAGTGGAAACGCTCATGTGTTTGAACAGCCACAAAAGAAGGACTAAAACTGAACTAATACATAAATATTATGGGAAGCGCGCTAGCCAGACGGGATTTAAACTTTGTCGGCTGAAGACCCAAGTTTGGTTTGAAGAGGAATATGTACCAAGCACAATGTTCTCTCACCATTCCTGATTTCTAACGTACACTCACAGCGTTCGGCCGGTCTTGAGGCTGTCAGAACAGAAATGTGGCTTTCACATGTAAGTTGAGCAAGCTTATTTTATCCGTTAGATTGAAAGATCTGAAAAAGCTCAAATGTTTACCCGCCCAGAAACCCTCCCCTCGAAGAAAACAGGACAGAAGAGGTTGAAAGTGGACAAAAGAGAGAGATTGAAACACCAGGTGTAAGCGGGAATGTGTCTCACTAATTTAATTGATCCGATCGACCAAAACGCATCATAACAGCAGGTGTAAACGGGGCCTGAGTGTAGTTTGTGTTAAAACGCCTTAAATAGAGTTTCAGAAAACCAGTCGGAAGGAATCAATATTTATTGGATTGTAAGTTTTAAATGATTGGATAAATAATCCAAAAAAAGTCAAATGAGATAAATATAACATTCTGTTTTGTTACAACGGAGTGAAATTATCTATTCAAATGTTTTTCCTATAATATATATATATATATAATTAATTGGCACAAATCTACATTTTCATTTTTTGTTTTTTGCCCTTTTTTCCTTTCTTCTTGGTGGCTCCGGGCCAGCCAAATCCTCTGAACTCCAAGCAGTCCACTGCATTATGGGAGATGTAGTAGATGTTCTCCATGGCAGCTGGACTCAGAATATCCACATCTGTCTTTGTGGATTTGGCACTGACTGACCTCTTCTTGGTGGAGCGCTTTCTTTTGCTCTTTGTGGCAGGCTTGGCACTTTGAGATCTTGACTTCTTGGTGCCTGAAGGCTGTAAAGTTGTTATGAGTTTTTGGGAAAGAATGGAAGAGATTTTTCTCTTTTTGACAGTTATCAAAATCTAAAAGTAGATAGAAGTTAAACATTTCTTACCATCATTTACTGCCTTCCTCCCACACAATAGTTATATGCTTGAATGCTGTGCACTCAAAAAACCATTTGTTTTGACCCTCATTAATACAAGTAAGAAAATGATTTAGGTTTTCCTAGATTTTAAACTCATTTAATGATATTTTCTAATCTGCTTTAAGAGAAATTGTACTCAAAGGCTGCCCTACCAGAGAGTTGCCGTTCCTCTCCAATGTGTCCCTCTGATATGAGGTCTTTTGTTGTGAGCTGTTGTTTATCTGGGGTTGTCCTAGTGACGGATCATGGGAGCTTGTACATGGGACTCATCCACCAACTGGTTTTTCAGGTCGATCCGGGATGTTTTTTGTTGTGACCCTCCCACATGAATCTGTCCTGTTTCAGTTCATGTGAGAATAACCTGATGCCTGATCATTTAGACTTTAGAGTGATATTCAGACACAGAGTTATAGGAACTTTCCTGAAATAGTCTAATAATTAGAAAGATATGAAAAAAAAGTTAATAAAAAATAATAATTATAATAATTAAATAAACAGAATAAGAAAATCAAAATCTCTGAGTAGCATATAAACATCTTTTTTTGTCTTACTGAATAGCCTACATTTGTACCAAAAGTTTTTTTGTTTTTTTTTTTTAAACTTGATACATTAATAGATGAATATATTAATTACAAGGATATATATCTGGCAAACATTAAAATACAGTTGACTATTTATGTAAAAGTATTTAACGAAATTATATATATTTCTCAAATGATTGTGATTGGTCCATACTAATCTTGCGCGGAGAAAAGCAACGAGTACTACGTTAAAAAAGCAAAAAAAAAAAAAAAAAAAAGCTGTACATGTGCTAACTAAACGGTGAAGATTTCAAGTCAGATCAATTCAGGCCAGAATCAAACCACACGGCTCAAGAGGACCAACAACATGACAATCCGATATAAAGGTACAATATACTTGCATAATTGGGCCTTGTCATCAACCTTACGAAAATGAACCATGGTTTATAATTATATTAAAAATGTAGTAGCCTAACCATGTTTTTATATATATTTATAGTAAACTATATTTATAGTTCATAAAAGCGGACTCCAGCACACAACTGATTGTCATGCACACAGGTAGTCTATTTATGATGTGGCAATCTGTTACTATTAAACAAACAACAAAAAAACGGTTTATACATTGTGTTCAGGCTTCTCCTCTCACGCATTTTTTAGCTAAACTTGGTAATCTCCCCCTAAAGGGAGGGGCTCTGATGTAATTCACCTATTTCACCACAGGAGGGCGTTAGTTGCTTTTCATTTTGTATTGCGGAGCGTTCTTTAGAGCAAAAAAACTTCCGGGGAAATGTCTCTTGTTGCTATGTTTACCATCATTAGTGCAATACTTATTTTATAGTCAGAATATAGTTACTTAAATAGTCAGGCCTAGCCTATTCAAACGTAAGACAACATTAAAAATAAATAAAGACGTAGCTAACGTTACCTCATTGTTCTTCCTCGACTAAATTCAATTCTACCATCAGTTTTCACACTTTCGTTTCAACAATTAAAGATTTATTGTTCACTTTATTTTATGGTTCATTGAATAAAATGTGAGTTTTCACAGGTCTGCAAAAATGATTAAGCTTGAGCTGCACTGTTTTTGCTTTTCATAACATTTTGTGAGAACTTCATACTTCATCTTGACATAATGTATTTTAAAACCTAGTCATTTTATAATGTTTAATATTTATTCAAATGCGAAACACTATTACAGTAAATGTATGCACAAATAAATGCTCCTCTGCCGCCACCTGCTGGTTATATTGGTAATTAACATCTTTTTTATTTTTAAATAAAAGTGTTTTCTATCAAATATTGGATTCCTACATTTTGGAACGTTTTACAAATGGGGACAATATCTGAGGAATGAACAAATGATGTTTGTGGTCGTCATATTAAAAATAACATTTAAAATGCTGGAAAAATTTTGCGTGTGCATATGTAATTACAGATACTGCGTTTCTTATTCAAAGAGCCACAGGGCCTGTGATGCAATGATATTTTAGCAAATCGAGTCTAATTAACTTAGTTTCGCCCTCCTGTGGTGATTTTTGTGAATTACATCGCTGCAAATCGAGCCTAATGAACTTAGTTTCGCCCTCCTGTGGTGATTTTTGTGAATTACACTGCTGCAAATCGAGCCTAATGAACTTAGTTTCGCCCTCCTGTGGTGATTTTTGTGAATTACACCGCTGCAAATCGAGCCTAATGAACTTAGTTTCGCCCTCCTGTGGTGATTTTTGTGAATTACACTACTGCAAATCGAGTCTAAATGAACTTAAAGCGTTTCGCCCTCCTGTGGTGATTTTTGTGAATTAAACCGCTGCAAATCGAGCCTAATTAACTTAGTTTCGCCCTCCTGTGGTGATTTTTGTGAATTACACCCCTGCAAATCGAGCCTAATTAACTTAGTTTTGCCCTCCTGTGGTGATTTTTGTGAATTACACTACTGCAAATCGAGTCTAAATGAACTTAAAGCTTTTCGCCCTCCTGTGGTGATTTTTGTGAATTACACCGCTGCAAATCGAGTCTAATTAACTTAGTTTCGCCCTCCTGTGGTGATTTTTGTGAATTACACCACTGCAAATCGAGCCTAATTAACTTAGTTTTGCCCTCCTGTGGTGATTTTTGTGAATTACACCCCTGCAAATCGAGCCTAATTAACTTAGTTTTGCCCTCCTGTGGTGATTTTTGTGAATTACACCCCTGCAAATCGAGCCTAATGAGCTTAGTTTCGCCCTCCTGTGGTGATTTTTGTGAATTACACCACTGCAAATCGACCCTAATTAACTTAGTTTCGCCCTCCTGTGGTGATTTTTGTGAATTACAAAATTGTGTGGGCGGAGCTAAATCCATTTGCCAACAATCCATTTGCCAACAATGGATGCTATTTGCAATAGGAGCTCTGTTAACATAAAAAAAAAAAACATACACAGGAGTTTGTTTTAGAAAGGTTAAACAGATTGAACAAGCTTTATTTGACAAGAAAATAACCAGCCAGCATGTCACATACTCTAATTCTGTGTAAATGTTCAATTTAAATAAGACCACATGATAATTGTTTTGGAAATTGTAATCAGATCATAAATCACAAGTCTGGCCTCCACAGCCTCATCAAACAGCTTGTATTTGGTTTTTTTGTGGCTGTCTGCAAAGCATCTTTACATTTAAACAATCTGTCCATCTGAAGGTAACTGTTGGACGAGTTTAGTTGACATGATTAACCGCATGTAGACTTTCTGATCTGATGTAGCTAATCAGAAACGGATATCATTAAACCGCTTGTTTCTCCACTGAATAGATCTTTTTTTTATTTCAACAGCTTTGTGAATAGATTTATGACTGATCATGATTTTAAGAGGTTTATTTTGCTTAATCAAAGATTGTTTCGTCAGCAGTGGGCGGGACTTACAAGCAGTAATCTAATTGGCTGAAAATGTGATTAATATCCCAACAGCCTGTTGGCAGTTTTCAATCCACCTGAGGACTGACACAAGGAAGTCTTCTCTGAATGTTGTAAGTTGTTTTCAAAAACATTCAAGTAATCTTTAGATACTCTTACTCTTGGACTTCATTGTTGTTAAGTGTTTTCACATTTTATCCGTTGTTTAATAATGTTAAATTAAAATGCAGTTGTTTGTATGTATGTGGTTGTAACAGTGTAATTTTATAAAAAATACTTGATTGTTTCGTAAATATTCAGTTTTTCAGTTGCTTTTGAATAGTATCCCATTTTGAAGTATATCCATTTGATATGTTTTATGTTATATGAAATGTATAAATTGCAGCAGAGTCCTCATACCTGATCATTTTAATTTCACCTGATGTTAATTAACTTGAAAAGGAAGGTGTCTAGATCATGTGTCCCACAGACATCCATTGCAATTCATGTTAACTTGTTTTGGATTTTTCATGGATGTGACTTCATTATATTGTGGAACTCTATCTTACAGATGCTGTTGCTTTTAACCTGGAATGATCCATTAGTTTGATTGTTTGAGTGAGTGAAACATGACTTTATGCCCAACAGTGTAAAATTATTCTATTAATCACATGTTCTTTGGCTGAGTCTTGTAGCTTCCTAAAGGAAATTATTAGTGAAATGCGAAGCTTCCGATCGCCTCACTGCCGTCTGCTTGTGGAGGATCTCCGGGTCAGAGCTGTTGAAGGTCGTGAGGAGGTGGCAGGAGAAGCAGTGAGTTTTGAGGGGAGCAACCACTGAACCCTTATTCGCCGGACCTTTCTCCGGAGTCAATGGAGCGCACTCCGTTTGGGCCTTCGAGAACTCTTGGACCCGTCTGATAACGGTGTGAGCCCATACCCGTTCCCTGGGATAAAGGTTGCAACAGGCTTTTTTTTTGGTTTGAATCCCTGTTTGAGAATTGAATTGTTTACAAACTGGAGTATCTGTTTGTGACAATAAAAAGTTAAATGTGACATTTGTTTGTTCATGATTTCCAGCTGATTTCAGCTCTCCAACATCAACACTTGCTGTTACATGTAATCAGTAGTTCAAATGAGGTGTGGGCATCTGTCGTTCACTGGCCCACACGTGGAGTTTGTTTTTAGACAAGCTGTTTGTAATTTCATGCCAAGCTAAAATCAATTGTTTTCATCAGAAATGCATCTTGTTAGCAAGCTTCATACCTGAATGTGACGCAGCCAGAATTTTTCAGCATGGCTCCTCTGAAGGGAAATGGTGGTTTGAGGGTGTGTTTCCCCAGAGGAAGACACCATTGGCTGATACCTGGGGTGCTGAATTAAATTCTGTAGGATTGCTGGTTCTGTGGTCAAGATTTAAGGGGACAAAAAAAAGCAGTGTACCAAAGTGTTGACTTAGGCTGTGTCTGGAATTTTTACAAGTACATTTTGAAAAATTGGACTCCTGCTCCATAACCGCTGCTGGATTTGGTCTCAGGAATCCCAGGGGGAGCGTCTGGATCTTTACTCCCCCCTTTGTGTCTAGCCTTCTCTCATCTTTCCAGTCATGAACTGATCCGCTCATTTTCGCAGCTTGTCACAGCTCACAACCAGATGACGGTCACGCATCCATGCTTTAGAGACCAGGCTGGGGATTGATCCCAAGTCCTTCCGTTCAGGGAGAACACACTCAGACCACTGAGCTACTGGCACTTCCACACTTTACCTTCTTTTTTTTGGATTCTTGTCTCTTTTTTTTTCATCGAAAAATCAGTAAAATTACACAATTTTTCGACATCAAGAGTGGGAATCAAACCAGGATTTCCCACGTCAAGGGCTGACGTTCAAACCATTACACCACTGGTCCTTCAAAGCCTGAAGTTCTTTTTTGGTATTCTTGTCTCTTTTTTTCATCAAAAAACCCAGAGAAACTAAACAAATACTCCACCTCTAGAGTGGAACTGAAACCAAGCTTTTCCACCGCTGGTCCTTTCACACTTGTTGGTCATTTTTTGGATTTTTGTCCTTTTTATTCATTGAAAAACCAGTAAAAACAAATTCTATCTTATGGGAGATTTGAACCAGGATTACCCACACTTCTAGAACTGATATTCAGACCACTGCACCACTGGTCGTGTTGTACTTACTGCTAACCTTTTTTTGAATTTATTGAGGATTTTTTTTAAATTGTGAACTCAAAATAAAACCACAAAGTGCATGAGGTCTATTTTGATTTCATGTTGACTTTAATACTGCAGTAGTTAGGAAAACAGGAGCACATTCTGAAAGACTAATTTATAATCATCCAATCACACAGAAGAATCAGTGTCACCTGATCATCTGTCACTGCAGTACAAACGCATCAGATGGAAATAATCATAATATTTACAGTATTTAAAAGCACCAAGCATCCATTTTAAAATATCAGACATATATAATGACCATCTTATACAGTCACACTGAAACAGAGGAGTGAAATATCAGATGTTTTGGCAAATCGTCCTCCTGTGGTGATTTTTGTGAATTACATCGCTGCAAATCGAGTCTAATGAATATAAAAATGTTTAGTGAATATTACATGGAATTTTTTTCTGTCCCCTCTGTTCTTCTGTTAAAATGCATTTATATACACAAAAGACCACTCCTCCATGTTCAAAGGCAAACAATTCTCTTCTGTGGCACAGAGTTTTGCTCTTCGCTCATGTTCATGTATGAAGTAACTTAGGCTCAGGCTTTGTAAAAGATGGTCTCTGCATCTGTGGGATTTAAACATGTTTCTGGTGCTGCTCATCTCAGCTTGAGCAACTCATTCTGAGCTCTAAGTCTAGATAGAGACACCCAGTGCTCAATGTTTGTCATGAGATTTTACAGGTCAAAACACTGATATCACCTGGGGCCCGATGTATAAAAATATGTAAGCACAAAAATGTCTGTACGAACACTTCTAGGATGAAATTTACTTAATTTTATACACGAGGACCCTGATCATTCAGAGGTGAGTAATTAGTGGAATATTGTCCCAAATATGATGTGGGAAAATATAGTGATCCGTTTATTAAGACAACTTCAGTGTGTTTAAGTCATACATTTTATTAATTCTTGAATGACAAGTCTTTAATGTTGCAACATGTCATTAATTAAATCAGTCTGTTTGGTCTTTGGTTTAGTTAAGTCAAGTTACCTTTATATAGCGCTTTTTACAATGCAAATTGTGGCAAAGCAGCTTTACATTAATAATTATCAAATCATTTTTGGCTGCACAGCAGCTCCCAAAGAAAATGGTGTCATTGTGCAGCTTATTCTATATGTTATTGATTAATTCCGTTGCAAAGATCAGTAGTTATTACTCTAGTTAATTTATGTATATCAGCACTGGAGAAAACAGTGACGTAATCGTCCGGCTCAGCTCAGTTCAAATATAACGGCGCCAATGTAGGCATATCAAAAACACTGCTGAATATCAAGCAAGTGTCCCTAACTTGAGCAAGCCAAAGGCAACAGGTTCTTTGAACTTTCTTTTTCTGGGAGACATTCTGGAACACTTTTCCATCTGGCTGAGTTTTCCAAGTCAGTGAGAGAAGTCCACTTATTTTTAAGTTCTTCCCCATCTGTGAGATTCAAATGAATGACAATACAGAGAACAATAGTAACATGAACAGCTAGTAGATGACAGCAAAATTTAGTGAAAGATGCAGCTCATTGTCCCTCGACTGCTCTTACCTCAGAGTAGAGTTTACTCATGGTTTCAGGATCATTTAGGTTGATTTTGGTGTCAGTTTTCACCTCAATCCTCAACAGCACTTTAACAGCTGAGTGTGAGCCCTTGACAGGGCCTCCATCATTGGAAATGAATTCTAAAGAGCAGTATGAAAAATTTAACTTTAGGTTAGAAAAAGGTTTCTATATAATAAATCAAATCTGTCCAATTATGGATTATATATAAATCTTGTACTACGAAAATATTATATTAAAAAAAAAACTTTTCTTTAAGCATACAATTTCAGCATAAAATAAACATTATAAAAGGAGCAAAACATCAAAAATTAGATCATTTTCATTCACTGATGTAGAATTTCTTTTTGGAATGCAATATAGATTTGCACTGCAAATGATTATTCTAAACACAAATACATGTAAAAACCACACATTAGGCTTATAGTTTACTCTACTTTTTACTTTATATATATATTTGATTGGCACTCACCACTGCAGATGACTCCAGCATCTTGTGCCAGGTGCCAGTGACTAAAGCCGCAGTGTATCAATGTAGGCTCATCCCCAAAACAGTCAACCCAATTCATCAATACTGGACCAGTTCCTCGTCCAAAATAAGCAGCACTCTTTGCCTGTACAGCATCTCCACAGCCCAGTTCTCTACACACCACTGCAGCGTCTGACAGATCCCAGCCATCATCACACACTGTTCCCCACTCACCGTCAAGGCGAACCTCCACTCGTCCAGAACAAATGTTATCACCATCTACCAGCCTGACAGGGGCTATTGGTGGTCACATGATAAAAAGAACAAAAACAATAACCGTTCACAATATATTACGATTTAGAAAATCACAATAAATTTAAAAGCATAGCAGAGTCCACACCACAACAATAACAGAGAAACGATATGGTTGGAATCACTTTCAAAAAGATTTTTCCAACAGATGAACAATAAAAACAGTCAATCAGAATCCATCTGGCTTTAAACAGCTGCAATTTATTTAATTTATTCCAAGCAATTGCACTAGTATACAAAAACATGCTTTTCCCCACAAAACTTTTACATTTACATGGACAAATATTGTAATTCCTACCCCTGGTGTCATAGATGTTGCTCTTTCACCATCAAAAATTATTTCTTACATAACTAGGAATAATATTATTAAAAATTGTGTGTCATACTCAATTTTTTTTTTTTTAAATTACTCTTTTTCTTTTTTTTCCATTCAACAAGCCTAACCTTTTTAAACATTCACTACTCAGGTGCGTACGGGGATGAATCTTTAATATTATTCTAACCAACTGATATAGTCTAGTTAGTCTAGGTCCTTTAGTTTTACAGGAGAACATGCAATAAGCTGTTCACGTAATAAGTTCCGCTAAAATTAATATACTGTCTGCGTTCACACTACCAGCAACTTTGCGGCTGGCAGAGGTTGCTAGTGGGCGGTCGCACTACTGATTGTCTAGTAACGTTTGTAAATGACATTCACAGATGTTACCCCATGTTGTAGTGAACGAATCAGTTTTCTTGTCGCTACACACAAATATCCTGGAAGATATTAAAAAATACTATCCTGTTACGTTCTTTATGACAAATGAGACACGAGCTAATCAACCACAAGGCTTCTTAACAGTGCTATTATGACATAGGTGGAATGATTCATTCTTGTTTCAAAAACTAAGCAACTGGAATAATTACCTAAATATGATAACATGATACTATACCTAGAGTACCAACATGAAAACTCACCAAATTCTCATACTGATAACAGAGGCAAATCTGAATCTGAAAAATCTTAAAATGAATTATTACTAACTACACTCATTAAATTTGTACAATTACATTCTAAACGTCCAGACAGGTTCATTTTTGCACAATATTGGCTATTGATGTTACATGTAAATTTTGTTTTGCATATGCTACAAAAATATAATATGAAGCAGGGATATTATATAAAGCATTGTCATGTATGAAAAGCTTATGTAAGATTATTATTTATATTTATAAAAGGTCAGATTATAAGTATAGAAGGATGCAGCAGTCAATTTGATATTAGCTGATCCTTGTTTTCTTCTCTGTATGCCAGCAATGACCTGAGAAACAACATCATTGTACACTGTTATTGTGGAAAACATTAAATTAAAAATGAAACAGTTTTAAAGTTAATATTAGTCTTACCAAAATGTCAGGGTGCAATTCCTTTTCTCTTATGGAAGACCTTTCCATCTGCCTGAGTTTTCAATGAGAAAGTTCCATTTATTCGTAGCTTCTTCCTCATCTGTGAGTTCCAAATGAAGGTAAATACAAAGAACCAGTAAATACCACGAGCAGCCAGTAGATGACAGCAAAAATTAGTAAAGGATACAGTTCAGTGTTACTCTTCCCACTGCTCTCACCTCCTCTGAAAGTTTATTCAAGATTTCAGCATCATTTGGGTTGACTCCAAGTTCAGCCTTCACTTCAATCTTCAACAGGACTTTAATATCTGAGTGAATGTGAGAAAGTGTGAAAGATTAAATTTCTTGCTCAAATATGCTGGCATAAAATCCTTTCTTAACATTTAGGTAGAATGGAAATTTTGATTTTTTTTGTATTTTAACCTCAGTGACATTGATATTTCAAGTTGCAAGTTGCAAAACCACACTGATGTGCTTATTAGCAATCTAGGTTTGTCTTGACATATCAAAAAACAAATAGGATCTTTATTTGCTGAATACAACTGTTGTGTTCAATGGACCCTTTTCACATTTCCGGGGTTCTCAGAAACAGAAATCTTCATAGTTGGGTTAACCTCGGTAGTGGTGAACGGAAACTACGACAAATAATTTTTGTTCACATTTGCCCCAATAGCAAAAAATAAATAAAATAAAAAATACGACAGTCAGACGAGAGAAAAATGGCAAATTTGCCATCACACAGCAGTTAATGAGCAATAAAACAAAAGTATAATGCTATAAATGTAGCCTACGTTACATTTTTTGAAGTCGGCATGAAATGGAAGTTGCAATAGTCTTCCCTATTGCGAAATCTGAGAAAAAATAATTCTCGAACAAAAAAAAAAAAGTTGGGTGGGGCTTGATTTTGCCCATGGGGAACTGATTGGATGGTTGGATTGTTGTGGATTGCTATTGGTCGATCTCATGTGAGTGACAGGTTGCCCCGCCCTCGAGCAAGTAAACATGTCCATGAAATGATGTTGCAAGAGGGAGGGGAAGAGATTTTGATTAAACATACGAGGGCACATGAAATCATAATAAATAATTATAATTTTTATAATAATAATAAATACTTTCATAAAATATTTTTTCAATATTTCATAAAAAATAAGAATTTTCCATTTTGATTTCATGGTGACTTTAAAAATTAAAACAATAAAAACTTTACTAGACTTACGGAAGAGAGTCATCACAGTTTGTGAAAAGGGTCCATTATCTTACTCGCTAACATTAAAAAATAGGCACTCACATCCACAAATGACTCCGGCATCTTTCTCATGTCCACAGCTGGTTGGACTACTGTTATATGAGCAGTTCATCAATGTCGACTCATTCCCAAAACAGTTTATATTACTCATCCATACTGTTCCTGAACCCTTTCCATAATAAGCAGCCCTCTTTACTTCCAAAAGGGCTCCACAGCCCAGTTCTCTACACACCACTGCAGCATCTGACGCATCCCAGCCATCATCACACACTGTTCCCCACTGTCTATTTCGGAGAACCTCCACTCGACCAGAACAGGAGTTGGTGCTGTTGACCAGCCTGACTTTACCTAAACAAAGGAAGGGACAGTTTGAGCTTAATGCAAATATACAATTATTTTAGTATTATATTGTCTACATCATATGCAATGTATCAATGCTTAGAAATGTAAAGCATGCTGTTCATTTTTTAATATTAGCAACAGGGCTGCAGGTTGAACTCACCCTGACAGATGACTCCTGCATCTTTCTCATGTCCACAGTCACCTTTTCCCCATCCACTTGATTTGCAATCTCGCAGACTTGATTCAGTGTTAGAACACTGTAAATCACTTAGCCATACCGGTTCTGATCCTTGTCCAAAATAGGCAGCGTTTTTTGCCTGTACAGCACCCCCACAGCCCATCTCTCTGCACACCACTGCAGCATCTGACAGATCCCAGCCATTATCGCAAACTGTTCCCCATATTCCATTATAATGAACCTCCACTCTTCCAGAACAAGAGTTACTTCCATTAATGAGCCTGACAGGAGCTAAATTCCACATAAATGTAAGTAAAAGAAAAGTGTGAATATTTGAATACACATTTAGAATGACTCAATGACTATTAATTGACTGCATTTCATTTTCAGTTCACTCCCATACAGGGCTACTATAATCTTTTTTAAATGAATAAAAATGAGAGTGTAGAAAAGCAGTGGATTTTACTTACAGTCACAGATGACTCCCGCATCCTTTGAATGGTCATACATTCCAAATTTTAGTGATTCACAGACACTCAGTGTGGCCTCATTTCCAACACAGTTTACACTGCCCATAAATATTTGTCCTCCACCTGCTCCGAAAAAAGCAGCACTCTTTGCCTCTACAGCATCCCCACATCCCATCTCTCTACACGCCACTGCAGCGTCTGACAGATCCCAGCCATCATCACTCACTGTTCCCCACTGACCGTTGAAGAAAACCTCCACTCGTCCAGAACAAGCGGTGTTGCCATTTGCCAGTCTAATGTTAGCTAATATCCACAAAAAGGGGAGTTACAAATGGATCAAATATGATGACTCAAAGTTATGAGATATTTTTGATGAAATCCGAGAACTTTCTGACCTCCCTATAAGTGAAGATTAAAATTTCATTGTTTTAATATTATTTATATGTTCATAATCAAATGTATATTGCGTTTGAGAAAGTATAAACTTCATGAGCCAAGTCTGTATGAACATGTAGTGTCGCATGGTATGCACAGGCAAGGAGAGATAATTTTGGCTTCTCTGGAATGTATGTGTGTACATGTATTGTGAAAGGCTGCACGTAGCACATGTTTCAGCTGATGCAGTTGTTCCATGATGTAAACATCTATTGATGTACAGTATTCCCTACAAGGAGGGTAGGATGTGTATGTATGAAGTATACGTTCTATTTTAAAGAAACCAACTTGTTTTTCTCCACCTTGTAAGGAATTGTAAGATCCCTAGTCATGGTATATAAGCTTGATGTAACGCACTGCTCCTCAGAAAAGAGAAGCACATGAAGATGGCCTGAAGACATTTGAACAAACTTCTCTCCTGACACACAATAAAAGTTTTCCTTGGCAAGGCAACTTGGTATCCGGTCCTGTGAATCAACTATACGGGGACAAAAGCTGTAATTTCAGATCAACAAAAGCAATGTCATAACCAATTTCAAGGCCCAGAAAGCTTGTAAAGATATTGTTAAAATACTCCATGTGACTCCAGTGGTTCAACCTTAAATGTTATGAAGCAACAAGAATACTTTTTGTGCGCAAAAACAAAACAAAAATAATGACTTTATTCAAAAATGTCTTCTCTTCGCTCAGTCTCCTACGCTGGTGACGTTGTAAACAGTGCAGCACTTCCGGGTTCTACGTCAGAACGGCGTCTCAGTATTTTAACAATGTCTTTACTACCTTTCTGGACCTTGAAAGTGGTGATGTTACGGTGTATAGAGAGGTCATCGGATTTCATCAAAAATATCTTAATTTGTGCTCTGAAGATGAACAAAAGTCTTATGGGATTGGAACGACATGAGGAAAATTTCATTTTTGGGTGAACTATCCCTCTAAGGTACTGTTAATTTAGTGTACAAGGTTTTGTACTCACGCTGACAGGTGACTCCAGCATCCTTCTCATGTCCACAACTGTTTTGCCCCCATCCCTGTGAATTACAGTTTCTCAGTGTAGAGTCAGTGGCGCACTGTAAACCACTTAGCCATACTGGTCCTGATCCCTGTCCAAAATAAGCAGCACTCTTTGCCTCTATAACAGCTCCACAGCCCAGTTCTCTACACACCACTGCAGCACGTGTAGAATCCCAGCCATCATCACACACTGTTCCCCATCGGCCATCATAGAAAACCTCCACTCTGCCAGAGCAAGTGTTAGTGCCATTCACCAGCTTAATAAGAGCTGAAATAAAAAGAAAAATAAACAAATAAACATATTAGAATAGTTTACCCAATAGATTCAGACTTTTTTTCAGTTTATAATGCATGGCATGGCAATGGAAGGAACATGTACACAAAGCTGTTGATTTCATTAAATTAGTGACTTACCCTGACAGACGACTCCAGCATTTTTTGAATTCGAATGGTACACTCCTAATTTTTTGAACTCACAGGAACCGAGTGTGGACTCATTTCCAATGCAGTTTACATCATCCAACCATAGTGGTCCCCAACTCGGTCCGAAATAAGAAGCACTCTTTGCCTCTACAGCATCCCCACAGCCCATCTCTCTACACACCACTGCAGCGTCTGACAGATCCCAGCCATTATCTGACACTGTTCCCCATTGATTATTTCCCCACAGATAATAGCAGATCTCCACTCTTCCAGAACAAGCGTTGATGCCATTTTCAAACTTAATTTTGCCTGAATAATGTCATAATGAGAGCTGTTGTCAGTGGATTGTATCTGATATGCTTTCTCAGAGTCATGCATAGATAAGACTTGTGAGTCATGTTGTTAATGAAATATTCTGGATTATTTACAACCAAATTTCTATTGTGAAGTAAATGGACCAAATTCCATCCACTGTGATTATGCTGGTAGTTTTGCCACAAATGTATAATTGACAGGAAAACTAGTAATTTACCCATAAACTATGGTGTGTATTTTACTAAATAATTCATGTTAGACAATAAAAAAAATACAAGCTTCCCTGCTTGGCATTCTGCTGCAAAAACTCAGACGGATGAGAAATTATGTTCCGTGATAATCAACCAACATACCACAAATTCTGCACATCACTTCCTTTAAAATATTTTGTACTTACGGTGACAGGCGACTCCAGCATCCTTCTCATGTCCACATGAGTTTTGTCCCCATTCCTTTAAACTGCAGTGTCTCAGTGTCGATTCAGTGTTATCACACTGCACATCACTTAGCCATACTGGCCCTGATCCCTGGCCAAAATAACCACCGCTCCTACGCTCGAAAACTTCGCCACAGCCCATTTCTTTACACACCACTGAAGCGTCTGACTGATCCCAGCCATCATTACACACTGTTCCCCACTGACCCTCATGGAAAACCTCCACTCGTCCAGAGCAGGAGTGACTGCCATTCACCAATCTGACGAGGGCTAATTTTCACACAGAGCAGTCAGAACATATATAAATCAATTGATGCATTTAATTGCAAAGACAAAGCTAGACAATAGTTTTTTGCAACTTACAGTGACAGGTGACTCCAGCATCCTTTGTATGGTCACAGTCAAACTCTCCCTGTTTCTTCCATCCACATTTGCTCAGTGTGAGCTCATTTCCAAAACACGTCACACTGCTCATTAATACTTGTCCCCAACCTGATCCGAAATAAGCAGCACTCTTTGCCTCTACAGCATCCCCACATCCCATTTCTCTACACACCACTGCAGCGTCTGACAGATCCCAGCCATCATCACACACTGTTCCCCACTGACCGTTGAAGAAAACCTCCACTCGTCCAGAACAAGAGTTCTTGCCATTTGCCAGCCTGATTGATTCAGACGTACTTGAAATGGTATTGCTTAGAACTTCATGTTAAAGAAAAAAGTACAAAGTGTTAAAAAAAAAAAAAAAAAAAAGTTGTGACCATGCTTGTTTATGGTAGTGTTCCTACTTACTCAGAAATGGAATGAGCCACATGGAGCCTGACATTGTTGCTGAACAGTCCAATTTCAACAAATGAGAAGTCTAAAAAAAATTCTCAACAAACTAAAATGACATGAATCAGACAAATGTTAAAAATGACATGCACTTTATAGAACACAGAAACAGAACCACCATTAGGTTATACCACATATTATCAAAATCAGTACAAAGAACAATTTTTAAATTAAAAATTTGATATTCACATACACTGCGATCATCACACCTGCTTTTTGTTGTTCTGTGCCTAAATTGGCAAGTTCTTGCTCTTATTAAAGTGCATGTGCAGTGTCACTCCCACACTGAAGTTCCCTCCTACTCCATGTTAGAAAGTAGAGAGGTGATTATGGTTCAAATTGGTTAATTTTGTCTCTGGCTCTTCCCACCGACTTAAAACACCTTTTTACTTTCTTAAGTTCAAGCAGGGGCAATCAAATGCGTCTCACGTGAAAGAAAATCCCAGTTAATTTAACAAATCAATCCAAGGTTAAAGGGTTCATCTTCATCAAAATATTTGTAATGACATCTGAGAGATTTCTGTCCCTCCATTCAGTCCATGCAACGCCTCAAAAGGTTCATAAAGAGATCGTAAAAACTAATCTATATGAATTGAGTGGTTTATTCCAAATTTTCTGAAGAGACTTGATCACTTTATATGATGAGCAGATTTAATTTTAGGATTTATTGCAACTGGCCCGGCTGAAATGAAGTGAAGACAGAGTTTCATGCATTGTGCTGCTTTGAGTACTATTCAAATTACATCTTAAATCACTCATCACTCATTTGCTTTACTAAGTAAGTAACTTTGCATCCAGTCTTTAATTTGAACACTAATCCCTGGTGATCCCAGCTTTTAAATTGTAGGCCCTAAATTTCATTCATGCTGAAGCAGCTTTTTTCCCCAAAGAATCTGTATACTCTTCTCAATGTGCTGCATGTGCATCTGTGTGATCAAGCGCAGTCACGTTAGCTCAAAATTATGTAGTTACAATGACAATATTAAACTTATTGTTAAATACCCAATGGAATTTCACCGAATTTGAATCTTGAAAACTATGAGACAAATATGAGGTGTCATTAATGAAAAACACATGTGACAATTCATATACCAAATTTTCATGTAACTAATGACTACTGAGAACTTAAAATTCTTTACATTCTTGTAATACATGCATAAGAGCCTAAACAGCAGAGACATCAGCTACTCAACTATCATTGTGCTGTGTTGTTTTGTTTATGGATAGATGAATGCATAATCTGCTTGTAAAGTATTAAATTACAGCTACTGTACAAAATGAAAATGTGTCTGTTTTTGCCCCAGAAAGGTAGAGATTCCACATACTCCAAATATGCAATTTAATATGCACCTAACAAATATTAATTCTGAAATGTAGACATTTTAATTTTGTCATTCCTAAAAACACTGTTCAACTCATTGATTGTAATGTTTAAATTATTAAAAGTAGTTCAAGACAGCTATATTGAGCTTTGTGAAATGGGCATAGTTCCAGATTAATGGATTTTTTTTAAAGTATAAAATCTTGTTAAACTTTGTATCTCCTTTGAATATTATTAAGGCATAGCCAATGTGAAATCCACACTATTGGGCTGCTTTGAATATTATTCAAACAACAGTTTTAGAATGATTTGCTCTGCTGAATAAATAATGCAAAGTACCTTGAGTCTGACCATTTCCAGTCATAACATGTCTGCTGCCAATTTTAGGCTACAAATGTATTTCTAGTGACTTTCAGCGATTGTTATATCAGAACTACATATACAGAACTCTGTTTTAAAAAATATTAAGGCACTACTTATGCTGTGAAACTTTTCATGCAGCTAGGCGGTTGTTTAAAGTTGGATGCCAGTACTGATCAAGTTTATGCTTAAACTCCAAATTAATTCTCATTTAGATTGAATTTAATGTGCCTCGAGTCCAACTACTTGTAAATAACGGCTATATGATTGCGAATAATGAGATGCAAAATAATATTGGTATTGAGAGAACATTTATTTTGGAACATATTGTAAATCACACACAAAAAGTTTTAAACTGAATCAACTGAACTGACATTTATAGCTGCATCTATTTGCTTTTAGTTTTAATCAATTCAATTAAATGTTAATTATGACAAAATGTATTCTATGGAAGACCTCATGCAGAATACTTATGAGTCTATGGACTTATTTTAATGTTGTTTTTTGAATAAATCAGGCAAGCACTTTCATTGTATTCAAAACAAGTTTGATGAAAATTTTGGGGTGAACTATCCCTTAAAAGTGATAAATGCATATTGTAAGAGTGACATAAAAGAGCAGTGTTTGAATGTGTGCACAAGACACTCCTCGTTTTTCAAACTCAGACAGGCATGCTAAGCTGAACATCTGAGTCTTCATTGATCAGATAATTGAAGAGAGTATTGAGAACTGGACAGTGGAGACTCTGCAGAAGCAGAACTGAGAGGTTGTGTTAATATGTCTTTCCATGTAATATAAAGTATTTTGATCAGTTTCTCAACTATTAATGTTATAGCAATGAAAAGTATGTTTCTTTTACCTACTGCCCATCTCTGCATTATCTGATAACCAGGAGTGTTGTGTGTTGCTCAGCCTCCCTTAACACATACCTGATCTCTATTGGATTGGGCTGTGATATTTGGGAGGCTTTAGGATGATCATGTGACACAGAGCACTCTGGCCCAAGCAGGAGGTTTACTGTTGTATGGAATTCGGTGAGGATCAGCTCCTGCTTTTCTCTGTGTGTTTTCCATTACTTCCTGTCTCTTAATGCTGTTGACATCAGCTTGGTCTAGCTCACTTCCTGCTGACCACACCGGACTCTCCAGATCTGGACTAATAGAATAAGGGTTCTCCAAAACTTTAAGCACCCGTTGAACCTGGAAGGATTTAAAATAATGTAACACCACACTGCAAAAAAAATATTTTCTCCCTCAGTATTTTTATATAACATTCAAGACCTCTGACCTCTGAAAAATCACCCCTTTCTGCTGCTTCAATTGCATTCTGGGCAATGTAATTCCGCAGCACAACGACAGGGTTGGTGGAGTTCATCGATCGGACCCGTTCTTTCTCAACTGCAGCAGGGTTGCTCGCTTCGTCACATTCACAGGCCAGACGCCTCCTAATTTGGAGACCAGAAAAGGAGCTTTCAGTTCATGGTCATTTAAATAGATTTGGTTGCATTTATTCAATAATTATAATGCAATAATACTTATGCATTCATTAGTATTTATGTATACCTGTAATGTTTGACCCATCTTTGCCAATATTCTCTCTGCTTAATTTTTAGCTCCTCCTCATTGATCATGAGAAGCTCCTTCAGCCTGCCAATCTTCTCCAGCTGCTTGGCAACCTCTGGCTGATTGGCTACCATGTTGAACATGCCAGGATTTGTCTCAGCCATGGAGAGAATCATCTCCAACTCACTAAGAACGGACACAGAGGAGCAATACATGAAAGAAAACAATGAAAACATACAGTTTAGGTAATAAGGATCTCCAAACCTCCTTTTTCCTTAAGAAAATCAGAAGTTGGACATAATGATTTAGGAATACTAAGGTATACACAGGATTTGAGAAATTGGTAACCCTTTACAATAAGGTTCCATTTGTTAGTATTAGTTAACATAAGCTAAGAATAATGGATGTGTAAAGTGCTCAAAGTCCTATTTTTACATCCTCATAATCTTTCATTTTTATGCCTCTGTGTTCAGCTCCATTTTAAAGGTCGAAACCAGTGCAAATTCATTCGGTGAACATACCAATTTTCTTGCCTTGATTTTCTTGCAATGTGCTGACGGCATCACATTAAGAGAAGAATGAAGAGTGCAGGGAAATTAATTTTTAGCTTAAAACAATAGATTTTAGATTTTTATTTAAAAGACTTGACTACGATCTAAAGGCTTTGTAAAGTAATGAAAAATATATTAAATTGTTTATTAGTATGAAGATTGGACCCTGAGAGGGTGCAGGTCCCCTCACCCGGGCTGCATTGTAGGATGGTTTGCCACCTTTAGTTCCTCCAGTGAGGCACACTGTTCCACGATCAGTTCCACTACAGAGTCTATGTTGTCTCTCTCTGCCTGCTCACCGGCAGGAGTGGACACAGCACTCAACAGATGAAATGTGTTAGTGAAGTCTGCACCTGGAAATAAAACAGCAATAGATACAAATGCATTAGACAATACATTAGTTAAAGGGTTAGTTCATCCAAAAATTTACATTCTGTCATCAATATCTCACCCTTATGTTGCTCCAAACCCTTAAGACTTTCATTCATCTTCGAAAAACAAATGAAGACATTTTTAATTACATCTAAGAGATTTCTGTCCCGTCACTGACAGTGACGCAACTATCACTTTGACTTCAAAATGTTCATAAAGAGATCCTAAAAGTAATCCATATGAATCCAGCAGCTTAGTCCAAATTTTCTGAAGAGATTCAAACACTTTATATGATGAACAGATTGAATTTAGGCTTTTATACATATATAAACTTTGATCATAAATGGAAGCTCAACTGTACTTGCTTGATGCGTGAAAATAAAACTTATTGGTTCTTGCAGAAACTCAAACCAGAGCCGTGGAAAAACAGTTTATCATTCCCCAGAATAAAATTCTACTATATAATTAATAGTAATTAGTAGTTGCTTGGACCCTCAATGGAGGGACAGAAATCTCTCAGATTTCATTTGTGCTTCGAAGAAGAACAAAGTCTTACGGATTAAGAATGATATGAGGTAAATGATAACAGAACTTTCATTTTTGGGTGAACAAACCCATTAAGTTATTTGATTCGACTTTTTTAACAGAAGCTAAAGGACATGTTAGATTTTTATTCAACGGAAAGGTGGAAATATTTCCTTCCTCTCACTGTACCCGTAATATGCATGGTCTTCAATAAATCAGCCACCAGTTCCACGTCCTCTGGTTCTTGTTGTCTCAGAAGACCCAACTTCCTCCTCATGTTGTCCAGGTAGAAACCCTCATAAAGGCTCATGAATTCATCTAAAATGGCTCCTGCTCTGTCTGGCTGGAGCTCTGTGCCAAGAGCCTCTGCCAATCGTGCCAAGTTCCAGCGGCAGACATACGGCTGAGCTTCATAAGAATAACGGCCTTTCTTATCAGAGGCGTTGCACACAAACTCAGGGTCAAACCTGCAATTAACAAAACACACGAAAATACAAGCAATTAAAAAAAGCACATCTTCTTTCAGGATGCATTTTGATTGCATTTGCTATATTTTGCAATTTACTATACAGTTTCCATAGCATTGTAAAAGCTGGACAAACCTGTCCATGAAGCCAAATGGACCGTAGTCTATAGTGAGCCCCAAGATGCTCATATTGTCTGTGTTGAGAACACCATGGCAAAATCCCACACTTTGCCACAGGGCAACCAGTTTAGCAGTCCTCACGGTCACCTTGCAGGTACACAGAAGTTATTAAGCCAAGTCGAGTCATTTATTTACATAGCACTTTATACAACACAGCAGTAAACATGAAAATAATATTATTAATGTTGCAAAGCTCTTCTATTATGCATTATTAAAAATGCATAATAGAATTTTCTATACATATTTTTTTTTTTTATATTGTTAAAACCTCTCTGAAGAAGGTAGCATTCCTCTCTTGGCGATCCCGATGTCTTCTTTGTATTTCAGGGTAGAATGTTTCAATGACATAATCCAGAAGTTGTGCACGGATATCAGGCCGTCCAACACTAGGGCCCTGTCTACCTGTGAAGTCATCGACAGGGTGGAAGACCTCAAACGAGCCAAATCTGATGAGAAATATGGACAGAAATGAAACCAAAATTGAGAATGCATTTCAGTAAATCTTATTATTCTGAGCCCTAAATTGGTTTTAGTAATACATCAGGTATCAAGGCTATATTTTACAAAATATTTGGGCTTGGATATGAGTAACCTCTAAAAAATACTTCATGAGAGATCCATCACATATCAGTGAGGGTTAAACCCAAATTCTCAACAATCTTTGCTTATGAGCTTTAACACTAATACCCAGTTTTAAGACTTTAGTAAATAATTCCTTTGTTTTGCAGGATTTTGAACATTCTTTCACTTTTACAACTTGACATTATGGAAAAGAAATGTTGTAAATAATGCATTCCTTTCTCTATAATCTTAAGGCCAATCACAATGCACAGACAGACACTGACATTTCACAACTCGACAAACGCTGAGTGAACATGTTCAATCGGTGAAAACAAGCGCCAACCAATGGCAACATATGCCAACAGGGATAACACACTGATCCAACAAAACCCAGTTAAGTGTCTGTTGCCATTGTTCTGTGTCTGTTGGTGCGGTGTGAATTGGTTTTATGTGTCTTAAGATAGACAAATTAAAGTGTTCAACCTGATAAAGGTGGGTGCTATTCTGAGAACCACCGAGCACCTCTCTGGTCTAGGATTGCCACTGTAGAACACATCCCTCTGGACATAAAGATCAGAGGTTACCAGTGATCCTGCTCGTGTTGTGGGAATTCCCAGAGCAAACATGGCCTCACTGCACAGAAACTCCCGAATACTGGAGCGTAGCACTTTACGCCCATCAGACTGCCTGAAGTACACAGATATGTGGGTGAGTCGATAATTGCAGGTACATTTTGGTGTCCGAAGACATTTTTTCCTGCTTATTTCAAATGGCTTTATTTTTAATTATTTTAATAATTTGTTACTCATTGTCATGGATTACAAGATGTTACAGGCCATACCAATATATTTTCTGTAAAATCTGTCTTATATAGCTGAAAATCATGATTTCTTTTTGTCTGAAATATTCAGTGTCAATTGACCCTCCCAATTCCCAATTCTGTCAAACTTTGTTGCCAAGGTAGAGTAACAGTGTTGACAGTATGTAACAGAATTGACAGTCCTACACAGAGAAACACTCTCTCACTCCCATGACTTTCAGCTATAGAAGATATATATATTCTTTTTTAAAAATATATTTTTATGACCTGTAACATCTTGTGATCCATAACAATGAGTAACAAATTATTAAAATAATTAAAAATTTAACATTTTGAAAAAGCAGAAAAAATGACTTTGTCATTTGTTTTGTCTTTAATTTGCTTTTTTCTGGTGCATGACTGTATGCGTATGCATTGTGGCATCAAGGGTTTCAAGTGAAAAAGATGCATCTATTGCTATGTGAATATGCTCATTAGAGTGTTAGATTTGAAAATCCAGTAAAACAGAAAGTAAATGATTCTCATATCTTTGCAATGCTTTTATGCATCATAAATTTCTTAGTTTTAACAAAAATGCTAAAAGATAAAAACTTTTTGTTATTTATGTTGCATAGCATATACTTAACGCAGTGAAGCCAAAGTAACGGTACCGAGAATAAGGCGTCAGTCCAGCGCCTTTAACCTGAATTTCCCACCGACCACAGGGGCTTGTGCTGGTCGGGTCAGACGTTTGCTCAGCACCGGTCTCCACCTCCCCCAGATAACACACAGCACCGTCACCCAGCTGTCCAGCAAACTGACCGAACTGGTGTCCGCAGTAGCAGTGCGCAGCGGGCTCAGAGCCCGGGATCACTCGAGACGCGCTCAGATATTCTGCCGCGTGCGGGTCACGTAAAACTTCATCTGCTTTCAGTCCTAGTAAAGCAAGAGCCGATTCGGATAGCGCGACGATTGTGGGGTTGAGCAGCGGCTGCGGTTCGACACGGGAAAAACACGCACCTGTCACGGTCCGTGATCCCGGTTCTAATGATGAATCCAGCGGCAGTGTTTTTAATGCAATGTTGTTGAACTTTAGCCTTTGCAGTGGTGTGAGACTTTGGGCCATTCTGATACTAATGGAAGTTTGTCTTGCACTTGCACTGTGAACCGTTCGCAGCTGCTCTGTTCAAGAATAACATAATCCTTCAAAGGATTAATGACTCAACACCACATGCATACAGTAAACCACAACAAATCCATCCCTCTGTTCGTCTGTCCATCTCAAATATTCTATCAAATAGCCTATCACTACTGTAGCCTAATACTTTTTACAGCAAGAGTCATCTGAGTCATATAATCATAGTTGTTTGCAGATAGAGATGGCTTTCAATCCACTATGGCAGGCCATTAAAGAGGCAGAGAGCCCTTTCACAGATTCCAGTGATTCATCACTTGCTTGTAATTGCACCAGGGATTGTGATAAAGAAATACAGGCCCTCATAAATAAGCTTGTTTGAAATTGCATATTGTGGTTCGGTCAGCTACCTTTGGGGAATCAGAACATAAATCAACTGTCTATCCATTTCAGAAAGTACAATAAAATGTACCGTTCCGTTTCAACCACACAACCAGATGAAGCTGTGCATAATTGTTTCAAAAGTGGATTGTGTCTACAAAGTTAATAGTTGCTGTTGTTTAACTTTTTTTTCTTTTTTGACATGACAGGCACAGTCAATGAGTTTAAATGTTATTTTTATTTTCTCGTATTATTTTATTTTATTTTATTAATTTTGTGCTTTTTAAAATTACATTCAATCTGGCTCCATTCTTTTACATAATGCACATTCTTCAGGATCCAATCAGTTCCAATAAATAAAAAACACATTCCGCCATGCATATTTCTCATTTCAGATAATTAAGAATATTAAATGAAATGGGTTGCAAGTCACAATTCACAATTATGAATTATTATACATTCATTTTTTAGAAAGTTTGTCTTTTTTTCTCTTTTAAGTGACAATATTTATATAGTCAATGTACAATTTCCTGCAAGTAAAGCATTCAATAGCAAGAGTTTAGAAACCTTAAGGAATTAAAGGGTTAGTTCACCCAAAAAATGAAATTTCTCTCACTATTTACTCACCCTCATGTGATATTTTGATGAAATCAGAGGTTTTTTTTTTTATCTTCCATTGAAAGCAACAAAATTACCACATTCATGGGCCAGAAAAGTAGTAAAATCGTCGTTAGTTGGAGTAATTATTTTTGTTCTGTTTTTGCGCACAAAAAGTATTATCGTTGCTTAATAACAAAGGTTGAACCACTGTATTCACGTTGACCATTTTAAAGATGTTTTTACTACTTTTCTGGACCTTGAATGTGGTAAAAAAAAAAAAAAACAGATTTCTTTTTCCCTTCCTACTCTAGCTTATGGTACTGAGCAATGTATGAAACTTGTATTGTGAGCACTTCCTGTGTTATTTGCCAATTCATGAAGAATCGCTTGTTTGTTTTCCTCACTTGTAAGTCGCTTTGGATAAAAGCGTCTGCTAAATGACTAAATGTAAATGTAAATGTAAATATTTCATCAAAATATTTTCATTTGTGTTCTGAAGATGAACAAAGGTCTTAGAGGTGTGGAACGACATGAGGGAGAGGAATTAATGACAGAAATTTCATTTTTCACTAACCCTTTGAACCCCATAGACTGTACAATCAGTGTAACATTTCTAATGGGCCATTAATAGAAAAACATTTTACAGAATACATATTAAACAAGGCATATAGGCTATTTCTAACTTTTTTATACATAATATAATAGTTCAGTCAGTAATGGAATGAAACTGAATGTCTACAAATGTACCAAAGAGATACCATTCACTGATCTACATATCATAGAACACTTGACTTCTTGTTTTACTTTGGATAACCACGGGACAAAAACACAAGTCATTCAGAGTCATGCAACAATCAAAAAATGTACAAATATTTAAATTATGCTCTACATAATCATTTGCAGTATTTGTCTTTTTTTTTTTTTTGCATTTGTCCATAAAATGTTGACTGATTTCTTCCTTAAAAACTGATCTAAACTCAAGACATTGCAGCAAGTTATACAAAAGCCCAGGCAAAGGAAATTCGCAATGCTTTTTATTTCAACGAGCTTGTCTTCGCGGTCTGGGCGAAAGACGATTGGCAAGCAGACATGCGAGGGCTATACCTGCCACCTGGATGAAAGCCAGGCCCAGGACTGTTGCTGCAATGTGAAACACGTTGTCATTTACCAAGCTAAAGACTTTGCGGAAACAACCGGGAGCATGAATCCCCGCTAGCTCTATGTTCCTGCCTCCATTCTCTGGCAATGGTCTGTTGCGGCAGCCTTTGCGTTTTATGCAGCAACTGTCTGGTAAAGACACAGCGGAGGAATCATTCCCCAAACTTCCTGTTGAGTACACAGCATCTTGGATAGCCCAATCGGACATTAGCCAATCATGCCAACCCTCAGCACCACAGCACTCCAGCGCCCTCTGAAGGCTGTCCAGCGCGTCTGCGCGGCCCTCGTCTTCTCCATAGTCCAATACAGCTTTCTGAAGTCCGCTACGGAAACCTTCAGCGATATCCTCCCTGTAGAAGAGCCCTGAGAGGCCCGCGGCTAGTCCACCTATGAGTGTGACCAACTGGAAAAAGCCATACGCCCGGAGAAGATAAGGAAGGTTGGCAGCCACTCCCAAGCATCCTAAAAAGCCCCAGGCGGTCACAGCAGCTCCTGTGCCTAACAAGATGATGGGTGCGTTAGGGTAGCGGTTCGCAGATAGTAGCATGTAGTCGGATAGCGAAGCCTGCGCCCATATGCCCAGGGTGAAGATCGCAAGGCCTGCTGCCCAAAAAAGGAAGCTGAAAATCAGGAGTGCGAGGCGCAGCAAGGGCATGACTCCCACCGCCCGGCAGCACGGTGGGGCAGAACCAACTGCAGGCACAGGGGGCGCCAGCGAGGCTTCGGAGCACAGCGATAATGAAAGACGTTGCTGCTGGTCAGCGTAATCTTGGGAGGGTGAGAGAAGATAGCCAGGAAGTGCTGAAGGCCGACGGGAAACAGAGGATAAAGCCGGTCGTAGAGGGGAAGATAGTCTTTGAGTAGCGTGCAATTCTCGCTCCCACTCTTTTGCACGGCAAGGACTTGGCCGAGCTGGCAGCGAGTCGTAAGGCGGCGCAGAGCTCATGGCCTCGTCTTTATCTACCACCATTTCACTCTCTCTCTTTTACTCCTCCCTTTGTTTCTCCTCTCTTGAATACGTCCTACCTCATCTCTCCCGCCAGAGCTTTATGGCTGGTCATCAACCCACCAGTGCCTATTCACACCCTCATTTCACCATAAATCGTCTTTGGATGAACGCATGGCACGCTTATCTTCGTCTGCAGATTTTCCGCCCGCTCTCCACAGTATTTCGATGTTTATTTGCGACATTTCTTACACTCTCTTGCTGCTGCAGTGGCCATCTGTACTGCGTCTCTGACAATATGTGGGGGGAGGGGGGTGGTGATTATATGGCTATGATGCTGTTAACCCACACCACCCTGATCTCCCTTTATTGGTGCAGGAGCCCCGGTTCAACATCATGAATGTCTGTTTTGATCGATATGTGATCGTAATGGGCCTTTAATAATCTAATGTCTTTACAACACTGGTATTGAGTAGTTTTTAGATTAAATCTTATAGATATTCAGCACTACTCATTCATGCTATAGTATGTGTGTTTGTGTATTGTATATTAAATTGCACATTTTATATTATGTATTGATTTTGTCATATGATTGATTTGTTCTATGACTATATATCCACATTGACTGGGATTAAATCATAAAACATTTAAATAGCATTGAAAGAGTTATGTTGTATGTTGACTTCCCTGTTGAAAAAAACAGCATATGCTGGTTAAGCATGTTTTGAAGCATGGCAGCTGGTTTGTGCTGGTTTAAGCTGGTCCTGAGCTGGAGCTAGTTGCTTAGGACCATCTCAAACCAGCTTCAAACCAGCTGCCATGCTTCAAAACATACCTAACCAGCATATGCTGGTTTTTTCAACAGGGTTTACCCTCACTATCTGCTCCAAAAAATAATTTAAATACATTTAATACATACAAATGATTAATTAAATTAAACTCGTACAATTTGTTTTATTATAATTATTAAAAAAAGGAAATAAATTAATCATATGCAGGTATAATTTATATATTTGCCTAAATAACATATTGAAGCATTTACACTCAAGCATAAGGAAAATTTACATACCTTTACTTTTTCTGATGTGGTCCATGTACTCAGTTCATCCAAACCATGTAAATCTGCAAAATACAAAAGTATTTTGTATTTTTTATAATTAATTAACTCAGGAAAGCTGATGAAACATCTTCAAACAATACAAAATTATCTATCCTCCTCTCTTGACCGTTTACAGCAAAATTACATGCTCCGTTCCATTTTGTATGAATATTTCCTTTAGGCAAACAACTTACCGTGACTGAACCAAATGAACTGTTCAATAATATATATAAATAGCCTGAACTGATTGTGTAAACAAAAACACTTTAAAATGAATCAAGTTTATCCTACATACTTTGTCACACTCCAGCCAGACTTTGACCTTTTGCAATGCATTGCACACATACAGATTCACAGAGAAAGCACTTCATGGTGATGATCCATATTTATAAAATCTATGAATAGAGCAGTATCTCCTTCAACAGACGTTTGGAAAAGCTTGGGAAATGTGAGTCTCCTTTTCTAGTGCACCAGCCACATCATTCCTCCTTCCACACAACCATTTATGTTTCTTCCTCAAATTAATGTGTTTATGAAAGGAGGTGCTTTGGCAAAATGAGCTCTCTGAAGTGAGGAAATAGGAAATGTGAGAAAAGAGATGCAATATTGTGGTTGATTGGAGACTTTTTATATAAATAATAATGAAGTTATGTTTTTATGTATGTACTGTTTCTAATGATAAATGAATCTGTAAATTCTACATGGCTCAAACAAGATGATAATTTTGCATGTTGTGCATTAAACTTTTCATGCATGCTGAAAATTTTATCCTTAAGAACTAAACTTCACTAGAACTTAAACCTTATTTTAATGACAATATACAACTTATATTTAATAATATAAACAGAACTATAATCAGAAAATGTATTTTAAATGTCATTATGTACCGTTTCTCACAACTCCTTTGAAATGCTATGCTATTTTATCACTAAATCTGAAATATGCACCCATTTTGTCTTTTATTTTCTAGTAATGTTTGATGGTACTTACACTTGAGTTAATTCTTTGTTGGACAAAGCTGGACGTTAAGTATCATCTATAATACCATGTATCCGTCACGTGCAAAGATATAAATTGACACATTTGATTTTACAACAGGTGGCAACTTGGGACACTGCATCCGCCAGACCTGACGCGGTGTCGTGCACGTCCAAACACAACAACAAAAAAAGCGCGGAATAAAAACCCACTTCCGGCTACTTCCGGTATTCCGTTCGAGCGTTGTTGTTCGTTGCTTCGGTCAACTTCACGACAATCGTTTGCAACTGCGTTTAACCGTTATTATGGTTTGAGTCAGTGACATGAGGCGTTCAGAGTTTGACTAAAAGACAAGTATATATTTATTCTAACTTTAAATAATGGAAATCCTTAACGTAGAGAGTCGCGACGCGGGTGAGTATATTTTAGCTTGTGAGCTAAGTGCTAAGAGAGTGAAGCTAGCACAACCAATCCTATTAAAGTTACTCAGACACACACCACAACTCAAAACACACTCGATTATATTATTATTTTAAGATGGGCTTGGTAAATGAAAGTCCTAATTTGTTCTGTCATTTGCCATTATTGAAACTTTTATTGCAGAAAAGTGTCTTTAAATAGTTTCAATGCTGAATAATGACAGTTAAAATATAATTCTGATTATAGTTCTATTTATGTTATTAAATATAAGTTTTATGTCGTCATTAAAATAAGGTTTAAGTTGTTCTAGTGAAGTTCTTAAGGATAAAGTTTTCAGCATGCATGGAAAGTTTAATGCACAACATGCAAAATTATCATCTTATTTGAGCCATGTAGAATTTACAGATTCATTTATCATTAACACTTACCTGAACCAGATTTCTTTTTTGACATGCATGGTATAAAATGTATTATTGTCTATAACCTTTACCTATAAAAGGATGTGTAAGTGTAAATAACTAACTATATAACTTCTTCCTAAGAACAATAATCCTTTAAAACAAGAAATTACAAATTCATCACAACAGCTTTTTTCAGAAATATGAAGATCTATATGTTCTCTACTGATATTTACATTTATCTGCACCACCTTTATTTTTCTCTTTTTTCCCCCTCAAGCACTCCCTCTCTCTGCCCTGCGTCTGGTTGTGCCGCCTCTTCGGCTGATGTCAGCGTTTCTATGGCAGGTGATTCAGCGTCGTAATGTGACGCAGTATGGGAAGCTCGAGCAATTTGTGATGCTGGTGACAGAGACCGTTCCAGACATCATGAGTCGAAGTCTGGTTAATAAATTGATCTTTCACATGCGTAAAAAGGTCAATCTTATTTGAGCAAAATCTTACTTTTTTTTCTTTTTTTTACTACATTTTTAAAAAAAATATTACGCAGGTAACATTGGATTATTATTTATTTCAGGTGATCTTGGAGCTTTGTCTGAAAGATCAAATGCCAGATCTGTGGATCATTCAGGCACATCTTGATTCTCTTCGGAATCTCACACATAAAGTAATTGTTTTTTGTTTTTGTAATTGCACTAACCATATACAGAAATTGTATTTCAGCAAGTTTTTGCTTAAATATCAGTGTCTTGTTCCTTTGCTTTCAATTTGTTGCAGAGTAAAGATGTGGAAAGTGAAATCATCAATAATAAATTCATTAGAATGGTGCACAGCATTTTAGAGGACACAGAAAAGAAAGAGAATTTCATCCAGGTTAGTCTTGATGCATCTTTAACGTCTTTCCTTTTCATCTTTCTGTGAAAATAATGTATAGAGCACGCATGAAAATTGTTTTTCCATGTTTCACCTGTTTCTCTGTCTTCAGCATATCTTCCCTGTAGAATATGGTTCAGGATATGATGCCGTATTACAGAGCCTTGCATGGGAGTTCCTGTCTCGAGTGGAAGATCTGCTGCCAGTGCCCAACCTTAAAGAGGTGTGTCTGCATTCAAAGATTGCATAATGCATTATCTATAGTATGTAGATTTGTTTGTCTAGTTAAAACAGAAGTAAATGTAAGTAGATCAGGTAAAACCTTCGGTCCATTCTCAGCAGTGCTCAAGACGTTGTAAAATTCAAGGTAACTCTGATCTGAAATCTGATGACTTTCTCAGACAGCCTCACGGCTTTGTGGCGGCCTCGCGATGATGGAGGAGATTGTGCAGCCGCTCTCAGACCCAGTTGAGATAAAGGATGTGCTCCAGCACTTCAAAAACAAAAGACTGCACGCAAAAAACAATGAGCATTCTCCGGGAGTTATCAGTGAAAGTGAGCTTTACTGTTGCTACTGTACCACATTTGTTGGCATGTATTGAATAACTGAATTAAACACTGATATTTCATTTATATTTAATATGAAACTTACAAAACATGTCTGGGTCATTTATTTTTGAATTGTGACTAAGCAAATTGCAATTTATAATACTTTATTATTTTAAAGGAGCAGTAAGCTATTTCTAAGAAACACAACCCAAACAAACACACCCATCCCTTCATTGCTCCACCCCCAAAATGCAATGCAAGAGTGTATGTCTCTATCATAGCTGAATCTAAGTAATGCTTCAATGACACTCAAAACTGTCCCGTTACTACAGATAATATTACAACAACAGCAGCATATCTTGGTTCTGTGAAACATAGCAAAACCAATGTTATGGAACGCAAACCTCTGCGTCTGAAAGAGCTAGACAGCTTTAATAGTAACGGGGGTGCTAAAGCTCTTGGCTGATTATAACCCATCTTTTTCCAGTGATATTCCTCTGAGCTTTTCTCTTTTGTAATGTCTCTCAGCCATCACTCTTTCTTTAAATGACACGCCCCTACTGCTGAGTGGCTACAAGTGGTGTTGTGCTCAGTTCGATCCACTTTCAACGGCGTTTCTCAGACATCGCTTACTGCACCTTAAATTTAAATTGTGACCTGAACATGATTTTGTGAGATTCGTCTAAAAACAATAAAGTTGTATTAGTTTTAATGGTGCTATTGTGAAGACATCATTTGAATATATCATAAGGAGTTTTTTTTTTCTTTTGTTTTGTACAGTGTCCATTCCTTCAACAGCTGAAGTAGTTTGTTTGCCTCATCCAATCGTACAAGAAACGGTCTCGCCTGCCATTACCATTGAACAGGAGGAACCATTGCCCCCCACTTCCATTGCACAAGAGACGATTATAATTGAATCAGAAAGCACCGAGAACCAATCAGAATCTGATAACGCAGCCATTGCCATAATGAGCCCCTCGCAGAGTTATACAGAAGAGGCTGATGAGCCTTTAGCTGAAAGCGAGGAGTTCACTGTGATAGCTGGCACTGAAGAAACAGAGGATAGTTTACAACAAGAAGAGGCACTTTGTGAAGAGAAAGACTCAGGCATCTGTGAAGTCCAGCAAATCTACCTCACTGCCGACGGCTCTGCTGTGGTGGTATCAGAGTTTGACAATGAGGGAGAGGAGACGACTCAACTGCAGTTCCTAGAACAATCAGAGATGGTGGAAACATCTGGTGTGAGGCAAGTCAGTTTAGAGCAGTGGATCTCAGAATTAACTGGAAAGGGCGTCTCTCTACCAGCTTTGCCTCCAACTCCTGTTGAGATTGTGAGGGAGGAAACGATCTACGTTCCTGTCATAGAAAGACCACCATCTGTAAAGTCCATCATTCACAGAAAGAGCAGTCCACCTCGAGCCGCTCTTTCCAAGAAGGCAGTGGCCTCTCCTTCTGAGTCCCAGACAACGCAGGAAGAGAAAAGACACACATGTCCCGAGTGTCACAAAGAGTTTCGTTTCGAGTGCCTGCTGAGGAATCACATGCGCACACACACCGGCGAGCGGCCGTTCCAGTGTTCAGACTGCGGCAAAAGCTTCAGGTGCCTCAGCTTCCTGACCAATCACATCAAAACGCACTCGCTTGCCAGACCTTTCAAATGCTCGCAGTGCGTCAAGACCTTCCGCAAAAAAGCGGACCTCATCAAGCACGTCCGTGTGCACACTGGTGAAAAACCATATAAGTGTACCATCTGTGGAAAGAGCTTCTCCCAGGGCTCGTACTTGAAGATTCACCGCGAATGCCACACCTCAGAGAACCTACACCAGTGTCCTCACTGCGACAAGAGCTTCCCGACGGCATTTAAGCTGTCCATCCACGTCCGCTACCATTCCATGGAGCGCTCGTACCAGTGTAACCAGTGCGGGAAGAGTTTCATCTATGCCAGCCTCCTTCGGAGACACAAAGGTTATCATGCAGGCGAGCGCCAGTACTTGTGTTCCATCTGCGGCAAGTCCTTCGTCTACATGTTCGACTTGAAGAAGCACCAGCGCAACCACGAGAGACCCCGGCTCAAGATCCCATGCACCCTTTGTCACAAGACATTTGCGGGACCAGAGATGCTGAGGTGCCACCTGCGCATACACACAGGAGAACGTCCGTTCCGCTGCAAGATTTGCGGAAAAGCCTTCTCTCAGATCGGGAACATGAAGAGACACGAGCGAGTGCACACGGGTGAGCGGCCGTTCACCTGTGAAAGATGTGGAAAGACTTACAAGCACTCGTCTCACCTGAAGAACCACATGCTCAGCCACACGGGTGAGCGGCCGTGGCAGTGCTCTCATTGTGGGAGGAGCTTCAAGTTCGCTGGGCCTCTGAAGAAGCATGAGAGGATTCACCTAGGCGAGCGAGGCAATCGCAGAAGGACCTACGACCAAACCCGTGGCCGCGTTAAGCTAGAACCCAAAAGCCCTTGACTGAACATGCAAATCTACAGATTTAAAATGACTAGTTAATTTTGTGTCAGCTGATACTTTAAAAAGGTAATGTTTTGTTTTCCAAATCATGCTTGTTTATGCAACCCATATTTGAAACTGCACAATACTTGACATAGTGGGTGGCATTCATAAATTTAAGTTAACAGTTGAGTTCTTCAATCCAGAAGGCTTGGTGTCATAGTCATTGTGATGTCTGAATTGTGCTGGTCAAGTCATTTCAACAAACAAATAAATAATCTGTTTATTGCACAGTAAAATGCAGAATCAAAGTGGGATTTCAAACACTCAAAAACAATTCTTTATGGTTATCTACTTTGGGCAATTTAGAAGCATATGGAGGATAAATTCGCTCCAGATTATTGTCTGGAAGATCTGTAACAATAACACTGAACACTCCTCCACCATCACTGAACAATGCAATGTGTTTGTGATTCTTGAAGGGTTAGTTCACTCAAAAATTAAGAAAACACTGTAATCAGTTATTTTTACCCTTGTGACTTTTATTCATCTTTGAAACAAAGATATTTTAATTAAAGAGAGAGATCGGATTGTCCTTCCATTGACAGTTACGCAACTACCATTTTAACGCTTCAAAAAGTTCATAAAGAGATCATAAAACTAATCCATACGAATTCAGCGGTTTAGTCCAAATTTTCAATTCAATTGCTTTAAATAATGAACAGATTTAATGTAGGCTTTTATTTTCTAGTGAACTTAAATATCTTCATTTGTGTTTCGAAGATGAGCAAAAGTGTTCTGGGTTCGGAATGACATGAGAGTGAGTGAGTAAAATTTTCATTTAACCCTTTCATTTGGCTCATGCCAATACACATTGGGTACACTCTTAAATTGAGATTGAAATTTAGGCAATGACCTTTGGCATCCTGTGTAACAGTAACTTACATTTGTATGATATATATATTAAAATTTGTTAAATCTAGCAAATATATTTTAAAAGCTAATGCTTTTGTACAAAATGCTAATTCTTCTCTGTGTTTTTTTTTTCCACGTAAGACAAATTTGATTCTTTTTATGATACAAATATACAATATAAATCCATTTTCTGGAATTTTCTTTTTTGGAAAGATTATGTTCTCGGTTGAGAAATTAATCTGCACCAGGAAAAATTCCCTCCAGTTATTTCATTATGTTCTAAAATACTTCAGACAAGGGCATTCATTTGTTACAATGAAAGTGTTTTGCTACAAATTCACTCTTGGTTTTTCTAAGTCCTGTTACTGCCTACTATTAATTGTACAGTAATTGACCGGTGGCTGCTGGATGCAGATCGCATCTTCCTATGCAAATCCATAAAGCAGCTAAGACCGATTACATTTGAGCTTTAAAGTTTACCCTGTGAAAACATGTGATCAACTGAGACCACACAACAACAGCACCATTAGGCAAATGCCTTTCAGATGTACATAAATATTAATGCAGGTGCTTTTTGATGCAGAGAGAACCTGAACAGCTAAGGTCCTGTATTTCTGTTGCTTAATAGTGGAAGTGTTACGATTTTTTTTTTTTTTTTGCAGCAAGTTCTTGCTTGGATTTCAGACGATTAAAGGTTTGTGTGTGTCCTTAATCCATCCTCCACAGTCCACATGACAGAAAATACCTCAGTCAGATCTGATTTATATTCCTAAGCCCAGATATCCAGGAGAATGAGTCTCGCTCCCGCTCCAGAGGTGATTCAGGTGCATTAGTGTAGTGTAGTCAGACTGAAAAAGTGCAGTAACAAAATATGGTTAATAACAAACAAGTAAAATATGTTTTTCTCAAACACACTACCGTTCAGAAGTTTAGGGTCGGAAGGATCTTGTAATGTTTTTGAAATAAGTCTCTTTGGCTTAACTAGGATACATTTTCTTTCATAAAAATACAGTAAAAACTGTAATGTGAAATATTTGAATATATTTTTAAATGTACTTTATTCCTGTGAAGCAAAGCTTGTGTCACATGACCCCATTCCAATTGCTGCTCAAGAAACATTTCTTATTATTATCAAAGTTGAAAACTTGTGCTGCTACTTCTGTGGAAACAGATTTTTTTCATAACTCTTGAGTAGAAAATTCAAAATAGCATTTTTTATTAAATAGAAATCATTGTCTATACTTTCATTTAAGATCAATTTAAAGTGTCTGCTGAATAAAACTATTAATCTCTTTCAAAAAAATTTTTAAAGAACCTAAACTTTTGAACAGTATACATCTTCAAAAAAGAAAAAAGTTTGCATGGTAACATTAATTACATTATAATAACATTAATTAATACATTACTTTTAATGCTTAAATAATGAACCTTATTGTAAAGTGTTTGCATTTAGACGACAAAAAAATGTGAAGTATGAACATTTTCAATGTTAAAATACTAGCTTGATGCATCTGTAAAATGTGTGCACGTTATTTTTGCTGTTCACTGTTCAGATTCACCTGAGCTCTGTGCTTTAGCAGACCTGCTAGGGTTTTTTCTCCCAACTGCCTCTGGCTCCTGAGCCGTGGTGGTTTCGGTCTCATCTAGAGGGTACTTCACAAATATTTTATTTAGCTGCTTGAAGAACTTCCACTCCACCTGCTCCCCCTGATTTCTAAGGGTTGAGAAAATTTGAAAATATATGTAATAACAATAATTACAGTTAATTACTATATTTAAATATTTTTGAGGTCAAAGTTGTTGTATCTACCTGTAATTATCAAGACACTGGCGGTAACTGGCCTTCAGTCTTTTAATTCTGGAGCGACACTGTTCATCTGTCCTGCTATAGCCCTTCTCGGACATGACCAGTGCGACCTGCTGGAAAACAGCTTTGCGTTTGACGCAGCCTTTTAGTCTCTCCTGGATGGGGTCACTCCCCCAGATGGATATAAGTGTGTGCGTCTCACTGTCACCCCATGCCAGCTTCGGCCCGTCCACTGCTGGAGGTTTGGAGAGAGCGAGGGAGTCTAAACAAGCAAAAACAGGTCCAAATTTATCACCTGCATATCTTCACACATTATATTCAATGTTTTTGATATCATGAAGAACTTATATAGAGATTGCAGTTAGAAAGGGAGACTGGATACATCTACATTAATCCAGATACATTTAAAAATGCATCTTTTACCTTCCATCCACACTTAAAATGCCATTTCTGCGTTGTAGTGTTAACTGAAAATGGAGGTATTCAAAAACAATAATGCATGTTTAGTCATGTGATATTAACACATCTCTGTTTATACCGGTAATAAAAAATTTGGGCAATTATGTTTATATCATACATGGAACGGCGATTAGATGCGACCTGAATGCATGTAAGTGGACAACCCAGGGAGTCACACTGGCAAAAAAAATGAGGTGATTAATACATGAAAATTCTTACATATAGCCCCTTTAAGCATTTTCCAACATTTCAGTGTGGACAAGAAACATTTGGAAAACGCTGTGGATGGAAAGCATTTTGAAACTAAACGTTTTCAAATGTATCTGGAATATAGATTTATTAGATCAAAAAAAGTAAATAATTTGCATGACCAATTTTCAGACTGATACCTGAATCAGAATCAGTTATGGATTCCAGCTCACTGATGTCCTGGTCATCAGATGTTCTGTCCTTCAAAATAATCTGCTCCAGCTGATCATAGAATTTACACTCCTCCCTGCTGAAAAACAGTAAAAAGTAGAAACAGGATTGAAAATAGTATACCTCTATGTTTAGAATAGCAGTTTACCATACTACATACTATACCACATATTATGCATTTCTGTTGTGCAGTAAACAGCACACAAATATTTCATTCTGAACACAAACTTTAAGAACAGTCTTCAACTCACTCACCCATCATAGTAAAACTGGGACTTGAGTCTTTTTATACGCGAGTGGCATTGGACGCCCGTTCTGTTGAAACCCAGTGCCATCATTCTCTTTGAAATGTATCTGTATATGTGCCTGTTTTTGGGGCAGGACATGAGGCTGTGCTGCACACGGTCATCACCCCAGATGTCCAGCAGGGCCTGCGTCTCCCGGTCTGACCAGGTCATCTTCCTGCCTGACTCAGATACGGCTACCATGGCTGCCTGCTGGTATTCTACGGAAGAACAAGTGGATGAAGAGTTTAGGTTCATGAAGAAACGAGAGAGAAATACAAAATAACATTTTGCTTTGAGAAAATTAAGTGATGTGACCTTTGAGATTCACAGAAAACGTGTATGTATGAATGAATGAATGAATTTCAAGGTAACAAACCTGCATCCTGATCATCTTCATCAAAGACATCTATGGAAAAGGCTTCATCACCCAGAACCTGCTCCAGTTTATCATAGTATTTACAATCTACACTCTCTATGCCACATCTAGATGAAAACAATGGAGGACATGATTAAACCTCAGATAAAAACATTTAAAATTTTCACCCATATTAATTTTAAAAGCCAACGAGCAAAAATAAAGCCAAACTTACTTTTTCTTTTCGTAACACTGACGGAAATTCTTTGCCAGGTTCTTGATCTTCCATCTGCATTGATCCGGGGATTTTAAGAATCCCTGACTGTTCAGTTTCTCTGCTATATCAGCAAACACGTGGCCATTATGGACAGATCCTCTCAGGGCTTCCTGCACCTCGTCTTCTGCCCAAATGTCTATTAGAGCTACAGTTTCAGAGTCTGACCAGGATGCTGTCTGGTCCACCCTGCTGCAGGGATCCTGGGATTCTGACAGAAGATGTTCATAAGTTATTTTCAACTGGATTATCAAAAACAGGTAATACAAAATCCTTTTGGGGTTGAATTTCTTGCAAAAATAAATATACTGTAATATAAACCCTTAATTCTATGTACTATGTTATAAAATAACAACTCAAATTCAGTTATCAAGAACTAAAAGGAGACCTATTATGCCCTTTTACAAAGTCGTTTTTGGGCTCTACTAGAATAGGTTTACATGTTTGAATGTTCAAAAACCTTATTTTTCACACATTTGATATTGTTGCAGCTCCTCTCTTCCCAGTCTGTCAGTAACGCTCTGTTTAGCTCCTGTCACTATGAAGCCCCTCCTTCTGAAAAGCACAGTGTGCTCTGATTGGTTGGCTGGAGCAGTGTATTGTGATCAATTTGTCAAGCGCTTCGATCATGTCTGGGAAATGTCCCAGCTCTTATCATAACCGCGAGTTTCAATACACTACAAACTAAATCAACCTTTATTTTGCATATGCCTTGGGAGGGAATTATTTAAATGAGGAATATTCTGAGATGTTTGTTCCCGGGAGAAAACTCAAGATTACAATCGAGGAGTTTCCAGGAGTTCAGAAACAGTGACACTGATATAGAGAATAACTCCCGCTGGAGGGACTTTTTGCTTTGTAACTTTTCAGACCTTTTTCAATCTCAACATTACACACAAAAGAAAGATGAAAATGTAAAGCATAAGACGATCCTTTTATCAAAAGTACCTGATTTGATGCCATTGTTGGGTTCATTATCTCCTGACACTTTGGATGCAGCATTCTTTTGAAAAATATCTTCCATCAGATCATAGAACTTAAATTCTATGCGTTCAGCTTCAGGTGAACTGCACAGGAAAAAAGCACATTCCATTAAAAATTATATTTAGTGCCCATATTTACAAATAATGTGCTAATGGGATTCCTCTCTTAAATGTCTCGTCACTGACCTGATGCTGTCCCTGCACTGCCTATAGCTGATTTTGAGGCGTTTGATTCTGGTATGGCATTGCTCAGCGGAGCGCAGATATCCGTGAGCGTTCAGCTTCTCAGAGATCTCTAAGTAGATGTGGCCGTTATGAGGGCAAAGCTGAAGGTTCCGCTGGACCTGCTCATTCCCCCATAACTGGAGGAGAATCAATGTCTCGGCATCGGACCAGGCGACCTTTTTTCTATCATCCATGCAGTTCATTGCGGTTTCTGTGTTGGGTGATGATAGGAGGACATGACACACATGTAGATCAAATCAAGAATTTTGAACGCAAGTACTCAACCGTTCAAACGTTTACAGTCCATATGATTTTTTTTAATGTTTTTGAGAGAACTATCTTATGCTCATCAAGGCGTCAAAAATACAGTAATATTGTAAAATATTTTGTATTTGTATTTGTATTTGTAATTTATTCCTGTGATCCAAAGCTAAATTTTCAGCAGCCATTACTCGAGTCTTCAGTGTCACATGAGCCTTCAGAAATCATTCTAATGATTATTATTATCAAGGTTGAAAACAGTTGTTCTGATTAATATTTTTGTGGAAAGTTACCATACTACATATTTCAGGATTCTTTGATGAACATTTATTTGTAATAGAAATCATTTGTAACATTATAAAAGTCTTTACTGTCATTTTTGATTTAATGAGTCCTTGCTGAATAAAAAAAATGAATTCTTTAAAAAAAAAAAAATCTTACTGACCTCAAACATTTGAACAGTAATGTAATACAAAACAATAGTCAACAGGAGAGTAACAGGAACAAACACATACCTATTTCCTGGTACTTGTACACCTGGTATTCGATGTCTGTTGACTCCTCCTCTTTGATCTGAGATGAGCATGATTCTTCATTAGCCATAATTCTCTCCATCTGTTTATAGAATTTAAAATCAACTTGCTCTTTGCCCTCAGTGCTGCAAAAAGAATTCAAGAATAGCACTTTCAGTTATTTAAAATAATTTTTTACTGCATCAGGAATGTTTTAACAACAATGTCGAAGATGACGAAGCACTCACTGTTTACTCTCGTAAGACTGTTTGAAGCACAGCTTCAGTCTTTTCACTCTACTCTGACATTGCTCTGCTGTTCGGACGTAACCGTGAGTGGCCATCTTTTTTGAGATCATAGCAAAGATGTGTCCGTTCTGGAGAACCCCTCTCAGCTCACGCTGGGTTTTGTCTTCTCCCCAGATCCTGATGAGGGTTTGCGTCTCCAGGTCTGTCCATGGGATATTCCTGGTGCCTTAAGAGAGTGCAAGTGAAACTTTGGTTAATAATATAGCAAGTTTTATATAGTTCATAAAATATGTCCAGAAAATCTGAGTACCCTCTAGTCCAACATGACCAAGAACATCCCAATCAGTGTCGTCTTCTGCCTGCTGTCCTGAGGACTCTTCTGGAATGCTGACATCATTAATACCGTCTTCCTGCTCTGTAGAGTCTTTACGGCAGAGAATTTTCTCCAGAACATTGTAGAACTTCCATTCCGGTCTTTCTCCTCTCACACTGCCAAGCAAACACAGATTCAGTTCAGTTATAATCAAAGAAAAAAAAATTTATCTGAAAAAAGTCAGAATTCAGTTTTAAAGGTTTCTCACATTTCAAAGATTCATATGATCTACTGTTAAAACGTTTTGGGTCAGTGTCACATGATCCTTCAGAAATCATTCTGATATGATGATTTGATGCTCAAGAAACATTTATGACTATCAATGCTAAAATCAGTTAAGCTACTTCATATTTTTTGTGGAAACTGATACATTTTTTCAGGATTCTTTGATGAATAAAAAGTTCAAAAGAACATTTATTTGAAATATAATTTTTGTAACACTATAAAATGTTTCTTTACTCAAAGATAAAAATATTTCTAAAAATCTTACAAACCCCAAACTTTTAAAGGGTAGTGTACGTAATGTCAATCCTTTTTTTAACTGTACACAAAGTTATTTATTGCAAAATTGATGGCCCTAAAATATTTCTTGACATTAAATGACATTCACAATAATTACAATAAAACCAAAAACATTCATTAAGGAAGTAAACAGAGTCTATTTTGATTTAATGTCAACTTCAAATCAAAGTTTTCATCATTAACTAAAAATAATAAAATTACAAATATTAAATGAAAAACTAAATTTTGCCTTGACGATAAACTGAAAGTTTCAGTTTAAACACTAAAATTATTAACTAGAAATGAATAAAACCTAACACTAAAAAATAAATTAAACCTAAATATCATTCTTTAAAAACTACTAAAACAACAAAAGCATATAACAAAATTGATAAAAAATTAAAGTAAAATTACCTAAAAACTAAAAATATAAAAACCCAGTTCATCATATTAATGAACTTTAATCAAACTTAAACAAAAACTAAAAATAACACTCTGAATGAACTCACATGATTTCATGGCATTGTCGAAAGCTTATTTTCAAGCGTTTTATCCTGGTGTGACACTGCTCTGCTGTTCTGGTAAACCCTCTCTCAAACATCTTCTTAGAGATGAGGTTGAAAATGTGTCGGTTGCGGGCACAGTCTTTCAGACTCCGCTGGACGCTGTCTTTCCCCCATATGTCAATGAGACCGAACGTTTCTTCCTCTGACCAAGGAACTTTTGAAGCATCAGAGGTCTGGTATGACGACTCTTCTGGGTAAGTGAAGCATAAAAGCATGTAAATCTGCTGAGGCACTCATATTTGCATTATTAGAGTTTTAAACTAGATTTTTAGCCGTGCTTGCACAGGCTAAAGTCGTCTTCATGATGCTAAGGTGTTGTGCATAAGCTAAAGTGTAATACTTCGCATTAAGCCACTAAAAAATGAAGAGCCATTTAAAGTGATGATTTAAAGAGGAACTGTTACAAAGTCATGATTTTGTTTATGGGCTCTACTAGAAGAGTATGCTTGAAGGTTCAAAAAACATCTTATTGTTGTAGCTCTGTCAATAATGCTCTATTTAGTTCCTGTCACTATGAAGCCCCTCCTTCTGAAAAGTGCAATGTGTTCTGATTGGTCAGCTGGATTAGTGTGTTGAGATTGGTCAAGCACTTAAGAGCGTGTTTGAGAAATGCCCCGCCCCCTACCATAACCTCGAGTTTCAAAACACTACTAACTAATTCAACCAGGCCCCGCCCCTTTATTTTGCATCTTCCCTGGGCAGGAATTATTTAAATGAGGAATATTGTGACGTGTTCAAGACTACAATGAAGCTGTTTCAGGGAGTTCAGAAACAGTATGCTGATATAGAGAATAACTCCCACTGGAGGGACTTTGTATCTTTGCAGATCTTATTCAGGCTCAGAAAGCAGCACTAAAGAATATGTAAAATGTTGGATATGTAAAAAAAACATAAAAGGTCCTCTTTAAAATGAACTGACCTGTGTATGCCCCCAAATGATTTATAAATGTGAACTCTCTGGACACTTCTGCGGTGTCGTCTCTTTTCCTTTTAGAGGATTTTTTAGTGTTTTTTTTGGTGTGTGTCTGATTCAGCTCTTCACCAACAGAACTGTCATCATAACTGTTCCTCTTTCCTCTAGAATGGGCAGCCGTGAGTGGCCAGTTTTGATCATCGTCATCCTCTTCATCTTCATCTTCTCTCTCCTCTGTCTCCATTTTGAATTTTCTCTTTTTAGCCTTGCAGCTGGACGTATCTGGATCAGTATGGCGATCATCTTTGTCTTGACCATCTAAATCGGCTCCCGATTCAGACGGGTCGCCAGATTCTGTATGATCGCTGGATATGACGACTCGAACCAGCGGAGGGAGAGATTGAGATGAAAATGTACAGCTTTTAGGAGCAGAATGAAGAGACTCTGCAACAGAGAAGACAAAGAGACAAAATTAATTGACGTTAAATAATTGAATGTACTGTAAATGTTCAAATGAAGTGTTTGTTGCATTTTTGATTGCATTTTCAAGGTTTATTTATGCTTTTAGTTATGCAGTACTGTTAAGACCACCCAAATGGTTCACCTTAATGAAACTGTGCCTTTGTGATTCAGGTTTCATTGGTGAAACTGTTCTATTGTCATTCTGACTGTATAAGCCATCTGGCTTACAGCTTCACAAACACAGATGCAACTGACCGAAACTGTCCAAACTGTTTCTTTTATTCACATAATGCAAATGCATCTGATATAATCTTTCACATGGCGCTGTTTAAAGTAAAAACTTCTACCATTGTCCTGATGATTTCCATTAGCTCTGTGGTGTTCAAGCAGGGTCTTCATTTGCTTTGGGACAGAAACTGAATGAATGCATTCCTCCAGAAGAGACGGACAGGCCCTGAGCCAAGAGACTGTCTGAGGAACAAAATCAGACCGACGGTTAGAGAAACAATACAGTAACAGTGTTCTTTACTGATGCTTATTGAAGTACCTCTGAAAGGTCTGGGACTGAAATCATCCGGTCCAGCTGTAGGAGGAAGACTTCCATAAGAGTCTGTAGGCTTTTGTCAAACTTGGGTCCGTATTCTTCTGGGAAAATGTTCTAGTAATTGCACAGGGTTGGGGAAAAATTTATTGGCACTGGAAGAAAAACAGCAAAAACCAAGTGCGTTGTGACATTGTTTATGTGTTTGTAACCTGGAAGAAATCCTCCCTCTTTTCAGGGTTGCCGATAAGGGTCCGAATGAGGTCCAAAAAACAGGCCTCAGATTCCCCCATGTCTGCATCAACAACCTGGAGAAATATACTTGAATTTTTATCTAAGCGCAAGCATGCGTTGTCATCAACCTCCAAATGTGAATGATTTGACCTCACTGACCTCACCGAGCGCGCTGTTGAAACGAGGAGCACGGATTCGATCCATGTGAGGCTGAATTTCTTCCAGGTCGAGATGTCGTTGACCACGACACAGCTCCAGAAGACGCTGTGCAAAATAACAGATACAATACTGGAACTAATGTCCTCTTTAGAAACTGAGAAGCCATTTCTCTTTTACATGGTGGATCCTAAATGTTATCTGTTTTCGTGTACTGTGACATTTCGTACCCTTGCTCTTAAGCCAAGTATAAGCTCGGCTGTTTGATGGTCATTTAGAAGCTCTGGCACAGTCTTTGTCACCATGATTACAAACTCCTCCAGCATCCCATAGTGCTTCACCTGTCTCTGTTCTGTCACCTGCCACATGGCTGCAGACAGTAACCTCAAGTGTGGAACCATGAAGCTCATCAACGAAAGAGGGTCTGATTATGAACAAAAAGACCATTAGGAAACCATTTTGACCTTATAGTCTGGATTTAAATTATCTTATCTTAGAACTGCCACTTCGAAAGATGGTATCCTTAAAAATAAAATTAAAAAAGAATTAAATGATTATGATCTATTCCATGACACACGTGAAAAATCAGATCTTACTGAATGAATTACATTTCGTTCTATAATTTTAATATGATGGTTTGTAGTGTTTTATTTTATCAAAACGGAAAAAAAACAAACTAGGAAAATAAATTACTCACCTTCGATTTTTGTCCACAGAGCTTCCATTGTTTACAACTTAAATCAACTTTAAAAAATCTCGAAATTAATATTTTCAACAGCCGTGTAACATGATTCAGAAGAATGGCGCTGAAAAACGGAATACTTTTTAATTTCGAATTAATTTCCACCTGATCATTTCGTTCGTTTCAAAACACTGGACTGAACGACACAGATTCCGGTCTAATCCGCTTTGGTCTGGTCTACAGTGTAGTTCGAGTTCTCCCTCTGGTGGTGCAAAACCACATTGTACTAGTTTTGCGAGGCCATCTCACAAACCCAGCTCCCAAACCATTCTTTCAACTCGCAATTGTCTTGTATGCTTTTTACTGTTAATATGGTTTCATTTAGACTGGTCTGGGGCAATGAGTTCAGAAACATTATGGATTTTTATTCATAATTTTTTTTTTTAAATTATAAAATTAAGGGGCTTTTATTTTGAAGGATGTGGCTGTGGATTTAGCTCATGAATATTTAATTTCACCATGCCGACGTTTCTGTGATAACCTTCCTAGAGTTTCGATCACGTGTTCTTATTAATATTCATAAGCCACTACATCAACGCCTGCCATTGGCCAACGTAGCGTTACGTAATTGATGTTCATGATTCCGCTGTCTACAATAAATCCCTCTGTTGTTTAAGTGTCAAGTAAATATAATTAAATAATTTTATCATTGTGGCACTTATAAGCAATTTGGACAAATATATAAATGTAGATACCAACATGTTTTAAAAGAAAACTCTCTATAACTTTGGCATTTTTACTGCCCGTTATATATTAACACATGAGCAGTTAACACTGTAGCTATTTTATTTATCAGTTCCATTTTCATTTGTACATAATTTAAGCATTAAAACTATTTTTGTTAATGACTATAATATGTCATAAAGTTTAACAGATAAAAGTTAAGACTAGAGACTTATTTTTTTATAAACTACTTTTTATTTCAAATCCTGAAAAAATGGCTACAGATAGACATAGAATGAAATAAACAGCACAAAAGCAAAATCCTGTCTTTATGTAATAGATGTAAGACTTAATTACAACTAACTTCTCTAAGTTGAGAGTATTGTAAAATTCAAAAGGTTAAAATAGCACCAAAGACATGATCCAAAAAAACATTATAAATCGTATCACAGATCTTTGTGGGTCAAGGTATTTTACAAACTTCAAAACATTTTACTATAATCTGAGACAATGTTTATTACAGTAGTTTGGCAGGGGTTTTCATATAGATAACTGTGGATTTTTTTTAACATTTTAGTGTCAAAACAATCTATCAATCTCAGGAGATTGATTGTTTTCAAGAGATCAATAACAGCAGACTGAACCAAAGCTGCAAAACAATACGATTATCGACTCCTTTCGATACACGTCTGTCACACACATAGGCCTATATTTGGTTTTTAGAAAGAAAATGCTAATCTAGGACTAACAGAACTAGACCCTTCTGTGTCTATGCATGAAGCACTAAAAAGTGAACCAGGTACTTTCTTTACGGTTGTGGCCGTGAGAAACTTCATCTACACAGCCAAATACAGGGTAATAGGACAGTGGTCACTTCCCATGGCCGTGTTTCGGATCTTGCTATCGCACAGACCCGGGAGCAATGCAGCCGACAGCACAAAGTAGTCCAAACGCCAGCCGACGTTTTTGGCTCGAGAGTTCATCATGTAGGTCCAGAAGGTGTACGCATTGGCTTGCTCCGGATACAGTTCCCGGAAACTGTCAGTGAAGCCAGCCTCAAGAAGCTGCGTGAAGCCCTCACGCTCCTCGGGGGTGAAGCCTGCGTTCTTGCGGTTACCCTTGGCGTTTTTAAGATCGATCTCTTGATGGGCCACATTCAGATCTCCACACAACACCAGGGGTTTGCGCTGGTCCAAGCCGCTCAAGTAGGCCCGGAAATCCACATCCCAGGTCTTGCGGTAGTCGAGCCGCACCAAACCGCGGCTGGCATTGGGCACGTATGCCGTGACCAGGAAGAAAGATGGAAACTCAGCAGTGATAACCCGACCCTCTTTATCATGTTCCTCTTTACCTATATTCAAGCAGAAACGCATATTGAACTTTCAAAAAAAAAAAAAAAAAGATTTGGATCTTGGAACACTTTTATACTTTTTCAGGAAAATATGAGGAGTCCATGAAAATAATAGCAACTCATGAACAATAAAAATCGCACAGCATAGAGACAAATGTGGGTAACCAGGCATGTGATCAGCACTGGACAACAAAAAGAAAATCAGTTTTTCTCCAATCCAATCTGGCAATATAATAATATAATTAAATTATAAGAACTGACCCAATAAAGAAATATATTACTATTGCAAAAATATTACTGTAGTAAAAAAAACAAAAAAAAATATTATTTAAAGGGATAATCCACCGGTCATTTATCATTTACTACATTGTTCCAAACCTGTATGTATTTCTTTAGTCACACAAAAGACTTTTAAAAAAGTTACGTTTTAAAAACGTTGATACCCAAACAGTTTCGGTTCCAACATTGGAAACTGTTTTTGGTATCGAAGTCGGTACTTTTGACAGCACTACTTTGCTTACAAATGGTAAACAACAGAGCTTTTATTTTGGCAGAAAACAGCAGGGAGACCTTAAAGCATCTCTTTTGTTAATTTATAAACAATTCTCACAAACAAACTTATAGTTGGATGTGTTGAGTTTACACTTTAAGCAGCTCAAACTCTCAGCACTTGAAGAGAAGGACATTACGTAGTTCACCTGTGTCATACTTCTCAGTGTGGAAAATACAGAATTCAGAATACAAGGGGGTCCACATCCTTCGTTACACTTACCAATACCGTAGGTGACACTGAGGGGTTCGGTCTTGCAGAGCATGGCCACTCCACTGTAACCCTCCTTATCCTCTGATCCAGCCCAGTACTTGTGTGGATACTCGGGCATTTCAGTGATCTCAGATGGCAGGGCTTTCTCAGCGCACTTAGTTTCCTGCAGACACAGTACGTCTGGGTCCTCCTTACGTACCCACTGCAAGCAGACAATTACAAAGGAGTGGAAAATGGTCCATATTCCTAGTAATCTGACATATAATCTCACAGAAATAGTAAATAAAGAGACCGAGACGGGTTACAGTGTTCAAGAAGGAACATGATAAAAATGTAAAACACAACCAATGTGTTAAAAGTGCCCCAATTATGCTTTTTCGGATATTACCTTTCATGTAGTGTGTTATAAAGCTGTTTGCGAATGTAAAAGCGCTGCAAAATTTCAAAGATCAAAGTGAAGTTATTGTCTCCTAAGAGAAAGAACTGATTCTGAACTGCCTAAAACGAGTGATCAGTGATTCCATTCTTACTTCCTGCACAAACCTACGTAGGTCTTCGTTGGCTGTCTACTTTGACCCGCCCTGAAACACTGTAGTTGTAGCTGAGGATACAGTAAAACCGACGCCATTATTACTGTTCGTACCACTGTGTATCAAGTGCCGAGGAGCTGAAATTTAGATACGGTAATGGCAGTTTAATTTCTGACACGCACTGTAAGCAACAAACTGGGCCATCTGACCAATCAGAGGAAAGGAGGGGTTTAGAGAGCCTGAATACTTTATCCGAGCGCTTCAGACACCGTGAGAAAAAAGGTGATGCTCCAATGTATATTATTAAAAAAATAAAGTGCTTTTTAACCTTGGATGCATAAAAAAAGCAATTGTAGGAAACTCCAAAACAAAATTATGAACCTTAAAACTAGCATTATAGGGGCACTTTATGAGTCATGTGATCTCTTACATCAAGGCCGTTCTTTTTGACCCATGCACGCAGACCGTCTACATTCCAGGAGGTAATTTTCATGTTGGCAGCACGGCCATCCTTACTGGTCATCTTGTCGGGAGGGTCTTCATACAGAATCGGGGCCTCTGGCTCTTTCCCTTTTTTCTCTTTCTTTGCAGGTGCTGTGACAGAAGGGTTAATGTTATTTGATGTAATCTGTGAGGATGCCAGCTCTTTTTCTTATATAGATATTAAAACACTGTACCAGTTCCATTGCCAGTCTCCCCATCCACAGCTTCCTCATTCTTCTTGGCTCTTTTGGGCATGTTTACAGTTGTTTTAAGACCACAAACACGAAAGAAACTGACAGCACACACACGAACACCTACAAGAGAGGACATGCGCAATGGAATGTGTAAATGCTGAATGAAGCGTGCGCTGCAAGGCGTCTACAACAAAGGACGTAATTAGTTCGCACACAAGCGTTCAAAACACTTACATAAACTGCTTAAACCAAAATGCATGTGCTTGCAGTGTTCTGAAATAACCAACGAGCATAAATTAGCAAACTGACTTCACAGTCTGTAAGTTGGCCAAAAGTGCGGCCTGAATGAATGAAACAATAAGAACCAATGACGCTCAGCTTCTATGTTTACATCGGTCGCGTGGAAAAGTCATTGAAATATACATTTGCATTTCATTATTAACAAATAGCCCTTTCTTACCGAACACTTTAATCTGTAGTTGAGGTTACACTGAAAGCACAATCTGTGCAGAACTATGAATTGCTCTGCACGGTTCGGAAAGACCAAGCGTTCCGCTGCAGCGCATGAGGCGCAAGTTTTCACATTAAGAAGTGCCCGAGATATTGCCTGACTAAAATAATTGTTTTAAAATGTTTTTTTTGAAATACCATTCATTTATGTTGAGTACATTAGAAAGGACTTGCCGACTTGACATTTAAAATGTATTCATGTAGCTTTAAAAGTTTATCATCCCACTTATTCCAATCTATTTCATCCAGGCATTTTGTAAAAGCCATTGTAAGTGTTGTTGTGGCCTTACAACCAACGACTGTGTGGTAAGTGTAAAGAAGAAGTGGAAAATAAGATATTAAACAGACTAAATTATAAATATTAGTATATGCGTTATTATAATTAACCAAAAGCATGGTAATCCCGACAGTTTAACCAATATTATTAATGACCAGGGTCTTTTATCCAACAGCATGTGTCACAGAGCTCCGTGACAGCCACACATCAGATAGCATTTATTAGAAACCATTTACATATAGCATACAGTAAATGTAATTATATATAATAAAAATTAACTGTGTATTTTAAACCGTATAGTTTAATATTACATTCACGACATAAGAACAGCACAGTACTTTTGCAGGACTGACATTAAGATTTTGGTAACTTTAGTTTAGGGTCCAATTCTCACTATTAACTAGTTGTTTATTAGCATGTGTATTACTAGGATACTGGCTGTTCATTAGTACTTATAAAGCACATATTAATGCGTTGTTCTGCATGACAATATTCTACATCACTTATCCTACCCAAATACCTGAATTTAACAACTACCTTACGAACTATTATTAAGCAGAAATTAGGAGGTCATTGAGGAAAAAGTCATTGTTAATAGTAAGAAGTGGACCCTAATCTTAAATTTGAACAATTTCTATACAAATCTTAACGTCAGTCCTGCAAAAGTTCCTGAGAAAAAAATGGTGATGTAGTATTTTCATTAAAAGATTCCTGTCTCTTTCTTCCCAGCAGACACCATGACTGTGGTGATTGGATTTGAGGGCAGTGCTAATAAGATTGGTGTGGGAATCATCAGAGATGGGGAAGTTCTGTCAAACCCCAGGCGCACGTACATCACCCCACCTGGGCAAGGTGAGCTCATCAGACCTCATAGTATTTCCTGTCAGTCTTTAACTCTAGTGAACATTTTGATATAAAAAGTGCCACCATGCTTATTATGATCTTCTCAGGGTTCCTACCTGGTGATACGGCCAAACACCACCGCAGTGTGATTCTCACTGTCCTCCAGGAGGCGCTTGATGAGGCAGGGCTGAAACCTGCAGATGTTGACTGTGTAGCGTACACTAAAGGTGAGTGTTTTTACTTACCTGTAATACACTGTGAATTTTTTCACACTACTCCGCTCATCAAATATCCCCTGTTGTACAGGGCCAGGAATGGGGGCCCCTCTGGTGACAGTGGCAATTGTGGCCAGGACAGTCGCCCAGTTATGGGGCAAACCATTGGTGGGGGTGAACCACTGTATTGGGCACATAGAAATGGGCCGTTTGATCACCAATGCCCAAAACCCCACTGTACTCTATGTGAGCGGAGGAAATACTCAGGTAAGAATTGAAGAAAATAATTCTAATTTTGTGCAGACATGTCAGTATCATACATCCGTCTTCATTTTACTCCTTGAAATAATTACATTGGCATTCTCACATTTTATTGACATTAATATGAACATGAAATCTCTACAGGTTATTGCATATTCTGAACGACGTTACAGAATATTTGGAGAAACTATCGACATTGCTGTGGGAAACTGCCTAGACCGGTTTGCCAGGGTCATAAAGGTCACTGCTTATTAAACTTTAAAATTCATACAGTATATAGAATCTTATGTTTGCTTGGTTGATAACCTTGTACGTCTCTGTATTTTTTTGTGAGCGGAGGATTGGAAGGATTGGATTTTGATGTAATTATAAGATTTACCTATATTCACAGATATCAAATGATCCCAGTCCTGGATACAACATCGAACAGATGGCAAAGAAGTGAGTTTCCATGCACGTTAACAGTTCCTGTACAAGGATTAAATATCTAAATTTTGTGGAAGCATTTGGCTGATTCATGTAAATGTCTGCATTCTTAAGGGGAACTAAGTATATAGAGCTGCCATACACAGTGAAGGGTATGGATGTGTCATTTTCTGGGATTTTGTCCTATATAGAGGTGAGATGAATGACTGGGACATTTATATGTCTTTTGTTTCTTAAAAAAAAAAAAAAAAAAAAAGATTATTTTTACTCATTTTTTCACATGCAGGACGCTGCTCACAAAATGTTGAGTACAGGTCAGTGCACACCTGAGGATTTGTGTTTCTCCCTACAAGTATGTATTTGAACCTATGCTCAGCATGCCTCCAATAAGACACACATTCATTTACGATTATGAAAAGTGACTAAAAATAACATGCGATTGACAGGAGACTCTGTTCGCGATGTTGGTGGAGATCACAGAAAGAGCTATGGCTCACTGCGGCTCTCAGGAGGTTATGATCGTCGGTGGAGTCGGCTGTAAGAGATACACTTGAAATATACGTGTTTAGTCTCATTGCAAGGACTGAGTCTCTGTACTGCAGTTTTGTTAACATCTGAATGCGTGCTGTATTGTAGGTAACCTGCGTCTGCAGGAGATGATGGCGGTCATGTGTAAGGAGAGAGGTGCTCGAATCTTTGCCACGGATGAGAGGTGAGAAAGATCGCCTTCTTTCCAGACGTCACTGCTGAAAGGTCTCATTACATTAAGTCAGTGTTGTGGTCTTCATTCTCTTCTTTGTGCCCTCAGGTTTTGCATAGACAACGGAGCGATGATTGCACAGGCCGGTTGGGAGATGTTCCGCTCAGGTCACGTCACAGAGCTGTCAGACTCTTGGATCACACAAAGGTGAACAATTTCACAAATAACCTTCAAATACATCAATATCACACATCAAGAAGCTACACGCACATTCGGTTGATAGAAAGTTTCGAGATTTCTGTAAAAGACCCGAGATATGACTGTGATCATTCATTAACCGTACTTTGTGTTTTTCAGGTACAGAACAGATGAAGTAGAGGTCACATGGCGAGACTGATGTTTTTGCTGCAACTGTATATTAGTTATGAATATAAATGCAAATTTGTAATCCATTTCTTTTCAATAAAGTTCCTGATCCCATAATTAAATATTCATTTTCACATCAGTGACAGAAAAAGCTTTATATCCCAGATGAAGGCAGAATTTTGTCTAATATTTTTGTAAAAACACATGTGGTAAAGTGCTGTAATAAACCGTTATACTCAGTGTTGGGGAAAGTTACTTTTAATAGTAATGCATTACAATATTGCATTGCTCACTAAAAAAGTAACCAAGTAATGTCTTCGTTACTTTTTATGGAAAGTAATGCATTGCGTTACTTTTTCTCATCTGGGCTGTTTGTTTGTTTTTATAACAACAAAAAAGTTATATTTTTGGCAAATGTAAAGGGCCTTTCATACCAAAAAAGAAAAGAATAAGTCCCAGGCTAAAGGAAATGCAAATTCACACCTGTACAGTAGAGGGCGCAGCTCAAACAAACCTTTCAGCTGTGCTGCCATTCTGAATTGCAGAAGAATAGGACACAGAAGTGAATGAATAAATGTATGCTCACATTTTGTCTAGAACTTGTCTGGAATAGTCCTCTGTATTTCTCTCAACATGGGGACTGAAGAGCTGTCAGTCAATACATGTGAAAAAGTAACTCAGATATTTAGTTGTAATATCATTGATCATCTCCAAACAAGGCCACATATTAAGGTCTGGTTTTGACAAGGACCAAATGGCAAGGAAACTGGGTCAGAGTATCCCTAAAACGGCAAGGTTTGTGGGTTGCTCCTGGTCAACAGTGGGGAAGACTTATCAACAGTAGAGGAAAACCACAAACAGGCGACAGGGTGTTCAGCGCAAAAGGCTCATCGATGCACGAAGGCAACGAAGGCTATCTCGTCTAGTCCGAGCCAACAGAAGGTCTACTGTGGCACAAGTCGCACAAAATTAATGATGGTTATGGGAGGAATGTGGCACAACACAATGCATCGCACTCTGCTGCATAGCAATAGACCAATCAGAGTCCCTGTGATGACTCCGGTCCACTGTTGAGAGTCTACAATGGGCTTGCGGGCAACGACAATTTTCTCCCTGACAAGCTGTTTATATGTTTAATGGATTTTTGAAATACTAAATATACTCCTTTTATTTCATACACATTTCAGGGTTGTACAAAAAACCAGAAGACCATGAAATATTTTAACAAGTTTATTCATTTTTATTATGCAACACTGTTCGATTAAATCTCTGAACACCTTCCAGTGTAAATTATTCGTATGTTTCTAAAAAAAAAAGAAATTAGGTCATACACAGCAACGGATTCCTATTAGGATTTATGACCAACATTCAATCTGGGTGAAATATATATATATTAAAAAAACAGCATTAAGACCAATAGACATTTGAAGGTACTGCCATAACGTGCCAGCTGCACCTCTGTAAACTTCATGAGAACAATTTGTGTGGGAAGAAAGGGATTATTGTGGGAGGGAAGACTGATGAAAAGACATTCAGGATTTGGTTCTAAAAACGAGCTCAGTCTTTAGAGAAAGGGATGACGTGTTCAACTACAGGTAAGAAAGTGCTTGATTTAACCACTCGCACAGTAGGAACAAAGGAGGAATAAAAGGGATTTCTTAACTGTAAAACTGCAGTTCATTTAAATAAAATTGCAGCTTGATAACGCTTTTTTTTCCTTAAAAGAGACAATTCTCCACCATTAAAATGACAGAGGTATGCAGAAGGACTCTGCGCCTGAGGCAGACTCTGTTGTAAGGCAACCGAGAAGTCCAAGACATCGATCTTCAAAGGGGAACAAGTCCAAAGTGTCTCAGTAGAAATGTTGAGGGGACAATAACCTGAGTGCCGGGTGTGTCTCGAGTATATGTGTGTGTGTATTTGTGAAGCTGTGTTAGTGTGTGCTAGGCAGGGGACTCCAGGGCGTTCTTGTACCAAACAACCTTTGCAGGGTCTGAAAAACAAAGCGAGTTTGTTAATGACGTTCTGAAAATAGTCATTCTGTTCTTTTATGGAGATAATAGTGGTCAACCGATATAAATCACCAAATCTGCCAATATTTGGCTTTTTGTTTTTAAATTACTGGGAAGTTTTCTGTTCAGCTGATGTGTCAGTAGAGGGACTTTTATTTTGACATTTCAAAGAATGCCAGCGCCCAAGCTTCTGAACTCTTATTCTCAGTCTTTGTTAGTTTAAGGTCTCTGTTAAACAGTTCTGTCGAATAAATTATTAGAAAAACTGCTAAGCAAAAATTACATATAATTTCATGCAAGAAGTATAATTATTTTGTTATTAGTAACAAAGGCAAAAGCTGTAATACTTTAAATTTTTTCTTTTTCTGGTGAACTATCCCTTTAAAAACAAATCTTTGAATACCTAAAACTTTTCACAAACCTTGCAAACTCTTAAAAACATGTACCCTGTGTGTACCGGTTGGATACGGACAGGAGAGTTCAACTTCACTGGATGGGCAAACTTTAAACCCTAGATTTCAAACTATGCTGCTCCAGTTAGCCTCAACGTCTTTTGTCACATTCAATGTGTGCTGTGGATAAAATTAGTTTAACCCGTCTTTGACAAAATATGTTAGCAGATTACTGAGTGCACTGTTACAGTGTTTACTTGTTTTATTCATTTTTCTAACAATTTCTTTGTGACAAATACTATAGTCAGATTACAGACTCAAGTAGTTACCATGAGTACAGGCGTTTTTTTTTTAAAGATTTCTTTTTATCAAGTTAAAATTAGGTATCCCCCCCATATAATTCACTAATATATTTTTTTAATTTAATAAATGAAATGAATTACTAAGCAATGTTTTTACTACCTTTAAATAGTGATTAAATAAATATACATAACTCCTGCTCTATAAAATATCAGCATTGTTCATCAAAAAAAAACAAAAAAACAATTACGGTCAACCACTAATTAAAAGAAAATTAACAGACACCAACCTTGTTTTTGTTTCCATAATATTGCGTTCCATTCTGTGGATTAAAAAAACAACCAGTGAGATAAAGCACAGTGCGTTTACACAAATGTCTTGTGCAACCTTAATTATATCACCTTACCTTGTGTGTGATACTCCAAGGCTTCCTCCAGGTGGCGACAGCTAAGCAGCAGCTCCTCTGAACTCTCAGAGCCTCTCGGAACCTGATTGGGCAAAGACTCAGAGGGTTTTACAGTAACCTCTCCAGCTACTGGGTGGACAACCGGACCCTTGTCCTGGGGAACATCTGTCTCCGGGCCATCGCTGATGAAACTCAGTCCCCACTGGTTCTGCAGCAAAACCCCAATACCAGGTGGTTCTTCTACCGCCCCAACAGAACCTCCACCTGCTTTCACCTTAGAGGCGTAGCTGACGGCCGGCTGCAGTTTGGCAGGGCTGTCTTTCACAGGGAAAGCAGGTGGAGGTTTGAGCAAAGACAAGCTGTTGTCCACCCATCGTTCTTTCAGACCGATTCTGGAGTGTCTATCATCTGAACGTAGCCCTGCTCTCGGACCATTTTGTCGAAAGCTTCTCGCTTTATTCGGTGTGCGACGCTCTCTGTCGCGGCTCGATGTGAAGGTTTGGGTGTGGCCCACCCCATTGAGAGCGCCTTCCAGGCTACTTGGTGAGGCTTGACGTTTATCCATCCCAGAGGAACAGCCCCCTCCTCCCCCACCGCAGCTGCCAGAGCCGGGGGAGAGGCGACGGTTTCGGATCTGTGGTTCTGATTTAGTGGGTGACACTAGGACAGCCGGATCACACAAGGGGTCTGACTCGCACACTGCATTGCTCGACTCCCAAGTACCTAAAGGATGAATCAAATGCAATTCAATGATGAAACTAATGGGAAAAAATCTTGAGTATTAATCTAACGTTAATGCAATCCCAATCTTATTATCATCCCCCAACCATTTAATACCTTACAATGACCCATTACATTAATAACAGAGTTATGGAATAAAATACAGATCTTATTAACAATGCATTCACACGTCCCAAGCAAAGCAGCGAGTCTTGAATCAGTGAGCCGTAGCAAGAAATAACTGGAAATTTCTATCCGATGCCTCATTCACACATTTGCAAACTCGGAGAGGCCTTACTAGGACAGCTCTGTAAAATAGCTCCTACTACGTAAATAACGCTTATTAATAACATCTCCTTGTAGTTGACTTTTTTTAGATTCACGCTTTTTTTACACCACCGGTTTGGGAACGACACAAACACGCAGATGTTGGCCCACATTGTATACAGTCTAAATGAACTAAATAAACGCGTTTGTACGTCTAACCTACAATTGTATCGTTAAATATGAGTCAAAACACCAACAACAGCGTTTGAAGGTTCAAGAGTGTTGAAGATTGCTAACGCTAACAGCAGGCCGCTTGTGTTTGGATGTTTAGCGCCCATAACAACCGCCTTCAGTAGAACAAACCCGAAGCGTCAGATTAAATAACAGCCACTGCTTATCATTTCAGATCATTAAACATCTAAACGACAACAAAGAAATATGTTAGTGACCTAAGAAATACCCAGAAACATCCAGAATCAAAAGTTTCATAAGTCTCGAGCTCGTTCCATTCCGCTTCGAGCACAAACAACTTCATATTACAAAAGAGTCCCGCACAACCACAACATTAAAAAGTAAAAAAAATACATTTTTGTATTTTACAAGACGGTCCTCACCTGTTTTGATATGCATTTCAGTGTGATAAATCCGGGTTTTAAAAACGGGTTTGGACTTTAGTGTGTGTACGTGAGTGTGTCGCGCAGCGGCGTGTTGCTTAATACGATCATACGGAAGTGACAGTCACCAGGGGGAAATGGGGCGCTGACGATTTCCGGTGTGCGCTTAGGCGCGAAGAAGAGCGGGAACAGCTCGTGAGCAGATTTGAAATGATGTCTATCTAAATTTTCATGTAGTTTGTCATTACATTAGAAAATCATTTAAAAGATAAATATGTATATTTATGTACAATAAACTTAATTTCATAAAATGTGATTAACAGATAGGCTATTATAGTCTTTGATTATACTTGGGTACAGTCTGACATGAAATATGGTTTAAATTATCTTTGGAAAAAGGTATAAAGTATGTTTTTATGCTCAGAAAGGAATACAAACAATACCCCATGAATTTAAAATTAGCTGTGAGGCATAGTGTACCAAAACAAATGGACCAAAAATATTGATGACTCATCCTGCATGACACAGATTATTGTCCAATCAAATGCTTCCTAGAACAAGAATGCCCCTCCCCACTAGCTATAGCACGTAATGGTTTATTACAAGATGTAAAACTCAGCAGGCATGTAGATTAATGAAAATCTCATGAGTTTACAGTTGTCTTACCTTTAGTGTCCATTCTGTCCACTTAAAATTTCTCCCCTCAAGATTCTGGTTACTTCTTCCCTTGCTGCCTTTCCTGGTCTCTTCACAGGAATCTCTCCTGTCTTCATTACTTCTGAGTTTTTGTTGCTTTCCCTCAGTTGATTGACCTCTTGTCTCATGGAGTGCATGATCAAGCTGCTTATCTGTGTTTTTCTGTTTGTATTGAATTTCGTCACTCGCTTGAGGAGGACACTCAGATTTGCTGATTGTTTGTGGTATTCGGGTTTAAGCTTTAACTGTTGTGAACGTTGCCCTTCTCTCTGTGATCAGCCTCTCTGAAACAGTCACACACACTGAGAAAAATGTAACTGATAACAAAGATGAAAAATACAGTTTCATGTTTTCTTTTTTCATCACCTATTTTAATATTAAAGGGAAAGAAAGACGAACAATCTTGCTGAAGGTTCTGATTAAACAGAAACTAGGCATAACCTCAGTATGTGTATGTGGCTCTGCATGAGGGAGTGGCATTTTGGTATTTCACTTTAGCGATTGGTTTATTACAGTATAAACTTCGGACCCATGGAAAAGGTTGACATTACACATGTTCCAAAACACACCTGACGATGATTCACTTGTGTTGTCCATTTCCACTGAAACAAAACTACAATAACGCTCTAAAAAAAACATCATATATGCGAGCCAATGCATATGTGTCGTGCTTTTGTATTTTGAATGGGAATAAAACACATACATGACCTATAATGGCTCTAAAAGGAACTTCTCAGGATCAAGGTAAGTTTTTTTTTTTTTTAATTTTTCATATTTATTGACAAATGTCCTAGCAGTCATACCAGAGGGGGTACCACAGGTTTTTATATTTATGCCCTATGTTGTTTGTGATATCATTTGTCACCACACCATTTCTATCTCTATCTATCAATACCTGTGCTAATGATTGTTAAGTATATTTCACATTTCTACTGTAATTACCCAATATTTGAGTCTGTATTTGTATATTTAGAAGTGAAAGTTACAGCTGTGGTTCATATTGGCTATGTCTTTATAAACTTTGCATACATAGATGTGTAATTTAAGGTTATATTTTAACTTCACGTCTCACAGTATAGTCCTTTTCTTGAATTATTAATCTGCTACTGCTTGAGGACAATAGAAGCACTGCATATACATTTTGGAAGACGCCAGTACTGGCATGTTATATACCCAGCAAACAAAAATATGTTCTAAGAACGTTTTGCTAATGCTCCCATTAAGTTATGATCATTCAAACATTATTAAAGTTACTTGAAGAAAGTTTGTTCATAACTTTGAGAGAACCTTGCCAGAACGTTAGCTGAAGTTCTGAGAACATCCCTGTTAGCTGGGTATTAACCTGAGCTCTGATGAGTACGTAATGTCTTCTAATCTAAAACATTGAAAATATTTCAAACTTGTCTCTTGCAGATGTGCAACATCTGTTCGAGTTGAGGATCATCTTACTTGGAGGCCGAAATTCTGGAAAGAGCTTAGTGGGAAATGCTATCTTAAACCAAGAAGAGTTCGTCCTCCATGAACGTACCACTTGCCTGAAACGAAAAGCTGAGGTGCAAGGAAGAAGTGTGACGGTGGTGGATACCCCAGGCTGGTGGTGTGACTTCACAGCACAAGACACACCAGAGCTGGTCAGGAGGGAAATCAGACACAGTATCTGCCTGAGTCTGCCAGGGCCTCACGTCTTTCTCCTGGTGGTGAAAATAGACTCTGTGTTCATAGAAAAGCGGAGGAGAGCTGTGGAAAAGCATCTCGAGCTCCTCGGAGAAAAGGTTTGGGGTCATGTTCTGGTGCTGTTCACAAAAAGCAAATGCTTAGGAAATAAATCATTTGAGGATCATGTTCAGGCATCAGGTAAACCCCTCCAGTGGCTCCTGGAGAAGTGCAGTGGCAGGTTTCATGTTTTTGATACCCAAAAAACATGCAATGCCAGCCAAGTAATGGAACTGATGGGGAAAATTGACAAAATGGTTGCAGAAAATGAAATACAACATTTTGAAATGGATATAAAGGCTTTACAGGAGATAGAGGACAGGAAGATGGAAGTGGAGTTCAAGGCTCATCAGAGACTGATGAAGATACACAAACAGAGATCTAGTCTGAAGGGTGAGTTTTAAAGTTGGGTACACTAAGACAATTAATGTGCAATTAAAAGACAATTCAGTATCTATTTAACTGCTCTCAAACTATCGTATCAGATGCAAAACAAAATATGAATTGAATTGAGCTGGTTAATAATTTTGCAGCCCAGCTAACAAAAAATATGTTTAGCTAATGTTCATTATAAGTTATGACATTTTTTTTTCTGAATGTTCTCTGAATGTTCAAAATGTCCTTTTTTTTTTTTTTAATTATTTGGTTATGTGAACGTTAAGAAAACATTAAATTATATCATGTTCCATGGGAATGTTACTTTTGAAAGTCCTCTAAATATTCTGAAACAAGTAGTAACATTAAAAAAATGTTAGATTAATGTTCAACTAAAATTCCATGAATGATATATAAATAATGTTTTTGTGCTAATGTTTTGAGAACAATATTAAAGACCAGATAACTTTGAACGAACATTCTATTACCATTACTGGAAGAATGTTTGTTCATAACAAATTGAGGAATTTTACATCATTAACACTGTTAATATCCTGTTATCCTGCTATATTTATCATAAGCATTTTATTGTAAAATTTAATAAAAAAAATATGTCCCTCCCTTTAGTGCACTCATGTCAACACCAAAACATAAGACTCATCCTGCTTGGAGCAAAGGGCTCAGGGAAGAGCTCGACAGGAAACAGCATTCTAGCAGCAGGAAGTGACCTAAGTTTTACAGCAAAGAAGCGGACCACACGGTCCATGAAGAAAACATTCACAGTGTTGGGAAGAGAGGTCACAGTGGTGGACACACCTGGCTGGTGGATGAACTACTTTACCCAGGATACTTCAACTTTTGACAAACAAGAAATAGCCAATAGTGTTTATTTGTGTCCACCCGGTCCCCATGCGTTCCTTTTGGTGGTGCGAGTGGACAGGTCATTCACAGAGATCTACAGGAGAGCCATTGAAGAGCACATAGAGCTTGTTAGTAAGGATGTCTGGAATCACTCTATAGTGCTGTTCACCTTTGGCGACTGGCTTGGTGACACAACCATCGAGCAGTACATCGAAAGCGAAGGAAAGGCCCTCCAGTGGCTCGTGGAGAGATGTGGAGATCGCTACCATGTGCTAAACAACAAGAGTGTTGGGAATAAGTTCCAGACAGCAGAGCTACTGGAGAAGACAGAGGAGATGACAGCAGGAAATAGCACAAGACACTTTCAAACTGATGAAAGTCTTTTTAAAGAGATTGAGAAAAAACAGCAAGTACAGGAAGACCGGGCAAAGCTGCGGCGTGAAAATGTGCTGAGACGAAGAGAAAGCTTGAGAGCTTTTAAGAGTAAGTCAATAACCTTTTCTTCCAGCACCATCAAATAAATTATGCCGCTTTTCCACTGCATGGTACGGCTCGGAACAGCTCACTTATAGCGCTTTTCCACTGCATGATATGGCTCGGTATGGCTCACTTAAATAGTACCACCTCGGCTGAGGTCCCAAGCGAGCTGCACCGATACTAAAATGTGACGTGTAAACACTGCAGATCACTGATTGGTCAGAGAGAATCATCACTACCAGCGCCATTGGATTTGCGACTCAAGGCACCAAAACTGCTAGATTTAAATAGTCATCATCACCCACCGCAATATCATTTGTTAGCACAACTTTTTTAAACGACTTGCTTTAAACAACCGTCGAACGCAATTTGAAAAAAGAAATGGCTGTATCATGGCCAGTACACGAGGTGCAGACGTTCCTCTCTTTGGTAGCTGTATTATTTAACCATCAGTCTATAATCCCACCCACTTTGAAGCAGTATTAAACTGCAGTGGAAAAGCAAACCGAGCCAAATTAAAGTGAGCTGAGCCGAGCCGAGTCGCACCACACAGTGGAAAAGCGCCATAAGTCTTATGGGTTTGGAACAACATGAGGGCAAGTAAATGATGACAGAATTTTCATTTGTTTCTTTCTCCTAACAGATCAAGTGCAATTGTCCTCAGCTATAAGAGTTTTTCTCCTGGGCGGCAAGCACTCTGGCAAGACGTCATCTGCATGCTGCATTTTGCGTAATGATGGACAAGAGGCTGACAGCCAAAAACCCATCAGAGGTACCGTTATGTTCAATGAGACGAAGGTTGAGGTCATTGACACACCAGGCTGGACAACTGAGTATCCAGATATCGCAGAGTTCAGCAGGAAACTTCTCCATGACTGGGTTACTGGTTCAGCCAATGGGATCTGCGTCCTCCTGCTGGTTGTGAATGCCAGCTCCTCATTTACGCTAAAGAACCTGAAAGCAGCTCAGGACCGTCTGCGTGTTCTGGGAGGGAAAGCATGGAGCAGCACCATTGTGTTGTTCACAAACGGAGACTGGCTCGGTGATGTTAGCGTGGAGCAGTACATTGAAAGTGAAGGAGATGCACTTCAGACACTGGTGGAGAAATGCGGAAATAGATACCAGGTTTTCAACAACAAGATCAAAGATAATGGCAATCAGGTCACAGAACTGATGCAGAAGATAGAGGAGATGGTGATAGAGCAGATGCTAAAGAGTGCAGAAAATCGAGGGAACATTCAACGACCTCTGGTACAGGACGAATTGAGGTTCAGAGGAAGGATAAAGATTGGGGAAGAGCAAATGACCCTCCTTAGAAGGTCTACAAACATCCATCACGGCGAGTTATCTTTTTTTTTTTTTTACAATTATTTCTCCTCAGTTTACGTAAGCCTGTTTTCACCACTGAAAAAAGTAATTGCGACTTTAATCTAACAGTTGTGGCTCTTTTTCTCACAATTGCGAGTTTTTATCTCTCAATTAGGACTTTATAACTTGCAATCGAAAGTTTATATTATATTATCTGACATCTCACAACTTTTTTTCTTCAAGCTTCCATAGTTTATTGCATATAGTATTACTGCATTCAAAGGATTAGTTCACTTCAGAATTAAAATTTCATGATAATTTACTTAAGATGTTCATATCTTTCTTTCTTCAGTCGAAAAGAAATTAAGGTTTTTGAGGAAAACATTCCAGGATTTTTCTCCACATAGTGGACTTCACTGGGGATCAACGGGTTGAAGGTCCAAATGTCAGTTTCAGCGTAGCTTCAAAGGGCTCTACATGATCCCAGACGAGGAATAAGAGTCTGATCTAGAGAAACGATCTGTCATTTTCTAAAAAAAATAAAATGTATATATTTTTTTAACTACAAATGCTCGTCTTGCTAGAGCTCTGCGATGCACCAAGCATTACATAATCATGTTGGTAAGGTCACACGTGAAACCCTGGAATGTTTTCCTCAAAAACCTTAATTTCTTTTCAACTGAAAAAAGAAAGACAAACATCTTGGATCACACGGGGGTGAGTAAATTATCAGGAAATTTTAATTCTGAAATGAACTAATCCTTTAAGTCACCCTGAAAATGGATATTCTTAATTGATTCTGGCATTGTATGGATGATTAAAGTGTTTGTAACTCTTTGTGTGATCAGGTGACACTGACATTCCAGGAGAGTATCAAATGTGTGGGATTTCTGAACATTCGCTCCCATCTACATCCAGTGACCTGAGCATTACCATCACTGACTCCAGCCTTTTGCAAAATGAAAATGAAGCACTGGCCTCCAGGAGTGTCCGATTATCTAGGACCTCGTTTCCCAGAAACTTTCATCGAAGACTAGTAGTGGTGCTCAACAGATCAGAGTGGTTTCACCCAAATGAATCATGGATTGGTGTGAATAGGACAGATGGGCCTGAAACAGGTTCTCTTGCTGTGCTCCATTTTTCACCAACTGAGCAACCAATGAATGCACAACGATTATTCAGGAACGAATCACAGGAGGAAAGATTTTGTGGGCCGGGCCTTCCATATCACCACAGCAATACACCTTACACTGCTCAAACTGCAAAAGAAAGAGCCTTTATGGATTTTGTCCAATCAGAGAGCCTGCAGAACCTAATTGACCAATGGGGTGACAGTAACATTGAGGAGCTGGAAGCATTCATAGATTCTTATTTTGAGATGGTTTGGCAGGAGACTCTGAAGGAGCCGAAATGCAGCAGCGTGAAAACAATCAACTGTGAGAGTTCAGGCATCACTGAGAACGATCAGGGACATCTGGCCTCAATTGACAGGAAACTGTCAAAACTTGACATACTGGAGGGAGTTCAAAGAGACTTGCGGGAGCTGAAGCAAAGCATCAGGCACTGTAGTGGAATATTTCAGGAACTGAAGGACAGAATTATAGAGACACATGACCCCAGCAGACCTTCTGCAGCAACTGCGTCAGCAGAAAGTGAAGATGAAAAATGAATTGGAGCTTTCCAGTAAAAAATAAACATATTTGTTAAAATGGGGTCATGACTATAACTTCACAAAATGGAAATGGAAGGTGTGATTGTCTTTACAGACATATGTCTGAGTGAAACGACTTATTGAATGAGAAAAAAATTAGGGCGGGACTTTTCCATCAGGAACTGATTGGATGGTTGTGTTTTGCTATTGATGGATCTCATGTGAGTGACAGGTTGCCCTCGCGCCAGTAAACGTCATCAGAGAAGAGATGTCGCTGCTGCACGAGGAAGGGGAAGTTATTTTGAATAAAGATTACAAGGGCACATGAATCTCAAAAAAAAAAATTATGTGCGCGGACAAATCATATATAATAAATATTACACAAAAAAAAGAAATTTTGATGTGGTGCTTTTAAAGTGTGACAAGAAGATGTGAATCTCTCCAACAGAAAAAGAATGTATAATTATGAATATTTTAATATCAATCTTATCTTTGCTCACTTCTTTGAAGTCCTCTTGAGCAAAAACATTTATATAATTAACAAAGCACATACAAAAGACCTGAAGCAGAAGTGAAGCAGCTTGCTTTACAGAATACAGAAGTTTGTTGCACATAACCCCAATTCGGTTTTGACAAAATTTCACACAATCAAAAATATGTATTTCAAAAATTGCACAGTTCTGTGTTTGACAGTTGGTGTGTCGTCTCACCTGCGCCAACAGACTCTGTTTACAAGTCAGTCGTCTCTGTCGTTCATGCATTAACTCCATTTTCCCAGAATCTATAAGATCTTTCCTCTGGGCCGCCAGCCACGTGAGGACAGACGCATAAAGGCAGAGGAGAGAGAAGCAGACAGAAGAAGAGAGATACTGAGAGAAAAATATCTGGACAAATAAGGAAATAGTTACAGACCAATGCATTCACTGGCAGAATTTTCACAACTAACAAAACACAGGTTTGAATGAAATCTTATAAAACCTTAAAATACATTTAGAAGAGTAAGAACGCAATAAGAAAAATATACAATAAATATTACATATGTTTTAATGCTGAACACAAATATGATTCAAACACCATTTATACAGAAATATTACTTTTTTTTTAATTTTTAGATTTTGTATGAACAGTATCAGGGAGCAACCTGATAGTTATATAGTTAATATATAGTTAACGCATGCATCTGCTTGTTTTGTTTCGGTAGAGATCATAATCTAACTGCACTTCCGGGTTCATGTAAGAAAACAACATGCACAGCTTTTAAAACAACCATTTTTAAGGACAAATTAAACACATTTGTGAGAGCGTGAAAAGGTCAGTCCACATACTGACTGCTCATATTCGAAGAAACTCCTATAAGCTGACAAGTACCAGTCTAACAAAAATATGTTTTAAAAACATTTTGCTAATGTTCCCATTAAGTTATGAAAATAATATTTCTGAATGTTCTCTGAACACTCAAAATGTCCAGGTTGTTATTCAATCATTTAGGGAACATTCTGTTGCATCATGTTGCAAACATTATGGAAATGTTACCTCTGAACATTCTGAGAGCAGTTACATTTAAAAAATGTCAGACAAACATCCAACTAAGATGTTTCAGAAAAAAAAAGTTCTATGAATCATATATATATATAAATAATGTTTTTGTACTAACGTTTTGAGAACATTATTAAAGACCAGAGAACTTTGAATAAACATTCTATTAACGTTACTGGAAGAATGGTCCCTTTTAACTTAGAGAGAACCTTGCCCGAACGTTCAAACAACATTCCCTGTTAGCATTAAATGTCAATCATGCTTTTATAATAATTTGCAATCAAATCATGTTTAAAACGCTAAAATGCTAAACTGGTTGTTCACTATATAGCTTTTTTTTAAAAACTGAAAATATTCAAAAGATTGTTTAACGATGTATAACACTACAGTAACATTAAATTTGTTCCCACTTTGAATTAAGCTACAGACTGACTGGAAGTTATGCAAAATATAAATATCATATTCACTGTTTCACTTAATATGTCTTTATTTTGTTCACATATCATCTACAATTTCACATCAGTCATGTTTTTCACTGACACTATTGTCTTTTTGGTAAGTAGATGAACTAAATTGTTAGCAGCTGAAAAGTTGAAAACCTTTATTCTATAATTAGAAAAATAATCCATAGTGTTGAAGTGTCTCCACCTAGTGGTCGAATGATGAAGCTGCTGTTTTCAAAGTCAGTCACTAGAGGTGTAGTAGATCATGCTATTCCATTTTCTCTTACAAGGATCCAAAATTGCAAGGCGAATTATAGCTTATGCGTATTCACAGAGCACATACAAAAAGAAATAAAACACAAGAAAGTCCAAAAATGGAATAGAATTCTCAGACAAACCAGACGTGACTCTCCTCCACTCAAAGCTCGTGACAGAGAATGTCTCTCTGTGCCCAGGGAGCAGAATGCAGACAGATGAAGCGTGAACGCGCACAGACCCCTTAAAGGCGCGTGACAGCTTGACGCCGCTTCCCTTTAAGAGCCCGTTATGCGTCACCTGACCAGGTCCACCGACAAGTCAGGACCTTAACCTGCATTACCACAAAAATAAGCAACTGAATATCCAAGATCTACACGATATATCACTGAAACGTGAACAATTACGTGTCTTCACACCCTCGCCCTTGACAAGGCTTGAAAAAGACACGTCATCATCACCATCATCATCCGACCGGACGGGAAGGACACACGGGCTTTGACCGAATATTACCGAGGCTCCGGAATCCCGAACAGGTTTATAGTAAACGGAACGTTTTTCCAACTCGTTTTTATGCGTTTATTTAATTAATTGAACTGAAAAAAGGAGCAGTTCGGCGCAAAACGCACTGTATTTTCGGTTAGATGGGGATTTTTAACGCATATAGTAATCAAAGGTGACAGTTTACCGTATTAATTTGATTAATTATTTCTCACGAGAGCCAGAAAATAGCTCGGCGTAGGGCGTTACGTAATAGGGGCATTATCCATGGTGCTGAAAACAACCCGTGCATAGACTCCACATTTTATAGAATTGAACTGCAAAAATATATTTTTGTGCTTTTGAACACGCCATTTCAGGCGCTCTGGTTGGAAACCAAAAGGAGAAATTGACTTTGTCAGTTTCTACAGAGCCACCTTGGATTCCGTCTCTTTTTTTGTCGGCGAATATCATATGCATTTCGACTGTCCTTCCCCCTGAAGTTGATTCTTGAGGTGGTTGTCGACGCTACCGGGAGAAAATGTCGGGACAGACTCTGACGGATCGCATCGCCGCGGCGCAGTACCAGCTCACCGGATCCGATGTGGCTCGTGCCGTTTGCAAAGCCACCACGCACGAGGTGATGGCGCCCAAGAAGAAGCACCTGGATTGTAAGTGAGACATTTTTGACTCACCCTCATTCCTCGACGCGTTCAGTCTCACTCAGACCTGGCGCTGTCCACTTCAGCACCACAGTCCAACGCGTAGAGTAGATACACGGCTTGTACTCACTCAGTGCTAGTTGCAATTCTGCAAATGGAAAAAGGTGCATGTAACATAAGGAGCTTGAAGTGTGTTAGTGTGTCTAGCTGATTGAATTCATTGTTAAGGCAAACTGACAGCACAGAACATACCCTGAAGTGTCTTTATGTGGGTGGTGTGCTCTGGAACTGAGAGGTAGAGACAGAAGCAGAGAAGACAGAAGGAAATCAACTGCATTTAGACAGGACGGAGAGGCTACAAAGCATCTTCGTGTCGCCCTCGAGCTCTGTGTCCTGCAGGAGAAGGCCTTCTGAATTATAAATCGATCAGCCAAAGCATGCATGTATTATTTACAAAGCCAAAGGTGAGGACACTGGTATGCAAGCGGAGGAATCTTGTGTGTAAATATACCTTCATCAGGGAATCACACATTGATGCTTTCGTGCGTAAGATGTGTCCTGATTTCACAGGCACTCCCAAAATCCATAGATTCATAAATCCGCTTGGCACAGTTTAGCATTGTCTACAGAAAGCAACTCGTTTTACTTTTATAGTATCAGGTGTTTTATGACAAGAAATTAGTTTTTGTCTGTTGAATTGGAAGGCGTGAGGGGTGGTGGTGAGGTTGTCATGGAAACTGAAGTAGATTATTGGGAAAGGGGGAGGGGTGAGTGACATCATGATGACATGGTATCAGTTTGCACCAAAGGGTCTTCATTCTAATGCTTTAATTTGTACAATCTTGCATCATGTAGTTAAGAGACCAAAGCACCTGATTGGGAGAGAGTTTAGTCATGTGCTCATACTGATGGTGCATGTGTGTGTTTGTAATGTGTCTGTATTTACACCGTCTGTAATCCGGTCACATGAGCAATTCCATAATCCCAGTGAGCTGCACCTGCTCACATATTCATATAACCTATATGTACAGACTCCCAAAATAGGGACTGCTGCGCCATATACTTTAATATATTGTGACGTTACATATAGCAACATATTGCACTAGTGGTAACTCACACTGTATCTCAGTGTGTTCTAATCTGGACTATTCTTGGCTTCTTAACTCCACTGCGGTGTGCTCTCTAGCAGCCATGACTAACACATTGGCACCCTGAGCACAATGTTATATGGAATTTAAGGCGATCTCCTGTTGGGAAGTCTGTCAAGAGAATGTGAGGGACGTAATGCACTCCCAAATCCAAAGAAACAAAAAGAACATATATTTTGTTTAACGAAAATCAATCCTGTTTTAGGACTATTGAGATTTGTTTTGCATCGTTACGTTAATTTCGTGACGGTTTTCCACCAAATTTCCCAATGCGAAAAAAATAATGATGGATCATTTAAAGGATTAGTTAACTTCAGAATTAAAATTTCCTGATTAAGTACTCACCCACATGTCATCCAAGATGTTTATGTCTTTCTTTCTCCAGTTCAGTTTTTGAGGAAAACATTCCAGGATTTTTCTCCATATAGTGGACTTCAACGGGTTGAAGGTCCAAATGTCAGTTTCAGTGCAGCTTCAAAGGGCTCTACATGATCCCAGACGAGGAATAAGGGTCTTAATCAGTCATTTTCTAAAAAAATAAAAAATGATATACTTTTTACTACAAATGCTTGTCTTGCACTGCTCTGTGATGCGCAACGCATTGCGTAATCACATTGAAAAAGTCACGCATGATGTAGGCGGAAGTACCGAGCAAGTGATTACAAAGCCATCATGCACTAAGTCAAACAGCCTTTACAAAAAAGGTAAAACAACGATGTTGGATGATTTTGATGTTGGAGGAGAAAATGAGATGGAGTTTTTTGCCCTACAGCTGGTGTGTGGAGGGCGTTCCCCCCAGGTGGGATGATGTGACGGCAGCCATATTGTACCAGAACGCCCACCACACACCAGCTTATTGGTGGAGAGGAGACGGAGTGCTGAAGCCAATCAATATATATATATATATATATATATATATATACATATATGGAGATTTATATGGAGATTATATGGACAGAAGCCAATGGGCAAATATTGTGTGTATTGTGCATAATTTTACTCATTCCCGCAGATTTTGTGCTCACTACCAAAGTGCGCACATATAAAGCTGCCTCTCAGTACTAAACTGAGTTCTTTTCGCGGCTTATTGTGCTTTAACAGTTAAATACACTCAAAATAATGTCAAAATGCCAATCTTGGTGAGTATTCACATAAACACAGTCAGTTCTGTTTTAAGTGAACGTAAACAGTTGAGAAAGAATACACGTGTAACAGTATAATGGATCTGTGCGTCAGGTCTTAAAGTGACAGCAGTCTTATATACCTGCTGCCAAATTATTAGATAATATTAAAAATATCTATGTGGCAGTTTTTCCCCATGGAATCAATGTCAAAATTGTGGCCAGGGGAAATGCTGAGTGGCTAGTAACTTTGGAAAATCACTATCCACAGTGGCTGGTGAGCAAAAAGGTTAATTTCAAGCCCTGCTATTGGGTGATAGCTGATGTGTGTTGTTAAATGCACAGGCATTTTGTTGTTTGTCATCGTGGGGCTGTTTCTTGTTTCCTAAATGCAATTGCTGTTATGAATTTTCCCCTTGAGAATCTGTCTGCTGGTTCAATAATCATAAAACTCTTCATCCCCATTGCAGCGTGTAGTGTTGTGGTGGTAAATGTACGCGTGTTTTGTGTGCAGATCTGATCTCAGCCACCAACGAGACAAACGTGAACATCCCTCAGATGGCTGACACACTATTCGAGAGATCCACTAATGCCAGCTGGATTGTCGTGTTCAAAGCTCTAACCACGACCCACCACATCTGCATCTACGGCAATGAGGTGAAGCAATACATTACTGTTTAACTTTATTCCTTTTAGTTTCTTTTTATCAAGTTTAAACTGAAACTCACAGATGTATTTACTAGTTTCATTCGACATAAGAAAAAAAACTGCATGCAGGACTGCATTTGCTTTTATCAAGTTCAGAGTTCATTAGGCATTTTGAGAATATGCAATAAAAAAATGCAATAAAATGCACCACATCTGCATTGACGGCAATGAGGTGAGAGATACATGGCTCATGTATTTACTATGAAACTAAGGGTGTGTCTCAATCAGCTTCCTAGTCCAGTATTCAGAGCACTGATCAGGGAGTTGGCCATTTTAAGGGCTGTCTCAATCGCAAAATCATTCCAGTGCACTGAAACCTTCGCTCCCTAAAAAGTCCCACAATTCACCATGAAGCACTGATGCCCACTGACTAGTGAACTAGGGAGCTGATTGAGACACACCCTAAGTTTCTCAGGGGAGCACAAACATTTTGCGAGCAAAACGAAAGTTTCTAAGGGGAATGCAAAACTTTTGTGAGAGAAAGCAAAAGCATTTAAATCTATTTTTTTCTCCCATCCCATATTTTTTTCCACCACCATGTCCTTTTAGGGGCTCCATAGAAAACTGCATGCAGGATTGCATTTGCTTTTATCAAGTTCAGAGTTCATTTGGCATTTTGGTATAAAATAAAATCATGTGTTTGATAGATTTGTCCTTTTAAAATCCCTGCAGAGATTCATTCAGTATTTGGCCTCAAGGACTTCCCTGTTCAATCTCAGCAACTTTATTGACAAAACAGGCTCCCATGGTGAGTTTCTGTGCATTTGTGTGTGAGTTAAATGGATAAAGTCACATAAACTTCTATCAAATGTCACTTAATTTGTGTTTAGCAATTCTATGCTTTAAACTTCAAGGCTGTTAATTTCTTTTCTATCTCCAAGGCTATGACATGTCTACATTCATCAGGCGATATGCACGGTACTTGAACGAGAAGGCATACGCTTACCGCGCAATGGCCTTCGACTTCACTCGAGTTAAAAAGGGGTACGTCGATTGATTCTGGGAATAGAAGGCCACATTTAGACACTAGTTACTCCAAGTTATTCAATATTATGTCAGAGTACATTTTAGATAGAATGATGTTTTTAGAAACATTTCAGTCTTTACTCTCTGAGTTTACAGATCACAAAGTGAATGTCATCTGTGAGTAAAAGTGAAAGAAACGATGATTTCTCAGGACTCTATGCAAGCACTGAACTGTTTCTCCAGTGTGTGTATGTGTGTGGTTCTGGTATTCCCTACATTATGGGCACCAAATGTCCCCATGAGGAAACAAGCTCATAAATCATACAGAAATATATTTTTTGAACATCTTAAATATCAGAAAGTTTTCTGTGATGGGTAGGTTTAGGGGTAGGGTTAGTTTAGGGGGATCGAATACACTGTTTGTACAGTATAAAAACTATCATGTTTATGGAATGTCCCCATAAAACACTAAGATGTGTGTGTGTGTGTGTGTGTGTGTGCACAGAGCTGAGGGTGTAATGAGGACTATGGCTCCTGACAAGCTCTTGAAGGCCATGCCTGCCCTGCAGACTCAAGTGGACACACTGCTGGAGTTTGACGTGAGTAACACCTCGCACATAACATCTGGGACCTTCTGTGAAGATGTCCCATTAACGGAGACTAAACATTTTTTGTGTTTTGTTTTTTTGCCAGGAGCACAGGGTTAAATTTTATTGTTCACATTAATGTTTTAAATGCTCCTTTTTTCTTTTTCCCCCTCAGGTTCATCCTAAAGACTTGAACAATGGCATCATAAACGCAGCATTCCTGCTTCTCTTTAAGGATCTGATAAAGCTCTTCGCCTCCTACAATGACGGCATCATCAATTTATTAGGTGTGTGATAAATTTAATATAGATGATCTCAATCTCTGAACTACAAAAATTACCATACCATATTACCATATTTTAAACAATTCTTAAAGCCTTTATGTATAATGCATTATAAAGGTATTCGTGATGTATGTTATAAGCAGTATTGGGGAAAGTTACTTTTAAAAGTAATGTGTTACAATATTGCGTTAATCCCTGAAAAAGTAACTAATTGTGTTACTTTTTATGGAAAGTAATGCATTGCGTTACTTTTGCCTTACTTTTTCACACCTGGGCTAGGCTTGCTTGTTTGATTTTTAAGTGCAACCTTACTCCCGATTTCTCTCAACATGGAAACAGGAGCGGTGTCAGTCTATAAGTCTACACTTTTTGAAAAAGTAACTCAGATTTTTGTTGTAAAACTAAAATTACTTTACTAGTTACTTGAAAAAACTAATCTGATTGCATAACTCGCGTTACTTGTAATGCCTTACCCCAGCACTGATTATAATGCATTCATCTTTTTATTAATAATTGTAACCAAAGTTAAAATGCATTATATTATTTTGCAGATTCCTTGTTAAATCTGAAATTGGTTGTTTGTCATGTGTTTTAAAGCATTATATTTTCTAAAAGTGTGTTCAATGAAAAGATAAGTATTATAATATATTATAACTGTTTTTACAATTATTCAATACTTTTTAAAGAGAGAGTAATTAGTAAGTACACTGTTGAAAATGTAATTAGTCTAGTAGCTAGTAATTAATTACTTTTTTAGAGTAACTTACCCAACATTGATTAACACATACAAGCCATAAGTGGGGTGTTACCCAGTTCTTGTATCCTGAAGGCTGTGATCTGTTTTTTGCTTCTACAGAGAAATATTTCAAAATGAAGAAGTCTGAGTGCAAGGATTCTCTGGAGATTTATAAGAAATTTCTGACTCGGGTGACCAAAATCGCAGAGTTCATGAAAATTGCTGAGGTAAGACCAGAAGAAGAGATATTTAAAGTCAAATATATCTACAGAATATCAATTCACTTAGAATATGATTATTGCGTTTCTGTTGCAGCAAGTAGGAGTGGATAAGAATGACATCCCTGACATCTCTTATGTAAGTTACTATTGCAATACTCAGTGTGACTGAGAGAAAACAAACATTTGTTGGCATGTCACTAGTGCTTAATTAATATTAATATTAATCAGGCCAAGTGCCATCTCTTGATGTCAATGGATAGTGAAAACTTTAGAGCCTGGTAGACTCTACACCTTTTAAAATAATTAAGTAAAGCTGGTGTGAGTGTGAAAGAGCTTTTCATCCATCCTAACCGAGCGTCATGGGAATTCCCAGTGTCTGCACCCCCGCGTAGTTGCGGACCTGGCAGATTCAGACAACGAAGACTGTCCCTTTAAAGACTGCCGCAACGAGCCGGTAACCATGGCGACTGATATGGGACGCAGTATGCATCTCAGTGCATTGCTTTTACATGCTTGTTCAGAAGCCCTTCCTGCCTGTGCTTGTTATTCACAAAACAGTATCTCTGTCCGAAATCACATACTGTATAGTAGGTGCTATATTTGGTTTGAAATTTGCTTTGCGAACGTTAAAAAGTATAGTATGAACGTGTGTAGTATGAATGAAATTCATACATACTATATCTGTCATGCTGTCACTGTCATGCCACCCTCTCCTGTGGCCTCATGGGATAGTAGTGTCCATCGAATGAGCATTTCGGAAGTTGTAGGTCTACTTTTCGCTTGCTGTTTTATAAATACTATGAATTCAGGCATACACTATAAAAAAATATTTTCCGAAGTTGTAAATTATACAAAGATAACTGGAGTGGTCTTTGTACTTCAAAATTTCATGTTTAACTCAATGTGTTAAGTGCCATTTCTTCGTAATTATTTGTGAAATTTACTAGCAATTTCTGAGTTAAAGTAGTTTCAAAGTAAATCCTACAATTTTAGTGTACTACTCGGCTCATATACTGTTTTTTGCCTACTATATAGTATGGAAGTAGGCATATTTTGGACGCAGCGAATTTCTTTGTAAGGGCTAGTGGTTTTTAAATATTAAGAACTCATATAAGATGAGTTTCTGCCTTTCCTCTCCTAAAAAGTGTCCTTAAAAGCCAAATAATAGGTATAAAATATACTGACAGTAGCAGATATAAACACAGAAAGAAGAAAGAAAACAGATGGATAATGACACTATTGCCTTCTTTCCTGTCAGGACCACTATCATCAAATATGATTGATAATTGCATAGAGTTTGTATTGGCGGTATGATTCTGTTCTGGGCAAGAACTCCCTGTGCATCCATGCTGACTAGCATGGATAAGAGCTGGGAGAGCAGCAAAACCCCCCTTAGGGTAACAGAACAGAAACAACATATGTGCAGATATCATTAATATCAATAATTTAACACATTTTTCAAGAATTTGTCTGATTCAAAGGGAATCAGAAGCCCTGAGCTGGGGATGCAGGAGGGTAATTAACTCCAGAGAAATGCAGTAGCTGTTGATAATACTGAAGAGCTTATATATTGATGCTCTGATAGGCATCGTATTCCTATAGGTAGACGTGAGTCAGCTGATGCGAGCTTGACTGACGTGACCTGCAAGAACTGACGCTACGCTTGATTTTTTTAGCTGAAATTAAAGTTGTTTCAAAACTGATTCCTTTTGCATCATTAACACTGTTATTTTCCTGTTTATTGATGTGAAATGGCTTTGAAACAATCTATAAAGTGCTACATAAATAAACATGACTTGAGTTTCTCTCTAAAATTAAAAGGGCTCATTGCAATTAGCCTGTTTGTTCAGAAGCTGGGTAAAGCAATGCACTGAAGTCCAGTTCCGTCCCACAGTTTGTGCAGTGAGCTGGTTTTGCGGTGCTGTGAGGAGTGGTTTGAGTAAATTTTTCCAGGAGCTTTTGATGTGGTGTTTTATTTCTTGAATTTGCTGTGAAAACTTGACAGATATTGACATCATATGTGATCTGATGGTTTTTGTACTGTCATCACACTGCTCATCATGTGTGAATGTTTTATTCTGCTGTATGTTCTCAGGCTCCCAGCAGTATTCTGGAATCTCTGGAGACACATATGAACAGTCTAGAAGGGAAGAAAGGGTATGAGACCCCTGAACTCTTTCTAAATCATTTTAAATGTCAGATGGGAAATAACTCCTAGCTTGTAAATTAAATGTTGCTTGCCAGATATAATAGAGAAGCCTGAGCAAGGGACCTGACCATGGCTGGTCACTGTGATTTTGCCAAGTAAGACATGTTAAGTTGATCCTGGAACAACATTCCTGTCTGAAAACAGCATCTTTCCCTAACACTAAACCTAACATCCTTAAAGGGGTCCTTGATTATGATTTCACTTTGTAAGAGATATTTTCTTTTACATAAATTGCCTTTTAAGGATTACAACAAACGGCTGGTAGGGACTACAACGAGGACTCTGCTTCCTGGGTTGGTGACATCACAAACCCCAAAATTTACATAAATCCCACCCCCGAGAACACTCAAAAAAGGGGGTGAGGCCATGTTGGGCTGCTTTAGAGAAGAGGAAGAGTTATTGTAGTTTAGTGTTGTTGATGCCGTCATTTTACACCGGACTGCTTCACAAACGAGGGCCAATTCAATGCTGGATTTGCTCAAAAGATTAACATGACGATGAGTTGATAAACTCCACAGCGACTACATTCATTTATCCACTAACCGTTCAGAAACGTCCAGTTTCATTCTAAAAGTTGTAACTTCTTCCTGAGTCTCTCCATCAGTGTCGACTCCGGTTTGAACAATGTAAGGCTGAACACCGTTACTGACAATCCTCATTTTGGCTGCGTGAGATTCCCCAGCTTTGTTGTTGTTGTTCAACCGAAGCGCACGCTGTTAAAGCTCTGCCTTTTTCTGGAAAGAGGGTCGAGAGCAGCAGTTAATTTGCATTTAAAGGGACACACACAATAATTGCGTGTTTTTGCTCACACCCAAATGACAAATTTGACAAGCAATAATAAATGATCTATGGGGTATTTTGAGCTGAAACTTAACAGACACATTCTGGGGACACCAGAGACTATTATTACATCTTGTGAAAAGGGGCATAATAGGTCCCCTTTAAAATAAGAGGGAAATGATAGATGAATAACACTGATGTAAAAGCACTTATCCCTGGTTGTAAGTTTAAATATGACATACACTGTAAACATCCCACAAATCTGATTGGTTGACTGGAATGTTGATCCAGGAACATATTGTACTTGGTGAAATCACCAACCATGGCTTGTCTCTGCAGTTATTGTACTGTACATCTCTATGTATAAGAAACAGATGGTCTGTATCTAAATATATATGAATCCTGATTTATGTTTTTTCCTCCTCCTGCAATGGTGTGTTCAGGGAAGGGTGAGTATTTTTTAAATAATCTCATCAACATTTTCATCAGTTTTGTTGTTTTTATATAAAATCACCAATGTCTCTGCTTGTGTCCTTCAGGTCACCCACAAAGGTAAGTCACCACTTCAAATTCGTTTATTGTTTTGATTTTGTTCATGGATCTCACAAACACATGCTTAACCTGTAGCTCTGTATTATGTTTTAGGGATCACCCACCAATAACGTGTCTCCAACCTCCACTCCCGCCAAATCTGCTGCTGCCGTCCCCACATTGGAGCCGCCACGCACCGAGGCCGCGCCTGCTGCCGAAACTGCCACTGAGTGAGTGACCCATGTAACCACGCTTCACTTCCTGTCGGATAAAATTCTAATCAGAACAAAAGATAATATCTGACTGTACAGCTTTCATGTGTTTATAAAAGTGTGTGTGTCTGTCTCACTGTAGTTCTCTTCTGGATTTGGATCCGTTGTCTTCCTCTGGACCTTCTGCAGGAGGAGCATCAGCTGCTCCCACATCTTGGGGAGGTACAGTCTAAACACATACACACACACATACATAACCAAACCGAACCAAAACCCCAAATCACTCTTTTTTTACTTTCTAAAGAAGTAAGCTCAGATGAATGGCTATGCTGAGCTCTGACTCAAAGATCTTGGAGTATATGTGTCAGTATGCTCAAATTGGGTTACTTTAATATGAAACCATAAAATATTTATGATAATAATGGATCTTATCAACATGAAACAGCATTCACAGCCCATTACATTTCTGTAATGTGACATATTTTAGAGTGAAACAGGTCATCCAGCAAGGTTTCTGAACTCCCTGAAACGTCTCCATTGTAGTCTTGAGTTTTCCCCCGGGAACGAACACATCACAATATTCATCATTTAAATAATTCTAATTCACAAACTAAAGGGGCGGGGCCTGGTTGAGTTATTTAGTAGTGCATTGAAACTCACGGTTATGGTAAGGGCAGCGACATTTCTCAAACACGCTCTTAAGTGGTTGATCAATCACAACAAACTGATCCAGCCAGCTGACCAATCAGAGCACATTGCGCTTTTCAGAAGGAGGAGCTTCATAGAGAGGAACTAAACAGAGCGTTACTGACAGACTGTGAAGAGAGGTGATGCAACAATGTCAAATATTTGAAAAAAGAAAAAATGAAATGAAAAAATGAAAACTTATTCTTGAAGACTCCAAAACAAAATCAACACTTTAAAAGGGCATAATTTGGCCTCTATAATAAAGTAAATTGCATCTATTTGAATTCAACTGTCCAGAACACAACCCAAAACCAGACCTTTAGCACACAAACTTCCTAAAACCTTAATGCACCTGTTTTACATTCCTCAATACAAATTCTTAATGAATGCATGACCTAATTTGATAACCAGATCTCTTTTTCTGTCTGTCTGTGATGGGCCGCTGTCACATCAGATCTGCTGGGGTCAGGTAAGCATTGTTGGCTTTTCATTTTATGTTAGATGTGTTTTCATGTGATTTGATGTGTTAAATGTTTCATCCATTTTATTAAACATTTTGAACACTTGTTACAGTTCATCTGGGAAATTGAAATTACCATATGGCAGTCCTATATATGACAAACCTAGTCTCCTGAAGGCCTTTTAGAGTGAGAATCCATTTAACCTCAGATTTTGCTCAGTAGAATCTCTCTCTCTCTCTCTCTTATGCTCTTGCCCTCTTCTTTGGTTCCTTTCCTGGTTATCTGTTCATTTACGTTGTGTTTATATTGGTCCGCTTGGGGGCGTGGCTATGCAGAAATAGGTTCACTTACCACAGAGACTCTCCTTCCTGACCCAACCCTTGCTGTAGACTCCAACTCCTCAGCCACGCCCACCACCACAGCCGCTGAGGCAGCTGTTTCTTTGGCTCCTCCTCCTTCCGCTGCCGGTGCTTCCTCCGGTTCAGCGGATCTCCTCGGAGGTCAGTAGTGAGGTTTCTTCCTTAAGAAGATTTTTCTGGGAGAAAAGGCTGTGCCACATTCTGAAACAGAGGAACATCCCAGCAGAGAAATTAAAGATCAGATCAAGATCACAGTTTGTGCTCTTTCATTTGTGGCGTTTGTGATTTGTGAAGTCTGTGGCCATAAATACTCCATTTCTGTCTGCTGTAAAAATCTAGATCTTCTCATTTCCTTTACTGCGTTATATCTTCCATGCTGCAGTTTTTATTTGACATTTGTTTGCTATCAGTGCTCCTCAAAATCTTGTGTATTAAAATAATTACATACATGAATTATAATAATTTGATTATTCTTATGTGTAGCTGCATTTGCAGACTGCACAGTAGGATTGATCAGGTTTTCATTTACAGTTTTATATTTAGTTAATGCAAAAAGGGTTAAAGTCAGCATGAAAGATTCAGTCAACAGATCTTAAAAAATCATTTTCTTAGTGTGAAGAACATTTCAATAATCTAAAGAACCTTTTTCCACTATAAAGAACCTTTTGTGAAGTCGAAAGGTTCCACGGAAGTTAAAGGTTCTTCCAATGAAGAACCTTTATTTTTAAGAGTGCATGTTATTTTAAGTATGCAGGACATATTTCAAATGCAAAACATCTTTTTTTCCTATCTTTGCATGACACTGAAGTCTGTTGTTTCTTTCTCTCTATGCTATCTACTCTCTCTGTGTCCTCTTCCTCCTCTCATCCTTTTCTTTGGCTATTATACGTCAACCCTTTGGCCCTTGTATGGGGTACTCCAGATATGTTTGCGGAACCTGCGGCTGAAACAGCTTCTGCTGCGGAGGGCGGAGCCACAGCAGCCACGCCCACCCCTGCTACCGATGGCACCACCGCAACTGGTGGGTGACAGTTCAAGCGCATATGTGTATGTGAGAATGTCGGGGTTGAGAGAGCGAGTGTGTTTGCTTGTGATTGTTTCATTTACCGGTGTTAAGAACCACATAGAGCCTCCTCTGCAGGCTCTGCTTCCTCTGGTCATTCTTGAATGTTCTGAATTGGCATCGGTGTTGCCGTGGAGATTGCTATCTGTGTTGCTAAGGCAGTAGTCTTTGAACATTGAAGTTCGGTTCTCAGGGGGGCACAAGCAGATGCCGTCTTGTTAGAGGCACAGTGTATCTGACAGATAATCAGCTTTAACTTCCACAGAGAAAGGAGAGTTCTTCTGTTTTTCTTTCTCATTATTCCTTCTCTGCAGTTTCATCATCAGGGCGACTTTATCCACCTTAATTTTAATGTAAGAGCAGGTGCGGCTATTTGTAACGTGATTGTGCAAGGCGTCCGGTGTCATTCATTTCCAGTTATTTTAACTGTACAAAAACAGTCCATTATGCTGTTTGATATTGCAAACTGCTATTTGTTATCACATTAAATAAATACATTTTTGTAATCATAAACACTTTGGTTTGTAGTCCAATATTACACTTTCTAGTTATTTACTTGCACCCAGTTAACAGGAAATATTCTCAGAACTTTCTGGCAAGGTTCTCTCAAAAGGTATGAAGAAATTTTCCTCCAGTAACGTTAATAGAACATTAATAATGTTCTCAAAATGTTTACATTTATACATCATTCATGTAATGTTTTGTCTGAAACATTTTAGTTGGACATTCATAACGTTTTTTTAAATATTACAACTTGTTTCAGAGAATATTCAAAGTAAAATTACCATTATGTTTGAAGAATAATAAAATGGAATGTTTCCTTGACATTTGTACAACCAAGAAAAAACACTTAAAAAAAAAAAATAGATGTTCTGAACATTCAGAAAAACTTTTTCATAACTTAATGGGAACGTTAGCAAAACATTCTTAGAATATGTTTTTGTTAGCAGGGTAGCTGGTAATGAATCAGAAGTCTCAAACATTTGCAGAAAATTACAGACCCTCGCACATGACATGCAAGAAAAAAAAGTAAATCATGCGCATGATTTACTAATTCGTTCCCTTGATTTGCTAAATCACGCGTACGAATTACTATTTCGTTTCCTCAATATGCTAAATTGTGCAGTTTTTCGTTCACCCTCTTCTCCTAATATAGATCCCTTCGCTCCAACGGCTGGTTCTGCTGATAACTCCCTTCAGTTGGACCTGTTCTCCATGCAGCCAGTAGATGACAGTAATGCCCTCTTTAGCTCAGTGGCACCCACTACTGGCCAGGCACCTGTCTCCACCACCACTAGCGATGTAGCCCCCACTGCTTCCCCAGCACCGACGATAGACCTGTTTGCTGGTAAACCCCTTAGGCCAGAAATTTAGCATGTCCCACTTGTAGTAAAAATCTTTTCCTCAGCTATTACAATTGTCCTCGACTTTAAAGAGCACCAATTACAAATGTAAATTTAGTTTGTTTAGCTTTAATTTGGTCTTATTTTTTCCTAGATTTTGATTGCTTTGGTTTGTGTTGTGTATTGTATTAATATTATTTGCTTATGTTTGTCTCAATGAATGTCGTCTTGTTTTTAGATTTTTTTGATCCCATGCCAGATTCATCTGTCCCCAAAACAGACCCTAACCCCAGCCTAGACCTGTTTTCAGCAGGTACACGCTGCAGTACATCCATCCACTCATTCCCGCCTTGCTTGTACATTGTTTTTTCTCCATTCTGTCCTTGACTGCTCAAGGTGAGCCAAATATGCTTCTCTCCTAGGGCAAGTCGATGGAACTGTCCGTCCGACACACTCCCTCACTCCCTTGGGCCTTCATTCACTCCTTTTCTTTCCCAATCTCTCTGTCTGTGTTTTTCTTGAAATGTCTCCAAGACCCATTAGTTACATTATCAACACTTAGAGATGTTTTTATTTTCACTTGTAGCCTTGGGCTTTATCTCATTCATCTATGAAGTAAACAGGTTCTGACCTAAAACTGATGCATCTTATGGGTTCAGTTGTGATATTTTAGTGTTCCTTTCACATAGATAGATGCATAAAGTTACTCTTCAAATAATGGATGTTAAACGAGTAGGACTTTAGATAACAACTAAACTCGTTCCTGTGCTTCAGATGTGTTTCGTCCTCCTGCCGCTGCTCTATCTGCCCCCATGAGCTGGCCAGACAGTGGGGCAAATCTGGACCTGTTTGGGGGTTGGTAACAACCCCAGTGTGCATGATTTGCAATGGGTTGATTTGCATGTCTTGCTCAGATGGTTGCTGTGGATTCTGTTATTGGGAAATAAAGCTGTTCTGATGGTTGATGGACCTGACAGGAAGAAGTGAAAAGACATTGATAAGGTGTATGTGTGTGCTTTTGTGGTTCTAAACACACGTGGCTTTTATTTGTGTGCCCAGCTAACAAAAAAAGTTCTAAGAATGTTTTGCTAACATTCCCATTTTAAAAAAGTTTTTCTTGGTTATGTGAACATTAATGACAAAATTAAGAGAATGCTCCATTTTATAATTCTGGAATCATTATGGGAATGTTACCTTTGAATGTTCTTTGAACCATCCGAAACTAATAAGTAGTAACATTTAAAAAACTTTAGACAAATGTCCAATTAAAAAAAAAAACAGATATCTTTGAACGAACATTCTATTAATACTACTAGAAGAATGTACATTACAGTTCTGTTAGCTGGGTGATAACATCTCTCTCTCTCTCTCTCTCTCTCTCTCTCTGGGCTTGACTCTCAGCGTAATGGCTTTGGCTCACTCAATCAATCACTTTTTTACCCTCATGCTGCGTGGATGGATCAGAATCTGCTGGTGCTGGTGAGGCCAAACCAGCCACCCCGGCCGCAGCAAGCGGAGGAGGAGATCTGATGTCGGGTACGTCACCTGCAGCCCTCATGACTTCTTTCTTCATGTCATTTTCATGGTTTGTCGGGTGTTCAAAGCAGTCACATTTACAATCTTCATAGTCCATAGCATGGAAACTGCAGCATGTTTACATACCCTTAGGAAAGACAAATCACAAATCAGATCTCAGTATTTTCTCAACAAAAGCAATGAAATTAGATGGAGAGCAAAACATGAACTTAAAAACAGCATGAAATGAATCCTATTTTTAAATACATGTGATAGATCTTATGCATGGACGAATTGTTTACAATAGTGTTTCATTTTAATGGTTAATCAAAATGTCATAACTCTTGTGACATATGCAAGACTTCTCCAATCAGTTAGTCCGCTTAAATCCCGCCCCTGAAAACTCCCATTCATCCACTTTTGAGAGCCACGGCCACATATCAACATCCAGTCAACAACTGATGCCTAGAACCAAGTCCCTGCCCTACTTTTTCCCCCTATTTTTTGATAATCCGTTCCACTGGGATGTATGTCATAATACAGAAGAAAAGATCTGTCGCTACTTCTTTCATTGTGAATTTATCCTATCCGATTTTTCTTCTGAGAAAAGACCTTTACAATGTCACGAGACTCAAAAGTTCTCTGATTCTCGAAAAAAACTATATATTTACGCAATCTACATTTATTCAATGAAACAACTCATTTATATATATATATATATATATATATACATTTTTACTCTGGGTGTATGTCATTTTAACAAAGCAGAGGTATTTTTATGTGTGTTGATGTCAGTTTAGTCGTGTGTGTGTGCACTGTATATTGAGTTTAGACACGTTACATCTCAGTTGTGTTGTGGTGATACTGACATGTTGAGATGAGATCAGTGTTTCCATCTGTTTCTCTCATGCATGGCGTTTATGTTCATCTCAGCTCTACATGGACTGAGAAAGCCTTCTTCCCAATGCCTTGCTGCTTAATTCTGCTCTCTCTTTTCTCTCATTCACTCACTCTCTTTTGTGCTCATCTGATCTGTTTCTTCTGCTTGACGACACTTTCTTCTTCCTGATCATGTTCTCTTTCATATGTTTTTCTTCCACAACTTCTTCCAATGTTTCGAATTCCCTCTTTTTATCATTTTTTCTTAATTTTCCATCTCTCTTTCCCTCCATCTGGCTCTTGGGTCATTGCTTGCTTCCTCCTGTGCTACTGGTGAGTTCTGATGCTCCTACACCAGCTGCAATCCCACAGTGCATTGCTGCACTGCAGAACAGGGCTTCAGTGAGAACTGAAAGATAAAGTATAAGATGGACGGATGAATGAATTAAAGTTTGGATGTTTTGCAAAGATCTCCAGTGTGAGATTCTTTGCGTTAATGTGTGCGTGTATAATAGGAACGAATGGTGGAAAAGTTTATTATTAAAAAATCAGTGCTTAGTAAGAGCTGTACAGTAATGTAAAATATTTTAGGCTTGTTTCACAACACATGCGTAAGCAGTAGTTACAGCATTCACACTGCACATGTAAGCAGTGCGACGCTGAGTCTATTTTTGCTGTGTTTAGTGGACAAAAAATATGCTTAAAATGCAACATAAACCTATTTACCAAGATAATATTTTGCAATGTTGCAGCATACATTATTGGACTTAATTTCCCATTTTTTTAAAAAAAAGATTCCACATGCACACACATAGCATTTCTTTTCAGTAAATCTGATTTAATCCAGATAATAATGACTAAAAACCCTGTGTAAAAAATGTTATTTTCAGTATTGAGCAATATCAATATAAAAGCACAAAGCAAACTTTTGGTAGTAGTAAGTGCTGCTTATACGTGCTGTGTGAAACAGGTCTTACACTTCAGGTGTTTCAAAGATAAGATTAAATGTTATGATTGAATGAATGTTTAATGTGTCTGTGAGTGTAGTGATGGTGTGTCTTATAAGTTACATGATAGCGCTCAGCTCTCTTTCTTCCTGCTCATTCATACACCATGTCTACACCCGCGACATCTAGAAGCTGTCCACACCGGATGTGACAAAGTGACAGTTGCAAATCCATTTGTTCTTCGTAATAGAGTGTAAGAGCCGGTGAGAGTTGTGCGTGTAAACCTCGCATCTCAAGAGGCGCTCTAGCGACTGATGCTAGAGACTGCAGTCTTTAGCTTCCTTGTTAGAGCGCCTGACTCCCATCCCGGCAGACCCGGGTTTGAGTCCCGCTTAGAGCTGACGGTTTGAACAAGTGAAGTACATCAGAAACAGAACGGGCATCAGTTTACCATTGGGAATTTGTCGTGTCGCGTGGCGTCCAGTGCAGACAGCATCACTGATTAAAATGAGTTCTATTTGCTTTTGTAGCATTGTGCCGCTTGCGTCTGGTGTAGACACAGTGTAGACACAAGTTTTTTCTTGTACTGGTTACCACAGCCAGCATTCAGCATTCAGTTTAGCTCCCGTTTTTCCTTACTATTACTGAAAAACAAGCTCACTATGTTTGTCTTATTTTTCACTCCCCCTTAAGCTTTCGATGGATTGGGTGATATGCTCATGCCAGCTATGGCTCCTCAGGCAACAGGGGCCTCCTCACCGGTCAAACCCATGGGAGGAGGAGACCTGGACTCAGCTATGGCCAACATGGCCAGCAGTAAGTTCCCAAAATCATATCCAAAATAGAATGAAGTTACTACACTTAAGCTACAAATTAAGCTTCTTTATTGGTTTCTATGATGTCACACTCTTTAAAAAAATAAAGGTTCCGAAAGGGGCATTTCACAGCGATGATATATAGAAGAACCATTTTTGGTTCCCCAAAGAACCGTCCAGTGATCAGTTCTTAAAAGAACCAGTTTTATATTCTTTATGGAACCATTGATGCCAATAAAGAACCTTTATTTTTAAGAGTGGCTAACAATTGTAAGAATCTAAAGTTGTATATCTCTGTGTCTGTGCTTTCAGATTTGGGAATGGGGAACCAGAAACCGTAAGATACAGCAACATCCTACTGTCAATTTCACCATATTTTCTTGCCCTCTTAAAATACATATTTGTGTATCTGTTCCTCTTCTATTTCTATCGCTCCCTCTCTCTCAGGGGTGAATCAGCTGGAGGGGCAAACTGGCAAGCGCAGGTACCCACCCCTAGCTGGGGCGTTACCATGGTAAATGTTGTGTTGTTCTGTAGATGTGGAGCATGGGGGTGGAGTCGCATGGCTTTGAGCAGCATGGCGCGGAGCCAATCAAAAGCTTCCTCTTCTCCCCGCCTCTCTCTTGGCTCCTTTCAGCTGAATGAACAGAACTAAAGAGGCGGAGCTTTCTCATATATGAAACTTAGGGCTGAAGTATTGAAACTCTTGATATATCAACTGTACATTTCTTACTGCACTGGTAACAATTTACAATGAGGTTCCATTTGTTAACATTAGTTATAGATAACACATTAGATAATTAATTACTTCTAAAGCATTTATTAATCTGAGTTCATGTTCATTTCAAAATGTACCAATAATCAAAAGTTTTATCTGTTATTATTACATTGTTATTACTTTGTATTTCTATTAACTAATGTTAACATAGATTAATAAATATTGTAACATTGGTATTGCTCATTGTTACCACTGCACTGGTTATTAGAGAATTATACATTTACAAAAGGATGTATCAAACTTTACATTGATAATCTTAATCTTACATACAGTTGCATTTGTGTGCAGTGTGAACAAAGCCAAATAGTAGCTTCAGATTCAGTCATTATTATTATACTAAACATATATATATATATATATATATATATATATATATATATATATGCATATTCCTCCTAAACAATTTAACTTAAAATCACTTAAATCAAACTGCTAACCGCCATCCCAGTGTGTTCCCTTCTGAGTGTCTGTGTCGTAGAGTCATTATGTTCAGGTTTTGTCCTGTTCTGTGTTGTTTGGTGTTAGTTAACCTTTCCCCCCATCCCTCCCACCCGCTTAGACTTCCCCTCTCGGGGTCTGTCCTGTCATGAGATCCCCATCACCGTTTGGCATGGTAAGAGTGTGTGTTTATGTGTGTGTGTGCAGGTGTATGTGTTTGTTTCTCTTACTGTGTCTCTCTGTGATTCACAGTCTGGAGCAGGAGCTGCTCCCATGATGCCTGGCTCACCGATGATGGCTGCCCAACAACCAATGATGAGGCCACAGTTTCCAGCATCAGGAGCCCCTGGACAACCGGTATTTTAGACATGCATGCAGTTAAATTTTTCAACAAGAAATGCAGACACATACTTAATTATTGCTCCCGTCATGTGTGTTTCCCCCACAGATGTCTCCAGGAATGGCCCAGAGTCCCAGGAAGCCTCCCCCTTCTAAAGATCCTCTCGCTGACCTCAGTATCAAAGACTTCATGTAGATGAGCAGCTGGTGTAAGTTTAACTACAGCTAGAGCAGATTACAATCTGAAAGACAGAACACACAATGAGACACAAGCTGAAATTATGTTCTGATGCATCTTGTTTTAAATATTAGTTGAAAACAATGTGCTTGCAGGAATAAAACATTAACATGAAACATGTCAGTTACATGAAAATAGTTTCATCTGGGGCCGTAACCATCAGAGGAACACGGTTCAATCAAAATTGAATCAATACATAGTGATCAATCAAGCTTTAGCATCTGCATCTGGGAACGCAACATGCACCATTTCACCAAATTTGTAACGTAAATCATTCATAAACATACGCCAACACAGGCGAATAAATCAATAAATATGCAAAATATTTCAAAATAAAGGTTTAAACTCTCAAATTGAGTTTGCATGATTCAATGCCCACATGTTCAATGTCCACTTGTTCAAGAAATTACAGTGGCTGTAGCGTTTCTATCGTAAGTGGCCAAATATTAAAGATGCTCTCAGAATTATTGTAAATATGAGTTTCCTAAGTAAAAATTGCACATGAACACCGTCCCATTTCGAAACTTGAAGGCATGATTACGAGCTCATCGCATTCATCAGCACATGAAGGCAGCATTAGTGGACATTTGAATTAAATGTTGTTTGGCCAATATTAATCAAGGATTTGATCTGCTGTAAAGTGCAACAACAGTCACCAGTCACTGTTGGCGCACTCTGCAGGCATTTGTTATAATACATAATGTACATATGTTGATTGTTTACATTTTGTATATTGCATTATGTATTTTAACAGTGTTGTTCAATAAAACCATAAAATTACCTGCCTTTGATACTTTATTTGAACCAAAGGCCATTGTTCACTTAGGTCTATTTTTACTAACACAAAAAATATGATCAGATTACTTGAATAATCATAAGTATGTAAGTATATATATATATATATATATATATATATATATGGTAGTTTTCCCCCCATGAATCAGTGAAAGTACTGAGTGTGTGTGTATATATATATCTACACTCAGTACTTTCACTCTGATTCATGGGGGGAAAACTGCCATATAGATATTTTTAATATTATCTCATAACTTGGCAGCAGGTATAATAGGCTGCTGTCACTTTAAGACCTGACACATAGATCCATTATACTGTTACACATGTGTTTTCTTTGACGCCAACATTCAAGCCCTGTAACACCAACAATAATCATCCAAAGAAAATAAAACGAGTGAGTGAGGGAATGTGGGTTTGTGTGTCAACTGTGTGTCGGAGAGATGAGAGAACGAAAAAGCGCAGCTGGTATCGTATGTCTATTCTGCCGGAAAGAACTATTTGAAGCATTTCAGTATTGAAAAATCAATATTTTTGACAATGCTACATTGCACTTGTTTATTATTTCGGATGCCTTTTTAAAAGACTACAATTGAAAAAATGTATACACACACATACATACATACATATGCATATAAAATACTAAAACCTCTTTCTTTTTTTCTTTATTGCAGTTGTCACACTTATTGTGCAGCCCTGATGAATCAGACGTGTGTACTCTCTTCCGTTCATCACATTCTGGGCCTCCAGTCCCTCCTTCTCTCTCTTTCCCTCCCTGTCTGTTGTTGTAGCACAAACCGTGAACGTGACTAAGTACATGTGTGTACGTGTGTTTGTATTTCAATGTTCTCAGTTACTTCAGATCTATATATTTAAAAAAAATACTATGAAGAGTAATGGCAGATGCATTCTTGAACGTGCATCTGCAGGTCTCTTAATGATAGATGTGCATTCATTTTTTCCTGGCTCGCTTTCCGTGGGAAATCAAATCAAAAGTGTGACGTTTTCTGTGGAAAATGGTTTTTTGCTGTGGTAAATATCACTGGGCCGGTCTGTGTCATCATCAGTCGAGTATTAGTCATCTTTTGGCCATGGAATAACTTCTGTGGGAACAATATCAGCGTATTACCAGTTAAGGTGGTGTCTCACGCACTGTTTCTTTTTATCAATGCCCCGATTTTATTCTTTTTTCGTATCTTTATTGATTGTGAGTTACATGCAACATGTGACTATTTAATGAAAATACATATGCATTTTAGAATATTTTAAATGACAGATTGTTTTGAATATCCTTAGTCTTTATTTTGAGATAAAAAAAAAGGTTGAATATATTTTAGTTATGTCAGAAGTTTACTTTACATATTACATGGCTAGTTAGTAAATCCCATTTGTACAAAGGTCTGTGTCCATCACAAGGCACTGTCTGAGCCGATGGAGTCCTGCTTGTATGTACAATATAATGTGACAGCATGTAATTCCTCTGTTGTGCGAAGGGGACGCCATCGAGCCAGATCAGATTCCATCAGCAGCAAGTTCCTCAGCCAGTCTTAAAATAGGACTGAACAGAGCTGGCTGCCAAGTGTTTTGTTGTATTGCAAGTGAGTGTTTGCTGCAAGTATCAAGGATATCAAAGGGACAAACAGCAGTTTAATGGGACAGTATTGCATTTTATTGATGGCTGTTTTTTATTTCAATTGAACATTTTGTTGATAAATTTTATTTTTGGATGGAATAACACCCTCTGCCCCTCCCACCTTTGTGCATGTTAGTCCTGTTGAAATGCAATAAACAGTGATCTGGAGAGAAACGCCACCGAGTCGTTATTGGGTAAATGTCTATGTTGCACTGATGCTTTATAAACTGAATCTGTGATCTCGTAAAGTACATGAAAATCATGAACATGCATTTAATCCCCAATCTGTGTCTCTCTCTCATGCGCAAGCATCTCATGTCACTCTGTTACACAGCACACATGAAGCAGTGTTCGGACAATCCAAGATGCCGAAGCCAAGATGAAGATGGCACAATGTATTCATGGCTAAAACGACACTGACAGATCCACGACCTCAGACTGATGGTCAGTCTCCCCATAGCTCTTTCTCAGTCAGTGTTTGGCATGACAGAAAATACCTCTTTAATATATGAAAGTGTAGTAGAAAAGGGCACTGATGGCTAACAGAGCGACGGACAGCATCATGTTCTTCCTGTTCTCTCCTCTCAGTACCTGCAGCTCCTTTTCTGAAGAATAAAACAAAAATGACATCATCATCATTATTTAAGTCGGCTTGAAATTGAAGTTGCGACAGTGCTTCCTTCCCTGTTGTGAAGTATATCCATGAGAAACAGCATCTCGAACAAGAAAAATGTAGGGTGGGACTTGATTTTGTCTATTAGGAATTGTGGTTTGCTATTGGTCAATCTCATGTGAGTGACAGGTTGTACCTCCTTTGTGCCAGTAAACGCGTAATCAGAGAAGCGATGTTGTCGTTGTAAGAGGGAGGGGAAGATTAAAGGTTACGAGGCTCATGAATATTAAAAAAACCTATGCTTAATATAAAAAGATTAATAAACACTGCAATATTCCTTAAAAAAATAAAGAATTGTTCGTTTTGTTTTGATTTCATGTATGGTTACTTTAAATTCCATAACCCGTGGACTAAATTTTCATGGTCAGACTGATGCATTTTTACAGCCCCAATCATTCCATAAAAGTGACTCACCATATTTCTGTATTCTTTCATTCATTATGGTCATCTCATCTTCCAGCGCGAGCCTGACAGAACATGAAAAGACATTAATTTATGCAGCAAAAAAACCTTATGTCTGAATCATGTCAACATGTTTTCATAACCACCTGTCACTGTCCGAGAGTTTCTCTTTTCTCTGTCTGAACTCTGTCCTCTCCAGGTTGTTTTTACAGTGTAATTTACGCTCTTCAATGCGGTCAATCTGAAGAGAGCAAGTTTTGAGCATCATTTCAATATGAAAACAGACATTTTCACACAGGACTTTTAAGATAAGATAAAATATTTACTTTTAGAGCAGATACAGATTTTCCAATCAATTATATCTGGACATAAATGTAACGTCATCATCCCATTGACCTATTCATATCTATGGTTTCATACGCATAAACGCGCATGTCTATTAATATGACATTTACCTCGCTTGCCACACTTATTTTCTCTTTCTTCGTCGTCTTTGATTTACTCATTTTGGAGGGTCTGAGGATTCAGTGAAGTTACTTCCGCACACAATTCTTTCACTCGTCACACTCTTGCTTATCGCTCTTAGTCAATGACGAGATTCATACTGCCATCTGCTGTCGGGGCGGTGACATTGCACATAGGACAAACATCCACGCATGCGCTGAATAGGCTATAAATATAGTCTAAATATAATATTTAGATAGGCTTTATGTCGAACGTCACATGAGCAAACAGGAAAGCAGGTCTCATCCCATCCGCTTCTCGGAGAAATAAAGTGAACTGACGGCGATACTTTTAATCTAATGCTAATTAGCTAACCTAGCTAGTTATTGTTAGCATTTTATCAAATTCTAATATCCAAATGTTAGTGAGAAGAAGAAAAATTAAAAAAAAAAAAAGGCTAGCATGTGATGGACTTCAGTCCTGTCATCCTGTCCAGACAATTATTTTCATCAAAATCAGCACACATTTAAGACAGTACAGCAAACAGTAAAGTATTTATCTTTTGATATTCAGGATGAAGATGTTCCAGATGTGTTTCAGGACATGGTTGTGAGATGTACTCTCTAGACTCTTTAGTCTCCTTGTATGTGTTTGTGTGTGTAAATAAAATTAGACAAAATATATTTAATAACACTGTATTTTTTATATCACATAATAATACAATTTGTTGAATTGTTGTAAAATGTTGAAGAGATATTAAAGAGATAGACAGTCCTGCTACTTTCTTCTCAAGGTATATGCAAGCACTCCCACCACCGTCACCAAGGCGGCGCCACCTACTAGCAGCACCGGGAGTTCAAAGGGTGAGGTGGAAAGCGGGCCTGCCTTTGAGACAACCTCTTCCGAAGATGATGATATGTGGTCTTGAGACACGCTTGGCACATTAGTATGAGATTCCTCTGACAGTGTGATTTCAGAGGGTGGGAGGTGATCTAAAACCTGTGAGATAATTTCAGGTATGGGAACAGAACCCAGCGTGAAATCTGACGGCTCGGACAGAAGAGGGGTGTGAGTGAAAACTGGCTCAGAATCCACCTCTGTCTCAACTTCCTCCACAACCGGCTCCTCCACACTCATCAGAAGTTCCACCGTCTGTGGAGGCTTGAGATCTGTTTCCGCAGCAGATGTGACTCCAATCTCCGCCAGCTCCCTATCGCTGCCGATCATGCTCAGCAAGCTGCTCTGAAGGTCCTCTTCATCATCTGACTCCACCCTCTCGTGGAGCTCTGCCTCTAAGTGGATGATGTCAGAGGTGGAGGAGTGGTTCTCGCTGTGGTCCTCTTGAACTAGAAACATCTCACTGGTTTCTAGACTTCCAAGCTCTGGCTCCATGCTGCTAACAGACGCCCAGGACTCAGCGAGACCAGCGGTTTGCCAGCGGCCCGAACCACTGCTGCTCTCCTCCAGGCTTGAGGTTAGATCCCGGGGAGGGTCGGGCCCCGCAAACTGCCTGTCCTCAGACAGGATGGAAGATCTTTTTCTCCCCTCTAAAAATCGGACTAATGTTCACAGGTTCTGTCTTCTGTGAATCCTAAAGACAAGAGACAGAATGAATTCAGACATGTAGGCATCTTATTTGTTAGTCAATAGTTGTGAGAAAGAGACCAAACCAAATTGAGCAAAATATCATATTCAATGAGCAAAAAAATAAATGTGGGGCAGGAGTATTTACTAAATCTGACCTCAGCATAAGTGTGTCCATGACGAATTACAAAGAATCACAAACATCCTGATCTGTTGTCATGTTCTGATCTATGTATAGGGCAGTAACACATCTGACTGGCTATGCAGCCTACATATATATATATATATATACCTCCATCTGTTCATATGAACAGAGAATGTCAGATATTTCACATGGCATATCAGTCCACGTAGGACATATACTTACACATTTATGACCACATTTTATTTAGTTTGCCAGATTAATCAATGCCTAAACTCAAAAAACTCCTGCTGACATGCTGAAGCACTACTGCCATTCATTTATTTTACAATCCAAACCCATTAATGAAGTACGTGATGGTAACAGTGGGGATAGATAGATAGATAGATAGATAGATAGATAGATAGATAGATAGATAGATAGATAGATGGATGGATGGATGGATGGATGGATGGATGGATGGATGGATGGATGGATAGATAGATAGATGATAGATGGATGGATGGATGGATGGATAGATAGATAGATAGATAGATAGATAGATAGATAGATAGATAGATGGATAGATAGATAGATAGATGATAGATGGATGGATGGATGGATAGATAGATAGATAGATAGATAGATAGATAGATAGATAGATAGATAGATAGATAGACAGTCTTGCCATTAAGTTATGAAAACGTTATTTCTGAAAGTTCTTTGAACAATTTCAAAATGTCTTTGAAAAAGGTTTTTCTTGGTTATATGAATGTTAAGGGAACATTGCATTTATTAATTTTCCAAACATTACAGAAACATTATTTTTGAATGTTCTCTGAACATTCTGAAAGAAGTTGTAACATTAAAAAACATTAGACGTATGTCCAACAAAAATGTTTCAGAAGAAAACATCCATGCATTTGAGAACATTATTAAATAAATCTTAATTTCGAACATAGCAAGCAAGCAATACAGTATTTTTTAAACAATAGTTGAGTTAAATTAAACTACCCAGCAGTTTGGGCAAAAATTTAACTCAACCGCTGGGTTTGTTCATTTTCAACCCAACTTGGGTTGTTTTTAACCCAGCATTTATTAGAGTGAATGATTAAACAATGCCTAAACTCACAAATCTATTGCTGGCATAGTCCCTTCTTTAATTATTTTAGTGTCCAATCCTTTTAATGAAGTACGACGTGACGGTAACAGCGGTTTGAGTTTGCTCCAGCACCGCTTCAGTCACGTCACAGTGAAAACATCTGCAGCGTCGACAGTCAGATTGTGAAGAGACAGTAAACTAAAGCCCATCGCCAAGATCAAAGGTCAGCGTGCTTAAAGGGATCAGATGTGCAAGAAATACACAGTGTGGCATTTTAACTTTGACCTCCGCCAGAGGCAGCAGAGATGGATGAATGTGATCCAGTGGAAAGAATGAGAAACAGGAGAGGACGACGGCACGGGTCAAATATTTCTGTACAAACCTCTTCTAACCATTCTATTTACAAGACAGTTAATAAAATATGATACTATCATCATATTAAACCAACTTTAATAGAAAAGATGAAGGGAAGTATATCATTTGAAATTAAAATATGAACTTTCCAAGCTTACATTTTCATACTACCCATACAGGAAATTAAAATGATTGATAACAAATAAAATGTGAGAAAGTCCTAATTTTGTCAAGTTAGACGCATTCCTGGATCAACATATTTTGGTGATCCTGGAACAACATTCCTGTCCGAAAATGTAAAATTTAAACCCGATTTAACTGGACATAAACTGTAAACTTTTATGTTCAAATCTGATTGGTTGATTGGAATGTTGATCCAGGAACATGTTGTACTGGGTAATGGTACATTCTGGCTTTGTCATTCACCCTTCTGTTAGAGACAAAAGACTACACATAAATACACCCAGTCATAAACTTCATATGCCATTTGATATTCTGTAAGAGCAGCTATTGAAAACAGATCTTACCTTGTCTGAGCTCACAGTCTAGTCAGCAAATGAATGCAGACTGAGGCTTGAATAAATACAGAGGACGGGTCACTGGAGCTTATGGGCATTACTGCAACAGAATGCAATTCAGCGCCTCCCTTTACCGCTCCCCTAAACCCCACCCCGTATCCCATTACATCTGTGCGACTCATGGGGACATGACAAAGCGGTAAAATCGCCCATCAGTCCGCTTATCTTTATTCTGTTCTACATTCATTGATCTGTCCTACTTTCAACAAAGTCTTGTTTGCTTGACTGTTTGTTTAACAAACCTTGTGATAAAGGTCACTTTTATGTTGTTGTATTCCTGTTATTTTTTTCCTTGATTGAAAATGTCACACTGAAAGGGATAGTTCACCCAAAAATGAAAATCATTTACTCAAGTTGTTCAGAACCTGCATGAATTTCTTTCTTCTGCTGAACACAAAAGAAGATATTTTGAAGAATATGGGTAACCCGTTGATGACTTCCATAGTATTTTGGTTACCCACATTCTTCAAAATATCTTCTTTTGCGTTCAGCAGAATAAAGAAATTCACAGGTTTGGAACAACATGAGGTTGTGTAAATGATGACAGTATTTTCATTTTTGAGTGAGCTATCAATTTAAGCAGAATTTTATCAATTTTAAATGATTTATAAAATCAGTTTTCCTCAAGTACACAGAAACCCAATGTAGAACTATTTGACAACCAGAATGTTTCGTTTTTCAGTTGTTCATTTTCCTGTTTTTGTCTATTTTACTTTTATTAAACTTTTTTGTGAAATGGTTTGATATTATTATTATTATTATTATTATTATTATTCTGTAAAAGGTTTAAAATAAGCGCTTGACACATAAACCACAATAAAAAGCCCTGCTCGCGCACTGAGTTCTGATTGGTTCCCGGAGAGGAAACACGCGTCACGTGACGTATGTGTCATCCTTGACTGAGAATCAGCTGATCCCTCCAGTCTATTTTCACGAATCCGACGCTGTCACGATCGACTACGTTCATGTCATTTGTGCGTTTTTAAATCTATAGGATTTTCCAAAAAAGTATTTTAACGTCTTCATAAATATAAGACGTCTTTCCGTCGCCGCGACACGATCCTTTTCTGTCGGTGGAGTTTAAAATCCTCTCACAGCAGCAGCAGTCATGGCGCTCAGCGATGCCGACGTCCAGAAGCAGGTGAAAACGCGTTCAAATGCATAATTTAATCTTCATTGCAGCATAATACTATAGCGAGATTTACCATACATTACTTTACTGTATGCATGGGTTTAGACGAGCCTGTCACGAGCATTGTGATGATGTGGCCTTCAAGGTTGTTCGTCATTTATTCATTAGACACGCGCTTGCATCACGAGACCTGTTTATATGATAACAGTGACTTTAAATGAATGGGTGTATTAAAGTGAACTATTGCAGATGGATCAATAAGGTAAAATGAAATCAATCAGTTCATCCCAAAGCCAATGCTTCAAAGTAGTGTGATGAATGATAATAAATATGTATCACAAAATATTATATGTGATGGGGCCACAACAAACAGCTCTTACTGCTACTGTAACTTTTTTATCCAGATTTAGGATTATTTGTTTTGGTTTAAAAAAAAAGCCTGTATTTACTTTTTAATGCTGATTTACACTGATTTCAGGCTTCATTAAAGCCTTTTCCCCCATTGATATTGATTTGTTCTCCTATCATTTCCCATATCTTTCCAGATCAAGCATATGATGGCTTTCATTGAGCAGGAGGCCAATGAAAAAGCAGAGGAGATTGATGCGAAGGTAATTTCTTATTCCATTAAAACAATGCAATGTGGAAATGGTGTAAATATACTGATATGATGATGAGTAACTCCCCCTGCAGGCAGAGGAGGAGTTCAACATTGAGAAAGGTCGGCTGGTTCAGACCCAGCGTCTGAAGATTATGGAGTATTACGAGAAGAAGGAGAAGCAGATCGAACAGCAGAAGAAAATGTGAGTGTTACTTCCTCTGACGGAAGCAACTAGACACCCAAATCATGACTGTGGAAATTCCTAGTTTCCTCAAAATGTGTAATTCAAATAACTTAATTATTTATAAAATGTTCTGCTTGTTAATTCTGTGTCCCTAATAGTGTTTAAATTGTTTGCTTCCCGTCCACAGTCAAATGTCCAACCTAATGAACCAGGCCAGACTGAAGGTCCTGAAGGCCCGCGATGACATGATTTCGGTTAGTTCATGTTTTCTTTTGTGTGGGTCCAAATGTTGGGTAGGAGTTTCTGCTATTTATGCTGTGCTCTTTAGGATTTGCTGAATGACGCTCGTCAGCGACTAGCGAATGTAGCCAGAGATCCATCCAGATACGCTGCTCTGATGGAGGGACTTATCCTGCAGGTGGGCGATATATATAGTGTAGCAAATCAGGTCTGCCAAAGACTTTCTGTGAGTTTCACGCTCTAATATTCTCATGTTTCAGGGTTTTTACCAGCTCCTGGAACCCAAAGTGACTATCCGTTGCCGCAAACAGGACGTGGGGATAGTGCAGGTCTGTAAATGTATATTCAACGACAACTGAAACCATTAAATTGTTTTTATGCACATTTTGAATATTGCTGGATGGAAATGCCAAGATGAACATATATTCAAAAAATGTACATAAAAAACGTATGCACTCAATTGAGGGGACACATTTTTTTATCCACTAAGAAGACTCAATGCGCATAAACTACAAAGGAAACACATTTACAGAATAAATCCAACAAAAAAAACGTGATTTTGGCCTCAACAGTGGATGTGATTGGATAAAATCACACGGAGCAATCACAAATATTGCTTTGATTAGATTATTCTGACATGCAGGAACCAAAGTCTGTCGTCAAAATGATTAGGTTTAATTCCCTCTCAGAAGCGTCTTACATCATTGTGTTCGTAAACACCAGGCATCCGAACGCAGGATAACACGACGGCGTTTATTGCATTTGAGGCACGAGTCATTTATTATGAAGGAAAAAAAGAGCCACACTGGCTTCCCCGTTTTCAGTAACTTCCATTTTTATTACAGATATTTTGCGCCAATTTCCGAGGAAGCGGAAGATTTTGTTCTCTTGATCTCATGGGATGGAAACGCTGCTTGATTTTCAAATGTTTTATAGGATACTCCAATTTAAATTTGCAACTTTGGATGGAAATATAGCTACTTATACTAAAATAACATAAGATAACACTGGCTTCAGCAAAATATGTCTTTTATTAGGCTGCTGTGCAGAAAAACATCCCCATCTACAAGGCAGCTGTGAAGGACAATCTTGAAGTCCGCATTGACCAGGATCGCTTCCTCTCTCCAGAAATGTGAGCATCTGCGCTTCCTAAACAGTTCCTCATTTATATAATTAGCCTGAACAATTTTAGCTCTCTGTTTTCATCTTGAAAATCAAAGTTTGTGTGTTTTTTTGTGTAGCTCTGGTGGTATTGAGCTGTATAATGCTGATGGAAAGATCAAAGTGGCCAACACTCTGGAGAGCAGGCTGGACCTCATGGCACAACAGGTATGCAGCATTTGAGGATTATGATCTGTGTTGGGAAAAGTTACTTTTAAAATTAATGTGTTACAATATTGCGTTACTCCCTTAAAAAAAGTAACTATTGCATTACTTAGTAATGTTATGTTACTTTTTGTTTTACTTTTTCTCATTTGGGCTGGCCTTGGTTGTTTCGTTTTTAATAACAAAACAATTTGTGAGTTTAACTAAAGTCGACTTTGCTTATTAGTATGAATTGGATCGAAGGTCAGCAGCAAAGACATTGGTTAATAAAGTGAGATTAAGTACATGAATTATGTATTATTTAACATGTTAATTTTTGCAGGTTTGCTTAATAGTTTGCATATAATGGTTTTATTCATTTTGAGGAATACTGAATCTGTTTTTGTGCAAGTGAGAAGAGTAAATGCTCACATTTAGTCTAGAGTTTAGAGCTGTCAGACAATAAATGGGAAAACAAAGTAACTTGCATTACTTAATTGGAAAAGTAACTTATGCATTACTTTACTAGTTACTTGAAAAAAGTAATCTGATTACATAACTTGCGTTACTTGTAATGCGTTCATTATGATTATCAGAAGCAGTGTTAAATAAATGGTTGATATTGATTTTGCTTTTGATTTCTTTTCAGATGATGCCTGAAATCCGAGTTGTGCTGTTTGGTGTAAACCAGAACCGCAAGTTCATGGACTGATTCTCACTCATTGAAGGAACCTTTTAGAACCACGGCAGAACGCCATTGTTTGATGTTGTATTTTTATTTTCATTCTGATGTTAAAGACTCCATTCCCGTGTCTGTCCGTATTTAAGAAAATATCATGTGTATGCGTGTGTTCTGTATGTGCTGTAAAAATAGTGTTTTGATTGGCTGCTGGAACTCTGGTCCTGAACATGTCATGTGTTTGATTCCAAATGCAGCTGGAATATTACTTGTTTATGTTTACAGAAATGTAAAAACTGATGTAGAAATTCCATTAAATTCCAAAGCTCTTATTAGTTTGAGAACTGAACTTGATAACCATTTAGACGACATCTTGAGCATCCCACAAACTGCTGGCACAGACTTGACTATTACAATGTGTTCAGTTGAATTTTTATTTGCTGTCCTTTACTGTGGTGCAGAGCATGACTTGTATATCAGAACCAAATGTGTCTGTTAACGCTGCAAAGATTATATTGATGTGAAAAAGATATAATGAAAAACAATATAGATCAGATCTTCTCCCATTGTGTTCTTATTGAGTCTAGTGTGGATGATCGTGATATAATCGGGTAAATGTCAGTCATTTGGGGAATGTCATAATGAGAAGGGTTTGTGAAGGGTCTTATTCTATGAGTCATGAGATTTCACAGTATGTCACATGCTCTATTGTCATCACATTTTCAATATGTGCTGTCCTGGAGGATAAGGAACTTGACATGCAGAAATAAGGCAGCTGAAATACATGCTCTCTGAACGTAAGACGAATAGCAGGGAACAAAAAGGGAGTAATGAGTAAAATATACTTGAAGGTAAGGTCACGTTTAGCTTGTCGATGGAGTTCTTTATTATTTATAATCAACTGTAATTCTTTTGGTATTTTTCTTACTGCTGAGTATATATTTTACATTTATTCATTTGACTGACGCTTTTATCTAAAGCGACTTACAAGTGAGGAAAACAAACAATTTTCTGTAATTACACTGTTAGAAATGTCAGTTTTTTGATTATTGCAAAAGCTTATATTAACCATTCTAAGGAAATGGTAAGATCTACTATAACCTGTGTTGTAATAATTATAATGTTGGTTACAATTTGATCATGTAGTAATAATAATACTTATTTAATAAAATTGATGTTTTTTTTTTTTTTTAAAAATAGATCCTTTTATACGCATTTCACAGAATGACTGCAAAGAAATGAAGATGACATTTGATTATTGTCCTGAACTTTAACAAGCGATATGTTTAAAACATTAAACTAGGAAAAGGACAAAAAAAATTGATTCTTACATGCAAACCATTCCTGCAAATAAGAGAACAACATTTAGGAAGACACATAAGAAAATCTCCAGATTGTCAACTATAAACTTGAGACATCAAGCTCTTAGTTTAATTAGAGCTTGAAGTCTCAGAGTTTAATTTTTGAAGAAACACTAACAAGCATGGGAATTTCACTCTCTCATTGTCTCAGGATCTCTGTACCAGCATGAAGTGTCTCTTCTGGCATATCTTCAGCAGGGCAGCTCTGATCATGCTGATTCTACTGTGTATCAGAGAGTGTAATCCAATGCCAGATCCCCAACAGAGGGATCTGATGCTGAAGCAGGAGATCTCCCAGCAAGTGGGGGGTGGAGTGGAGCTCACTCCGTCTGAACTGCAGCTGGATTCAATCCTACACCATTTAAAGCAGAAGGAAATGGTTTATTCACCTTTCCCACCTGCCAATCACTTCTTCAAAGTACGGCATATTGTGCAAAAAAGCCCCATCTTCAAACTGCTACAGAAAATGCCAAAGGGTAAAAAAATGGTTGTGTTTGGGATGTCTGTTTTTTTTTTTTTTTTTTTTTTTTTCGAACCAGTTCAGCGCAAATCCCACCTGAAGCAATTTTATTTAAACCTATTTTGCTCTTTTACAGTCTTGATTTTGTTTTGGGGTCTACTAGAATGCTTAAAAAAAAAACATTGTTTTTCACGTTACATTGTCGCAGCACTTCTCTTCCCTGTCTGTCAGTAACTCTTTAGGTGTGTCCCAATTTATGCACAATTCTATGTTGTTTTGTAGTATAAATAGTGCAAGTAATGTGTTCACACTGAACATTCCAAATAGAAAAAGTGCACTTTAAATACCCGGGTAATATACTCTCATTGTGTAGGTAATCAGCAGTGTGATTGATCTATGGAAATTTGCACTGAAACGGTTTGAGGAAAAAAGTAGTCATATATTTGGGGCACATCTGTCCTTCAGGTGACGAAATTACTCTGTGCCTTACAGGCGGTGCCCTTCACATCCACAGCTCCGCTATGGTGAGTGTGGAATGGCTGGTGCTGAATGCAACATACAGGCCTCATTGTTACATCTGCTTCACGTGGGACGGATCACTGCAGTTCCTTTTCTCTATCACTACGCCCTTTCCACGTTTGAGATGCTTTGTCTGGCAACGGCTAGACGTGCTGAGGGCCAGTCTCAGTGACATCACTGCCTTTGATAACAGGTGATTACACTTATTTCAACGCCAAGCATAAAATAACCATTGGTACAATCAATGACAGTGTCCATTCAGGATATGTTATTGCTGTGAAAAGCATCATTTGCTTGCAAATGCCACAAATGTATTTTAAGTATGTTTGCATGTCGAGATTAACTCAATTATAACCAGTTCCAAAACCAACAAACTGAAAATAGACTAATTACATGAATTCAATTTCTTAGTTTAATGCGGAACCTCACACTCTTCACGGAAGACCCGGAGACGTCTTATCCCACACAAGATGCAGCATGGGACAGGTTTGAGAAGATTTTTAGTGCTCTATCTGGGCTGATCTACTATGCACCTGTTTTTAAGGACTACATTTACGAGGCTCTGAAGGAGCTTTACAAAGACAACATCATGTACGTGGAACTGAGGGTCGGACAGTCCAAGGTTTGCGATACGTTTACCATTACACATTACCATACGTTTATTCAGTATGTGCTCTAAAATAATTTGTTAACAGATAGCATGTTTTACTATAAGTGCCTCTATTATGCTATTTTAAAGGTTGCTAATTTTGTTTTGGAGGTCTCCTACACAGGAAAAAAACGTTTTAAATTTCTCACAATATACATTGAAGCATCACCTCGGCTCGATAAAGGATTCACGCTGTGTCCAAATATGCCTACTTCCATACTATACAGTATGTGAGCCTAATAGTATATGTCCGAATTCATAGTATTCATAGTATGGCAAGTATGCAATCATTGGACACTTTACTATCCCACGAGGCCACAAGAGAGGATTTGTGAATGGAAGTGAAGCGACTCAACTGACGCTGTTGGTCACATGACAGTAACAACATGGTGGATGTAGTACGACTGAATGCAGCGTTCACGCAGCATTCCGAGAGCCTATTCTCCTCTGATTGGTCATATGGACCAGTCTGTTGTGATTGGGCTACTGCTTATTCCATGTGTCAGAAACAAAATGCCAATTACTATATCTGAATTTCAGCTCCAGACCTTACTCAGCACGTATGTAGCATAATAGGGGCACTTTAAAAATGTAAAATCCCTTAAGAAAAGGTCCTTTACAAACTGGTCATTTAAACCAATCTATGAACAATCCATGTCTAAATCCAAAACCATGTTTATTTTATATTGTCCTGAAAGCCTTCTATATTGTAAAATGACATTATGTTTAGGCGTATGAACTGGATGGCAGTACTCATGACAGAGCGTGGTCTCTGGAGGTCTACAGAAACATCACTGAGCAGTTCAGAGCAAATCATCCAGACTTCATAGGAACTCGTATAATCTTCACTGTCCACAGGTAAAACAATGCTTCCTTGAAACATCAACTTGAGATGACAAAAGTAAAGATACAGCCCTAAATTACTGCAGAGTAAGAACAAGAAACATTTTCAGTTCAAAAAGATGAATTATATCGTATAGGATTTAACTTTTCTGCTGATCTGAATTCATATGCAGGAATCTTTATGTGTATCAAGTGAAGCAGACAGTGCAGGAGGCCATTGAAATGCAGCGAAAATATCCAGACATCGTCGCTGGATTTGACCTGGTAATGTCACCCTTGACTTAAGTTAGGCTATGATCGCTAGCCGTGCCATCAGAATGGAATATCCAAGGGAACTAAAAAGATTTAATAGTAAATGTGTGTCTGCACTGTGCAAGCAGGCCACAGCAATAACTAAACCACGACACACAGAAGAGTCAAAATTGACTCTGAAGGAAAAAAGAAATAGGAAATAAGAAAGATATCAAGAAAATGGCTGCGTTCAAAAGATTGGCAGCGGACTTGTTGTCTTGGTGCCCTAGATCAGGCAGTTGAGTGAAACACTGGGAGTGGGTGGAGCTAACAAGATCTTTTGCCACTGTTTTGACTCTCTTATTGGGGTAATTTTCTGTACAGCATCATGGGTAATGTAGTTTTTCACCACAAAAACAATCATTCTAAAACTCAAGAGTTGAAATAATGCAGGCTGATGGCTTCAACAGAAGCAAATACAATTGATTAACAATCTCTTCGCTCACAGTAATGTTGTCTTTATAAGTCATTTTTTTCCATAATAAGTACTCCTTTTTTAAAGTATGCTAAAGTTCTTTTTCACAAGGAAATTGGGCTTGCATGTGACAATAGTATTACTTTTCACTGATTCGATCAATTTATTGCTGTAGGTAGGTCGTGAAGACACTGGGAGATCTATATGGTACTTTCGAGATGCCTTATCTCTCCCTTCAGAGATGAAAACACAACTTTCTTTCTTTTTTCATGCTGGAGAAACAGGCAAGTATATGTAGCCCACTCCATTTTCACAGTTACCCAACTAACAAAAATATGTTCTAAGAACATTTCGCCAATGTTAAGTTCAGAAAATATTATTTCTAAATGTTCTCTGAACGTTTTCTTATTTGTGTAAAGGCTAAAAAAACATTAATGGAATGTTCCACTATTTTGATATTACTTTAATTATACATCTGCATTTGGATCCATCGCTCCCTCATCTCTGAGTTTGCCATGTTAGACTGTGGGTGTTTGCTTTTAGATTTAGATGGTACAGATGTGGACAGGAATGTGTTAGACGCTCTATTGTTTAACACCAGCCGCATTGGACATGGCTTTGCGCTGGGACACCATCCCCTGGCCAAGCAGCTCTCCAGGACAAGAGGGGTGGCCGTGGAGTTGTGTCCCATTTCTAACCAGGTACAGCTGCAGTGCAAAACACATGGGTGGGGGGGCAGTTTGTCTCTAAAATAGCTTCTTGTACACATGGTTAAAAATGATATCTGGACAGAATTATAATGTCAGTGTGACCGTTGAATAAACACTGTTTCGTTTTCTCCAGGTGCTAAAGCTAGTCTCAGATCTGCGAAACCACCCCGCCGCAGCACTAATGTCAGACGGTCATCCCATTGTGGTGAGCTCTGATGATCCCACTTTATTCGGGACCACAGGGGTCTCCTATGATTTCTATCAGGCCTTTGTGGGCATTGGAGGGCTGAGCGCAAACCTGGGTACTCTAAAGGAAATTGCGATGAATTCAATCAGGTGCAAGATCATTTCATACTTTCATTTGAGAAATAATTTCAGTTACGTAGATGAATTTAAGGTTGCATTTTCTGTCTTTTTAACAGGTACAGTTCCTTGTCACCACAACTACAGGATAAAGCTTTGACGATATGGCAGGAAAAGTGGAATAAATTTGTAGCAGAGAATTCATAACCACCACAAACAAAAGAGGAGAAGACTGTATTTTTTATTATTATTATCCAGCTAACAGGGAACGTTCTCAGAAATTTACCTAACATTCTAGCAAGGTTCTCACGAAGCTATGTGCAAATGTTCTTCCAGTATCATCAATGGAACGTAAAATAATGTTAACACAAAAACATTTATGCATCATTTTAGAGTAACACTTCATTTCAACAGTCCACTTTAGACATTCTACTAACTATAAGCAACTCTGCAACTACATGTCAACTAGCAGTCGTTACAGTTTGAGTAGACTGTCTGCTTAATATCACTTTATTCTGATGCGCCCAACAGACATTCTACTTTCTAACTAAATTAGGTGCCATTTTTAGCACCTAATTCACATTTTTAGTAGCAACACTTTCTGGGATGTTTCTCCAACGTGCTCCAGCATGTCAGCTGCATTTATCTAAACTGATTCTATTTTGCGTTTCATAAGTCCTGAATTACATGCTTTATCCTCCAGTTCTGGTTTCTGCACTCCTGAATAAAAACGTTTTTTTCATATTGTCCGTTCTGCTCAGCGTTGATCTCCAGACAGCGTTTGGTTTCTCTGTTCTGTATGGCCTGTCCCTGAACAAGATGAAGAACATTTTTTCATGCAATGTTCAGATTGTGTTATACCAGAGTATCCTATCAGTATTTGGGGTTTGTTCACCTGTTTGAAGTCCCAGAACATGTGTTTTGGTTTTTCAGTGTCTGAACACCAGGACAGCTTTGGAAACCTGCCTGAGCCGGGATCAATGAGACAGCGGCTCCGATCGTGTAAATGGGTCGGCAGGGGACTAACAAGTATCTGACCACTTGCTGTATAGTAAAATACCTGTGTGAGAAGAAATTGCGTCAAATATTCCTCAAAACGGTACCCAAAACATAATTTAAAAGACACAATATTAACTTTTTTGAGACCTTATATTTTACACTTCCAATAAAAACACATTCAGAGAAGTCTTCTTAACCCTCTAAACCATTCTGTTAACAGTCTGAATGTTTACAAGGGAAAAACTGACGTTCCACAGTTTCCTCTTGACCACAGAAATTATATTATCCCGAAAGTCACTTCTAAAAGAAATATATATAATCAGACACACTAAGATGCCTGTTCTTCCCCACAACACCCTCTACCTCTCTCCTACATCTCGTGAGAAAAGAAGATATTACCTGTGAGATAAAGAAATGGCATGGATATAAAATGGGAGTGTTCTCCTCAACTGGTCCCTTATCCAAACATAAACTTGTTTGCAGATCATTAATCAGCTGTGTGACAGAAATAAGGACATTATATTAAACCTCTCTTATATAAAACTCTATTGAATCATAGTGTATTGTATGTCACTCACCACACCATAACCAAGCAAATCATTCCTGGGTTTTAACTCAGTATAGACATTTTCCAGATACCATTTGAATGGTTTGCATTTCAGCCTCTCTCTCAGTTTCTTTCTCTCTGAAACATCACCAATGTCTATTCCATGGTTCTGTGGGAAAAGGAGAAAACAGATCATAAATCTAATAAAGAGCCAAAACCATTAAACATTTCAAAGCTTAAAACCTTTAGTCACACATCTCGTTGATTTGAAAGGTCTGACAGAATCCACACCTCAAGACTTCCAGAACTGGATATGAAAATCCATAAGCTGTATCTTTTCATCCGATCTACCTGTATGGGGACATCCCAGGCGATGTGGACATTTGTCTTGTATTCGTCCATCCAAACTTCTGCCACTCTGAGGGCATTTCTCTTCATGACACCACTAAGGTCAGAAGTGTAGGGTTTATGCGCCCTTTCAATGTGGGCAACTTTAGAGCAGGGAACAACCTCTATACTTCCTCCACAAAGCCACACCTGAACGAGAAAAATCAACACTGAATATAGTATAATATTTCATATTTCAGCAGACGCTTTTATCCAAAGCGACTTACAAGGGGAGCAATTAGGGGTTAGGTGTCTTGCACAAGGGCACTTTTAGTCATGGTATTGAAGGTGGAGAGAGTGCTGTTTATTCACAATCCCCACTTTCAATTCCTGCCGGCGTGGGAATTGAACCGCCAACCTTCAGATTACAAGCCCGACTCCCTCACCACTAGGCCTTTAAAAGTGCTTTACCCGTATTCCCAATTCAACATTCTCTCCTCCGTACACCTCCATCCCGACATCCAGAGTCCCAATCTCTCCGAAGAACAGACGATCAACCACGAGTATTCCCATTACAGAGGGACTTCTGGAGAACAGGTGGAGAGGATGGCTCTGTTACACACTTAATAGAGAAAACTTTAGCAACATCAGCAACATTACCAGCATGAAACTGCTTTAAGAGGCCATATGATGCTATTTTCAATGGAAGTTATTTTGTTTATTGGGTAGAATAGGTCAATCTGGTTAAATGCTCAAAAAACACAACATTTTTCATATAATGTACATTATTGAAGCCCCTCTATTTCCAGTCTGTTGGACACACTTTGATTTCTACAAAGCTCCTCCTTCCAAAAAGCCTAGAGTGCTCTGATTGGCCAGCTGACCCACTGCTTTGTGATTGGCCAAAAGCACCTCAAGCGTGTGACATTTAAAAGCATCAAATGGCCTCTTCAGCACGGAGTCACATCTTAAACACAGTATTAAACGAGACACACTCACTTTCCTGGCTGTGAAGGGTCATTTTGATCATACCACTTCTGTGGAAAAGACACGTACATGCACCAGAGAGCCCAGTCAAAACCATGAGCAGAGGCAGGATAGTTTATCACTTGCAAGTCATAGAAATTCACTTTGTCAAACACGGGGCTCAGGACCAGCGTGCGATCAGCCTGGATACGTGCAAGCAGAGGCTCTGCCCTAAAGTGAGAGAATGTGTGTAAGTGGTGGTTGTTCACACCAGCATTGTCATTATTAACTAAAATTAAAGCTTTTAAAATAATTTTCTTTAATTGAAATAAAGCTGAAATAAGGTAGTTGTTTAGGGTAGTCGTGGCCTAATGGTGAGGGAGTTGGGCTTGTAACCTGAAGGTTGCTGGTTTGATTCCCATGCTGGCAGGAATTGAAGGTGGGGATTGTGAATGAACAGCACTCTCTCCACCTTCGATACAATGACTAAAAGTGCCCTTGAGCAAGACACCTAACCCCTAATCGCTCCCCTTGTAAGTCGCTTTGGATAAAAGCGTCTGCCAAATGAATAAATGTAATGTAAATGAGATACATTATTATTGCCAGATACTGAAGTAAGCTGAGCAAATATTGATTTTATCGTCAGATACTGAAGTCAAATGAGCAAATATTGATTTTATTGCCAGATACTGAAGTCAGCTGAGCACTTTCACACCATTTGACATGGACTTCAATGTGGGCATCCAAAATGGCAACCACATCCCCGGTGGCAACCTTCCAGCCTGAGATTCTAGCCTGGGACAGGCCTTTCTGCTCTGGATGGGTCACCATCTTCACCAGACCTGGGTGCTTCTCATTGATAGAGCTCATATAAACATGAAGCTGTGTCTTCAGCTCCTCTGTGAAGACATACATCCAGAATGACTGGCTCAGTTTGTGTACAATCTGAGATTAAAGGTTTTGATGAGGTTTTGAAAGGAACAAACCATTTCTGCTGTGGTCGTCCACCAGTATGATCTCTTTCAGCAGGTAGGCTGGAGTTCTGTTGATGATGCTGCAAATGGCTCTCTGAATGACAGACAGAGCCTCATCCAGATAAATCAGCACCACGCTGATGGTGGGCAGGTTGTGTGGATATTCACGCCCAATGCATCTAGAACAATGACAAAAGCAAAATGGATGAATCCATCAAGAACGTCAGAGCATTTCCAGGAAGGACTGAAACTCACCTGTGGTCTCGAGTGTCCGGCAGCTCCCGATCCAGAGGCAACTGGTCACTGAGGAAGGCGTTATAGCCGTATTTCTGAAAGAGATCCTCAGCCTTCCTCTGATCGTCCTCAGAAAGCTCCACAGTCCATCGCTTGAAGAGATACGAGTTTGGAAACAGCTTCTTTGCTGGTTTCTTTTCATTTCTCACTTTGAGGCTTTTCTCCTCTGCTAAAATGTTTGTGTAAGTCAATAAAATTCATTATACTTTTTATTCTGGTAAACCAGCAAAGTTGAAAACTTACAGCTCACATTTACAGATTTCTGTTGTTTTATCTGTTTGAAAATCATTGTCTACAGTCACTTCACATTACAAACCAACCATGTTTGTTCAAAATAGCAATTAAAATAATACTGTGCCTGTACATGTAAAACGTTTACATGATGCATTTCACAGGAAGAGCAAGTTACAGGTGAACAGAAATCATTTTTGTCAAATTTGATTATAGAACTCACCCACAGCATGTAACTGAGCCTCCAGTTTGTCCAGCCTCTTGAGGAGAAGTTCACTGTGTAACGAGAAGTTCTGCTGGACTTGGTGAAGCTCCTTCTCATGAGTTTGGATTTTCCAGTTGACAGAGCTCATATAGAGAAACACCACAGCGGCAGACAAGACTGGAAACAAACTCTTCACACCAATTCTCATGATGATGATCAGAACAGCCAGAATCTGTTGTTTCCTAGATGTTCTGCTTCTAGTCTGAAGTCACCTGCTCATGTTGTACTGTTAGATTTTGTGACACTAATGTTTGGTGAGCGTTTTTTTAGTTCTTTATTATTCTACCATGATCACATTATTGGTAAGTAACTGGGAGGGAGTAGACCAGGACACTGAATCCTGGTCTACTCCCAGGTGGATCATAAAATACTCTTAGATCAACTAAAAAATTATAATGGTATTCATGGACAGGCATTAAGGAGGTTTAGATCGTACCTATCAGACACCATTTTGTTTAGTTAAACAGGGAAAAATCGAACATAACATCAGTAAATTATGTAGTGCCTCAAGGATCTGTGTTAGGCCCTCTGCTATTTCCAATATACATGCTGCCACTTGGTAATATTATAAGAAAACATGGAATTAGTTTCCACTGCTTTGCTGATGATACTCAATTATATATTTCATCACGACCAGATGAAATCTCTAAATGATCCAAGCTGACAGAGTGTGTTAAAGATAAAAAATATTGCATGACTAGTCATTTTCTTCTATTTAATTCAGATAAGACTGAGGCGTTACTTATTGGACCAAAAACCTGTACTTCATCCTCTACAGTAAAAGGCCTGAGTGTTACATTAGACAGCACATTGTCTGTTGAAAATCATATTTCATGTTACAAAAACAGCCTTCTTCCACCTCAGAAACATCACTAAGCTACAGAACATGTTATCTGTTTCTGTTGCAGAAAAGTCACTCGCACTTCCTGAGAATGTGCATTAGCTTGATCCAGTCAGCTCACCCGGTTGATCCGATCGGCACCCTTGTCAAACTCAAGTAAAAGTAAAAAGTACCACAATTTAACTCAAGTAGTGTAATGAAAGTATTTGAAATTAGTTACTTTCTGCCAGAATTTGTGTTCATCTAGTGTTCAAAGTCTACAACAACAAAGAAGCAAAACAGATCTAAATAACGGCATGTAACTGAGCCTCAAGATTATCCAGCTTCTTGAGGAGAAGTTCGCTGTGTAACAAGAAGCTCTGCTGGACTTGGTGAAGCTCCTTCTCTTGAATTTGGATTTCTTTTGCCATCAAGCTTTTATAGAGAAACACCACAGCGACAGACAAGACTGGAAACAAACTCTTCTTCGCACAGCTAATTCTCATGATGATTTAACATACATACATCGAATCACAAAAAGAATAAAGCCTATGTGTGAATCTATATTTACATGAAAACATCCATCAGACACAAGATTTGAAATGCTCCAGCGCCAGATTTTCATTGAAAAACAACTTAAACTTTGACCTGTTCATCACAGTAAGTTATCATTGTTTGAGAAAACCAAGAAATACACAACTCATATGGACTAATTCTATCCTTTTCGGAGCTTTCCAATCAGTTGCTGTGAAAAAACAGTCAGAATGTTCTGCTAAATATCTCTATTTGTGGTAAGTAAATGATGAAAAAAAAATCATTTTTGGTTAGTCCTTTAATACACATTGACATTTTGTAACAACATGCCCCATTGATGGCTGTTAGGAATAGGGCAGACTCCGTTGTAACATGAAACAATTTCTAAATATTTCAAAACTTTAACAACACATTGGTCTTTTCACACATCTCTGATGTCAGTTAACAATCATATGACATGCTAGTAAACAGTTACAATATTTTAAAATTTTCTTGTGTTTTATTTTTAAATTATTTATATATGGCGCTGCACGATTTGACCAAAAAATAATATTGAAATTATTTTGTCATATATTGCGATTTCAATTTGAACTGTTCTATTTCTCTTTAATCCTCTTTCTGAGTATCAATTTTGTTATTACTTTCTAATAAGCCATTTAATATTTGTGCCATTTTTAGCACCTAATTTCTTTCAGTTTGTTGCTGCATTCACATTTTAGTAGCAACATTTTCTGGGATGTTTCTCCAACGTGCTCCAGCATGTCAGCTGCATTTATCTAAACTGATTCTATTTTGCGTTTCATAAGTCCTGAATTACATGCTTTATCCTCCAGTTCTGGTTTCTGCACTCCTGAATAAAAACGTTTTTTTCATATTGTCCGTTCTGCTCAGCGTTGATCTCCAGACAGCGTTTGGTTTCTCTGTTCTGTATGGCCTGTCCCTGAACAAGATGAAGAACATTTTTTCATGCAATGTTCAGATTGTGTTATACCAGAGTATCCTATCAGTATTTGGGGTTTGTTCACCTGTTTGAAGTCCCAGAACATGTGTTTTGGTTTTTCAGTGTCTGAACACCAGGACAGCTTTGGAAACCTGCCTGAGCCGGGATCAATGAGACAGCGGCTCCGATCGTGTAAATGGGTCGGCAGGGGACTAACAAGTATCTGACCACTTGCTGTATAGTAAAATACCTGTGTGAGAAGAAATTGCGTCAAATATTCCTCAAAACGGTACCCAAAACATAATTTAAAAGACACAATATTAACTTTTTTGAGACCTTATATTTTACACTTCCAATAAAAACACATTCAGAGAAGTCTTCTTAACCCTCTAAACCATTCTGTTAACAGTCTGAATGTTTACAAGGGAAAAACTGACGTTCCACAGTTTCCTCTTGACCACAGAAATTATATTATCCCGAAAGTCACTTCTAAAAGAAATATATATAATCAGACACACTAAGATGCCTGTTCTTCCCCACAACACCCTCTACCTCTCTCCTACATCTCGTGAGAAAAGAAGATATTACCTGTGAGATAAAGAAATGGCATGGATATAAAATGGGAGTGTTCTCCTCAACTGGTCCCTTATCCAAACATAAACTTGTTTGCAGATCATTTATCAGCTGTGTGACAGAAATAAGGACATTATATTAAACCTCTCTTATATAAAACTCTATTGAATCATAGTGTATTGTATGTCACTCACCACACCATAACCAAGCAAATCATTCCTGGGTTTTAACTCAGTATAGACATTTTCCAGATACCATTTGAATGGTTTGCATTTCAGCCTCTCTCTCAGTTTCTTCCTCTCTGAAACATCACCAATGTCTATTCCATGGTTCTGTGGGAAAAGGAGAAAACAGATCATAAATCTAATAAAGAGCCAAAACCATTAAACATTTCAAAGCTTAAAACCTTTAGTCACACATCTCGTTGATTTGAAAGGTCTGACAGAATCCACACCTCAAGACTCCCAGAACTGGATATGAAAATCCATAAGCTGTATCTTTTCATCCGATCTACCTGTATGGGGACATCCCAGGCGATGTGGACATTTGTCTTGTATTCGTCCATCCAAACTTCTGCCACTCTGAGGGCATTTCTCTTCATGACACCACTAAGGTCAGAAGTGTAGGGTTTATGCGCCCTTTCAATGTGGGCAACTTTAGAGCAGGGAACAACCTCTATACTTCCTCCACAAAGCCACACCTGAACGAGAAAAATCAACACTGAATATAGTATAATATTTCATATTTCAGCAGACGCTTTTATCCAAAGCGACTTACAAGGGGAGCAATTAGGGGTTAGGTGTCTTGCACAAGGGCACTTTTAGTCATGGTATTGAAGGTGGAGAGAGTGCTGTTTATTCACAATCCCCACTTTCAATTCCTGCCGGCGTGGGAATTGAACCGCCAACCTTCAGATTACAAGCCCGACTCCCTCACCACTAGGCCTTTAAAAGTGCTTTACCCGTATTCCCAATTCAACATTCTCTCCTCCGTACACCTCCATCCCGACATCCAGAGTCCCAATCTCTCCGAAGAACAGACGATCAACCACGAGTATTCCCATTACAGAGGGACTTCTGGAGAACAGGTGGAGAGGATGGCTCTGTTACACACTTAATAGAGAAAACTTTAGCAACATCAGCAACATTACCAGCATGAAACTGCTTTAAGAGGCCATATGATGCTATTTTCAATGGAAGTTATTTTGTTTATTGGGTAGAATAGGTCAATCTGGTTAAATGCTCAAAAAACACAACATTTTTCATATAATGTACATTATTGAAGCCCCTCTATTTCCAGTCTGTTGGACACACTTTGATTTCTACAAAGCTCCTCCTTCCAAAAAGCCTAGAGTGCTCTGATTGGCCAGCTGACCCACTGCTTTGTGATTGGCCAAAAGCACCTCAAGCGTGTGACATTTAAAAGCATCAAATGGCCTCTTCAGCACGGAGTCACATCTTAAACACAGTAATAAACGAGACACACTCACTTTCCTGGTTGTGAAGGGTCATTTTGATCATACCACTTCTGTGGAAAAGACACGTACATGCACCAGAGAGCCCAGTCAAAACCATGAGCAGAGGCAGGATAGTTTATCACTTGCAAGTCATAGAAATTCACTTTGTCAAACACGGGGCTCAGGACCAGCGTGCGATCAGCCTGGATACGTGCAAGCAGAGGCTCTGCCCTAAAGTGAGAGAATGTGTGTAAGTGGTGGTTGTTCACACCAGCATTGTCATTATTAACTAAAATTAAAGCTTTTAAAATAATTTTCTTTAATTGAAATAAAGCTGAAATAAGGTAGTTGTTTAGGGTAGTCGTGGCCTAATGGTGAGGGAGTTGGGCTTGTAACCTGAAGGTTGCTGGTTTGATTCCCATGCTGGCAGGAATTGAAGGTGGGGATTGTGAATGAACAGCACTCTCTCCACCTTCGATACAATGGCTAAAAGTGCCCTTGAGCAAGACACCTAACCCCTAATCGCTCCCCTTGTAAGTCGCTTTGGATAAAAGCGTCTGCCAAATGAATAAATGTAATGTAAATGAGATACATTATTATTGCCAGATACTGAAGTAAGCTGAGCAAATATTGATTTTATCGTCAGATACTGAAGTCAAATGAGCAAATATTGATTTTATTGCCAGATACTGAAGTCAGCTGAGCACTTTCACACCATTTGACATGGACTTCAATGTGGGCATCCAAAATGGCAACCACATCCCCGGTGGCAACCTTCCAGCCTGAGATTCTAGCCTGGGACAGGCCTTTCTGCTCTGGATGGGTCACCATCTTCACCAGACCTGGGTGCTTCTCATTGATAGAGCTCATATAAACATGAAGCTGTGTCTTCAGCTCCTCTGTGAAGACATACATCCAGAATGACTGGCTCAGTTTGTGTACAATCTGAGATTAAAGGTTTTGATGAGGTTTTGAAAGGAACAAACCATTTCTGCTGTGGTCGTCCACCAGTATGATCTCTTTCAGCAGGTAGGCTGGAGTTCTGTTGATGATGCTGCAAATGGCTCTCTGAATGACAGACAGAGCCTCATCCAGATAAATCAGCACCACGCTGATGGTGGGCAGGTTGTGTGGATATTCACGCCCAATGCATCTAGAACAATGACAAAAGCAAAATGGATGAATCCATCAAGAACGTCAGAGCATTTCCAGGAAGGACTGAAACTCACCTGTGGTCTCGAGTGTCCGGCAGCTCCCGATCCAGAGGCAACTGGTCACTGAGGAAGGCGTTATAGCCGTATTTCTGAAAGAGATCCTCAGCCTTCCTCTGATCGTCCTCAGAAAGCTCCACAGTCCATCGCTTGAAGAGATACGAGTTTGGAAACAGCTTCTTTGCTGGTTTCTTTTCATTTCTCACTTTGAGGCTTTTCTCCTCTGCTAAAATGTTTGTGTAAGTCAATAAAATTCATTATACTTTTTATTCTGGTAAACCAGCAAAGTTGAAAACTTACAGCTCACATTTACAGATTTCTGTTGTTTTATCTGTTTGAAAATCATTGTCTACAGTCACTTCACATCACAAACCAACCATGTTTGTTCAAAATAGCAATTAAAATAATATTGTGCCTGTACATGTAAAACGTTTACATGATGCATTTCACAGGAAGAGCAAGTTACAGGTGAACAGAAATCATTTTTGTCAAATTTGATTACAGAACTCACCCACAGCATGTAACTGAGCCTCCAGTTTGTCCAGCCTCTTGAGGAGAAGTTCACTGTGTAACGAGAAGTTCTGCTGGACTTGGTGAAGCTCCTTCTCATGAGTTTGGATTTTCCAGTTGACAGAGCTCATATAGAGAAACACCACAGCGGCAGACAAGACTGGAAACAAACTCTTCACACCAATTCTCATGATGATGATCAGAACAGCCAAATCACAGAGTCTGTTGTTTCCTAGATGTTCTGCTTCTAGTCTGAATTCACCTGCTCATGTTGTACTGTTAGATTTTGTGACACTAATGTTTGGTGAGTGTTTTTTTAGTTCTTTATTACTCTACCATGATCACATTATTGGTAAGTAACTGGGAGGGAGGAGACCAAGACACTGAATCCTGGTCTACTCCCAGGTGGATCATAAAATACTCTTAGATCAACTACAAAATTATAATGGTATTCATGGACAGGCATTAAGAAGGTTTAGATCATACCTATCAAACACCATTTTGTTTAGTTAAACAGGGAAAAATCGAACATAACATCAGTAAATTATGTAGTACCTCAAGGATCTGTGTTAGGCCCTCTGCTATTTCCAATATACATGCTGCCACTTGGTAATATTATAAGAAAACATGGAATTAGTTTCCACTGCTTTGCTGATGACACTCAATTATATATTTCATCACGGCCAGATGAAATCTCTAAATGATCCAAGTTGACAGAGTGTGTTAAAGATATAAAATATTGGATGACTAGTCATTTTCTTCTATTTAATTCAGATAAGACTGAGGCGTTACTTATTGAACCAAAAACCTGTATATCATCCTCTACAGAAAAGGCCTGGGTGTTACATTAGACAGCAAATTATCCGTCAACAATCATATTTCATATTACAAAAACAGCCTTCTTCCACCTCAGAAACATCACTAAGCTACAGAACATGTTATCTGTTTCTGTAGCAGAAAAGTTAGTTCGGCCTAGATAATATCACAAACATACCAATTTTCTTGTGTTTTATTATGATTTTTGATTTTAAAATTTGTTAGGACATCTAGGGCCAGCTGTAACAAATAAATGTGTGTTCACTCACAAAGATAATATCAAACACAAACAGATTTATTAACAAAATTATAGTGAAAACGAGCAACAAATGGATCAAATTCAGGAGTGGACAAGGCCAAAATAACAAACAAAAATAAGTTTTAGTACCTTATAAATTCCCTAAAAAAAATGAATAAAAAAACACATCAAAAGAAAAATACAACTTCCCTTACTCCCTTAACCCAAAACATAGAGTAAACCATATATGTAAAAGAAATGGCGTCACACATACCTTAAACTGAGAATTTACAAATAATACTTACACAATGTAACAGCAAGTTTTTCAAAGTACACACAATCACAGAGGAAACCAAGACAGAGCAAAAGAAATGGCCTGCATTCTTTCTGCATAGAGTGTTTGGGGAGGTCCTTTTCACTGGAACCAGGACCAGACCAATCAGGATCTCTGCTGGCTTGAGTGCAGGCCACACACCTTCTCCTGCACAGACACACTCAGAAACAACATACACACACTTCTAAAAGACATCAGATGTAACAAATTATTTATATATGGGGCTGCACGACTTGGCCAAAAAAATTATATTTGAATGTGAAAATCATCCTTTTTCTCTTTAATCCTCTTTCTGAGTATCAATTTTATTATTACTTTCTAATAAGCCATTTAATATTTGTGCCATTTTTAGCACCTAATTTCTTTCAGTTTGTAACTGCATTCACATTTTTAGTAGCAACACTTTCTGGGATGTTTCTCCAACGTGCTCCAGCATGTCAGCTGCGTTTATCTAAACTGATTCTATTTTGCGTTTCATAAGTCCTGAATTACATGCTTTATCCTCCAGTTCTGGTTTCTGCACTCCTGAATAAAAACGTTTTTTTCATATTTTCCGTTCTGCTCAGCGTTGATCTCCAGACAGCGTTTGGTTTCTCTGTTCTGTATGGCCTGTCCCTGAACAAGATGAAGAACATTTTTTCATGCAATGTTCAGATTGTGTTATACTACGGTATCCTATCAGTATTTGGGGTTTGTTCACCTGTTTGAAGTCCCAGAACATGTGTTTTGTTTTTTCAGTGTCTGAACACCAGGACAGCTTTGGAAACCTGCCTGAGCCGGGATCAATGAGACAGCGGCTCCGATCGTGTAAATGGGTCGGCAGGGGATCAGTAAGTATCTGACCACTTGCTAAATAGTAAAATACCTGTGAGAGAAGAAACTGAAGTGTGTCAAATATTCCTCAAAAATAAAGAGAAGAGAAGAGAAAAAAAGATATTACCTGTGAGACAAAGAAATGGCATGGATATAAAATGGGAGTGTTCTCCTCAACTGGTCCCTTATCCAAACATAAACTTGTTTGCAGATCATTAATCAGCTGTGTGACAGAAATAAGGACATTATATTAATACATATATAAAACTCTATTGAGTCATTGTATTGTGTGTATTGTATGTCACTCACCACTCCATAACCAAGTATATTCCTGGGTTTTAACTCAGTATAGACATTTTCCAGATACCATTTGAATGGTTTGCATTTCAGCCTCTCTCTCAGTTTCTTTCTCTCTGAAACATCACCGATGTCTATTCCATGGTTCTGTGGGAAAAGGAGAAAACAGATCATAAATCTAACAAAGAGCCAAAACCTTTTAACATTTCAAAGCTTAAAACCTTTAGTCACACATCTCGTTGACTTGAAAGGTCTGACAGAATCCACACCTCAAGACTCCCAGAACTGGATATGAAAATCCAAAAGCTGTATCTTTTCATTAGATCTACCTGTATGGGGACACCCCAGGCGATGTGGACATTTGTCTTGTATTCGTCCATCCAAACTTCTGCCACTCTGAGGGCATTTCTCTTCATGACACCACTAAGGTCAGGCATGTAGGGTTTATGTGCCCTTTCAATGTGGGCAACTTTAGAGCAGGGAACAACCTCTATACTTCCTCCACAAAGCCACACCTGAATGAGAAAAATCAACTCTGAATATAGTATAATATATAGAGTATAATATAAATCAGTAGTATGTTCGTGCGCTTTACCCGTATTCCCAATTCAACATTCTCTCCTCCATACACCTCCATCCCTCCATCCAGAGTCCCAATCTCTCCGAAGAACAGACGATCAACCACGAGTATTCCCATTACAGAGGGACTTCTGGAAACAAGCGGAGAGGATGGATTTAATAGAGCACAATTCAGTAACATCAGATAAACAACATGATACATGATTGCAAGCATGAAACTGCTTTCATGCAACAACTACTTAAAGAGGACATATGATGCTATTTTAAAAAGTAATTATTTTGTTTATTGGGTAGAATAGGTCAATCTGGTTAAATGCTCAAAAAACACAACATTTTTCATATAATGTACATTATTAAAGCCCCTCTATTTCCAGTCTGTTGGACACACTTTGATTTCTACAAAGCTCCTCCTTCCAAAAAGCCTAGAGTGCTCTGATTGGTCAGCTGACCCACTGCTTTGTGATTGGCCAAAAGCACCTCAAGTTTGTGTCAGAAATGTAATACCCCATAAACCTTCTTTCTTCATACATTTTATAGAGTGGTGCAGGTAAGATATCAGAACCCAGAAGAGTAATTCGCCACTGGTTCCTCGAGATTTTTCTATGGGGTTTTATAAATTTATGAGTAAAATAAAGCCTGTGGTAAACACAGCTTGATGATATTTTGACATTTTGTTCTACAACGTACACTGCACACACTCACACTACAAACTGTCTGGATTCCCATTTTGGTACTTACATTAATGAATTAATAAATCCGATATTTAGAGCTGCACGGATCTGGATAAACTGATAATCACAATTTTTTGTGATTCTCCCAACAGACAGCTAAATCAAATAACATGTAAATTAGCAGAGGTTCTGACAAAACAATTGCTTCAGTCTATTTAAAAATGGTTAATTAATTAGAATGAATATTTAAAGAAAATTTGGTTTGAATGAATGGCCAGCACCTCCATGGGTCCCTGAGGCCTGAGCTACCTGTATTCCCATGGCTTCCTGAGCTGCCAGTGCCATCCTGGAGGTATCCCAAGGTATTACCTGACAGAGCTCCAGGACCATTTTGCACAGGGGAGGGGGAAGTACTGCCACAATCACCAACTCAGTCACCCTTAACACTACACTTCCCAGAATCCTTCCTGTTCACCACCTGCACACATTCCTCAATCACCTGCACCTGCCATCTATTACCCTCATTAGCGCCTCTCTAAAACTAAAACATCTGTTTGGTTTTGATTATCTTTATCACAGCCACACTTATGGAACATTGCAGTTTTTCATCATCATGACAGTTTATTATCTGCATGCGTTTTTATAGCCATATCAGTCTAAACTTCTGATATATGATTTTCTGAGCGCGCACATCCAAAGCACACACAGAGAAAGCTGGGGTTCGTTCATCTTGACCCTTAATTAACTTTAAGTAATGCTGTCACGTAACAAATCTACTTCAAAAGTAAAATCATATGAATTGCTAATTACAACATTAAAATAAAAATGTAAGGTCTGTACAAATAGGAAAACGTGAATATAGCCTAAATAATCGGGAATCATGTTTAAAAAAAACAGTGCACATCCAATCCGCAAATTCTTTTATAGAACCAAATTAGCCAGAATTCAGTTATCACCATCAGAAGATCAGACATCTGTCAAATCATCTCCGATTTATTACCCCTGGATGTCAGACGGAACGTCCTGTGATTATTAAACTCAGTTCTCTTGCACGTCTTATTACACTTCAAGGTTATGTAAAAAACACACAAAGTTTACACACACAGTCGGTTATGTCTGTGAATGTAAACAGCATGAAAAGAAACTGCATACGTATATTAGATCTGCGTTTTGTTAAAGTGAAAGCATCGTAATTTGCAGTTACCTACTGCTATACATCCTATTAATATGAAACAAACAGCAAAAGAAAAACATAAAATCACTCACTGCTCTTGATTCAATAACTTTGTAATTTTAATAATACATTTCTTACTTGAATGCTGCTGTTAAATGATCTGGTGAGGAGATAAACATGGTGGACTGTGTACAAGTCATTCAGGGAGGGGTCTATGCTAATAGGGCAGAGTCTGTCAGCAGTCATGGGTGAGAACTGAGCATTCAGCCCTAAGGTCATCACAAAAATTAAAATTTCCAGACTGCTTGTTCTGAGGGTGGTTATATACACACACTGCTGACTGACATTTATGTTCAACTACAAAGTAAAATTAAAATTTTCCTATCAAGATCTTTGTAAATTTGCAGATCTTATCATGGAAAAGGAAAACATGTAAAAGCATCAAATGGCCTCTTCAGCACGGAGTCACATCTTAAACACAGTAATAAACGAGACACACTCACTTTCCTGGTTGTGAAGGGTCATTTTGATCGTACCACTTCTGTGGAAAAGGCACGTACATGCACCAGAGAGCCCAGTCAAAACCATGAGCAAAGGCAGGATAGTTTATCACTTCCAAGTCATAGAAATTCACTCTGTCAAACACGGGGCTCAGGACCAGCGTGCGATCAGCCTGGATACGTGCAAGCAGAGGCTCTGCCCTAAAGTGAGAGAATGTGTGTAAGTGGTGGTTGTTCACACCAGCATTGTCATTATTAACTAAAATTAAAGCTTTTAAAATAATTTTCGTTAATTGAAATAAAGCTGAAATACATTATTATTGCCAGATACAAAAGTCAGCTGAGAAAATATTGATTTTATTGCCAGATACTGAAGTCAGCTGAGCAGTTTCACACCATTTGACATGGACCTCAATGTGGGCGTCCAAAATGGCAACCACATCCCCGGTGGCAACCTTCCAGCCTGAGATTCTAGCCTGGGACAGGCCTTTCTGCTCTGGATGGGTCACCATCTTCACCAGACCTGGGTGCTTCTCATTGATAGAGCTCATATAAACATGAAGCTGTGTCTTCAGCTCCTCTGTGAAGACATACATCCAGAATGACTGGCTCAGTTTGTGTACAATCTGAGATTACAGGTTTTGATGAGGTTTTGAGAGGAACAAACCATTTCTGCTGTGGTCGTCCACCAGTATGATCTCTTTCAGCAGGTAGGCTGGAGTTCTGTTGATGATGCTGCAAATGGCTCTCTGAATGACAGACAGAGCCTCATCCAGATAAATCAGCACCACGCTGATGGTGGGCAGATTGTGTGGATATTCACGCCCAATGCATCTAGAACAATGACAAAAGCAAAATGGATGAATCCATCAAGAACGTCAGAGCATTTCCAAGAAGGACTGAAACTCACCTGTGGTCTCGAGTGTCCGGCAGCTCCCGATCCAGAGGCAACTGGTCACTGAGGAAGGCGTTATAGCCGTATTTCTGAAAGAGATCCTCAGCTTTCCTCTGATCGTCCTCAGAAAGCTCCACATTCCATAGCTTGAAGAGATACGAGTTTGGAAACAGCTTCTTTGCTGGTTTCTTTTCATTTCTCACTTTGAAGCTTTTTTCCTCTGCTAAAATGTTTGTGTAAGTCAATAAAACTCATTATACTTTTTATTCTGGTATACCAGCAAAGTTGAAAACTTACAGCTCACATTTACAGATTTCTGTTGTTTTATCTGTTTGAAAATCATTGTCTACAGTCATTTCACATCACATACCAACCATGTTTCTTCAAAAAAGTGATTAAAATAATATTGTGCCTGTACAGTACATCTGGGAAGTATTCATAGTGCTTCGCTTTTTCCACATTTTGTTATTTGAAAGCCTTATTCCAAAAGGGGTTAAATTCATTATTTTAAACAATACCCAATAACGACAACATGAAAGAAGTTTGTCTAAAATCTTGGCAAATGTATTTAAAAAAAAAAAAAAAAACGAAAAAAAAAAAAAAAAAAAAAATCACATGTACATAAGTATTCACAGCCACAATATTGAGCTCAGGTACATCCTGTTTCCACTGTTCATCCTTGAGATGTTTCTACAACTTGATTGGAGTCCACCAATGGTAAATTCAGTTGATTGAACATGATTTGGAAAGGCACACACCTGTCTATATAAGTTAACAGTGCATGTCAGAGCACAAACCAAGCCATGAAGTCCAAGGAATTGTCTGTAGATCTCCGAGACAGGATTTTATCAAGGTACAGATCTGGGGAAGCATACAGAACAATTTCTGCAGCATTGAAGGTCCCAATGAGCACAGTGGCCTCCATCATCTGTAAAAGTTTGGAACCACCAGGACTCAGAGCGGGCCACCCAACCAAACTGAGCGATCGGGGAGAAGGGCCTTAGTCAAGGAGGTGACCAAGAACCTGATGGTCACTCTGACAGAGCTCCAGCATTTTTCTGTGGAGAGAGGAGAACCTTCCAGAAGAACTACCATCTCTGCAGCACTCCACCAATCAGGCCTGTATGGTAGAGTGGCCAGATGGAAACCACTCCTTAGTAAAAAGCACATGACAGCCCGCCTAGAGGACTCTCAGACCGTGAGAAACAAAATTCTCTGGTCTGATTAAACAAAAACTGAACTCTGAATGTCTGGAGGAAACCAGGCACCGCTCATCACCTGGTCAGTGCCATCCCTACAGTGAAGGATGGTGGTGGCAGCATCATGCTGTGGTGGTGTTTTTCAGCGGCAGGAACTGGGAGACGAGTCAGGATCGAGGGAAAGATGAATGCACCAATGTACAGAGACATCCTTGATGAAAACTTGCTCCAGACCGCCTGGACCTCAGACTGCGGCGAAGGTTCATCTTTCAACAGGACAACGACCCTATAAGCACACAGCCAAGATAACAAAGGAGTGGCTACAGAACAAATCTGTGAATGTCCTTGAGTGGCCCAGCCAGATCCCAGACTTGAACCCGATTGAACATCTCTGGAAAGATCTTAAAATGGCTGTGCACGACGTTCCCCATCAACCTGATGGAGTTTGAGAGGTCCTGCAAAGAAGAGTGGGAAAAGCTGCCCAAAAACAGGCGTGCCAAGCTTGTAGCATCACACTAGAAAGGCTGTAATTGGTGATAAAGGTGCTCAACAAAGCATCGAGCAAAGGCTGTGAATACTTATGTACATGTGATTTTTTTTTCATATTTTATTTTTAATAAATTTGCAAATATTTCAAACAAACTTCTGTCACGTGTCATTATGGGGTATTTTTTGTAGAATTTTGAGGGAAATCATGAATTTAATACCCTTTTGAAATAAAGATGTAACATAACAAAATGTGGAAAAAGTGAAGCACTGTGAATACTTTCCAGATACACTGTATGTAAAACTAAAGGTGGACTCAGCAAGTTTTTTTCTCTGTCAAGACTAAAAAAAATACTTCTGAAAAATGTTTAAAAAGATTATTAAAAGATATTTAAAAAGAGATAGCCCAGTCATATTAGTGATCTATAACAGCTTCTTTAAATCTTTTAAAATAAATTAATTGCATTGCTAATGGAAAATTCCACATGATGCATTTCACAGGAAGAGCAAGTTATAACATTTTGATTTAAAATTACAACGAATAGATAGACAGACAGTTCACAACATTAAGACATTTCCTAAAATATCTTTTATGTGGAGAAAAAAAGCCATATAGGTTTGAAATGACATAGGTTTGAGTAAATGATGACAGAATTGTCAAATGTTGGGTGAACTATAAGAAAATGTGTCAATTTTGATTCAACAGGTGAAAAGAAATCATTTTTGTCAAATTTGATTACAGAACTCACCCACAGCATGTAACTGAGCCTCCAGTTTGTCCAGCTTCTTGAGGAGAAGTTCGCTGTGTAACGAGAAGTTCTGCTGGACTTGGTGAAGCTCCTTCTCATGAGTTTGGATTTTCCAGTTGACAGAGCTCATATAGAGAAACACCACAGCGGCAGACAAGACTGGAAACAAACTCTTCACACCAATTCTCATGATGATGATCAGAACAGCCAGAGTCTGTTGTTTCCTAGATATTCTGCTTCTGGTCTCAGGTCACTGGCTCATGTTGTACTGGAAGATTTTGTGACACGAATGTTTGTGGAGTGTTTTTTTTAGTTTACAGATCTCCATTATTCCAACGTAATCACATTAATCTTGGGAAGTAATGGGGAGGGAGGAGACCAGGACACTGAATCCTGGTATATAGTTAAACACTGGGTACAACTGAAAATATTCAACTTACCAAACATTCTTATCCTAAATGATATGATTTAGTAAAATTAATCAGTCTAGCGCTACAGTGCTTTAGCACTTAATGAATATAAAGGGTTGGTATATTTTGGACGTCAGGCTGAATATAAATCTGCAAATAATTTTTTGCTAAAATGTCCATTTGATACAAAAAAGTTTTAAAAACATTAAAAATTAATCATTGATCTAGGCGAAATCAAAAACATGATTACGAATAGGAACTTATTACACCGATAACCAATTTATGTCCTTTCTTTGTTTCACTTGAAGCACCCACATCAAGTTCACCAAATCAGGAAAAGTCGCACTGTATTTTTCCAGCACACAGTGAGTATTTCCAAAGAGATTGACAACTGTATTTGAATAATTTACATAACCTGCAGCACAGACAAGACTTATTGTAAATAATTGACTTTCAATATTATAACATGAATTTATGAGGAAATCTTTATCTTCTGCAAACATCTTAGAATTTACACAGGCTGTTTAACAAACTTTGAAGCTTTGCAGTTCCTCGAGCAAAGTGTTGGGTGGGTTGGTTTTCAGTTTTATTTGCGTAGAACTTTCACAATACATAATGTTCCAAAGAAGTTTTACAAAAGTAAAGCTCCACCCCAGATGACTGTAGCAAGGAGAGCTTCTCTGTTGTTCCCTTCTCCTACATACACGGCTCGTTTTGACCACTAGAGGGAGACATCGCTTGAGCATCCACTTAAATGGATAGTTCACCCAAAAATGTAACTTTTGTTATTTACTCACCCTCAAGTTGTTCCAAACCTGTACGAATATTTTTTTTCTGCTGAACACAAAAGAAGATATTTTGAAAAATATGGGTAACCAAACAGTTGATGGGCCCAAATGACTTCCATAGTATGGGGGAAAAAATTCTATGGAAGTCAACGGTGCCCCATCAATTTTTTAGTGGCATTCGTCAAAACATCTTTTTTGTGTGTACTCATAAGCTCAAATTTATGTTTGTAAGTGCAGTGCTGCTTTTTGTGCAGCCGTTAACAGGGAAATAGCTCTATTTCTGCTGTTCTATAAGCGCCATCTACTGTCAGGGAGTCATTTATATTTTCATTCAGGCTGTCTGTGGTTTTAATTTGTGAAAATGAGACCCAATTTTATGCGCTATTGTAAATTTTAGCTGGTTGATGGAAAATAAGCTAATGTGCACTCTAAAAAAAAACTTTTGGAAAAACAGATTTTAGCATATTACAGTCTTTAATGTTTATCAAAAAAGTGTATATATGTACAAAGCTAAAACACACCACACAAAGAGATATTTAAAAATATCACAATAACAACAAAAAGTAATTTATTCCCTACATGTGACTAAATGAGGGATGAAAGGCCTTAAAATTATGCACAAATTTCAGAATAAAGACTTACCATTTTTTTCTGCCATGGAAATCTAAAGATACATTAAGCGCTCCCAAAAAAACGCGGTGCAGATTCTCATTAAATTAACATTTCATTAAAACAGTTTTGTTTAGTTCACAGCAGCATTAGGATGAAGGGGTTTGACTCGAGCCAGACGAGAAAGTCCTAAACGCAGCCCCTGTCCAGGAGACTTAATAGCTGCATTCTGGGATGCACCAGGACTCCGGCCAACCTGACCTGAAGATGGAGTTAGAAAGAGTTTACAACAGGACCACAAATACAGCACTTTTTCTGTTTTAGGCAGTCAAAATGGACAACTTTGCATTGATGATTTGAGCCTGTAGTCTCACCAGGGGGATTCCACTTAGGCAGTCTGCCCCCTGCAGGACTGGAGCAGAGTGCAGGTTTTGAGATAGGTGGAGTATTGGGCGTCTTCTTCAGTCCAGACACAGGAGCAGCTGGACTTCGACAGATCACTGGGCTGGGAGCTGTCAGAAAGAGAGAGATGTTAGTGTGGCTTGTCTTTTATTGGACAGTAAAATTTACGGTCTGTTCACACTTTGCAGGTTTGGTTAGATTAGATGGTGTGACTGCTCTCTTAGCGCTTGTAGCCGTTTTTTCTCATCATAGTTTCCTCTTTACAGTTCAGTACAGGCATCAAAAACACCGTCACCTTGCAGCAGATCTTTGTATATGTGACAGAGGAATTCCTGCCACAATTTTGACTCCTTTACACATTTTAAAAACTCAAGTTCTCACTTCTCAGCTGGTAAAAATACCATGTACGCACATACAACAAGCGCATTTAGCCCAGAACGCAGAACTGTTTTGGAAATTTCGGTAAGTTTTGTCACAAAAACTGCTTTTTTTTGTTTTGTATCTTTAGATCCAGAGTTAAAAACAACAGAGTGAATCCTAAGTGAACCAGGACTAAATATATCATTTTCTTTATTGGTCCAGACCAAAAGAACCAAGAGAACAGGAAAAAAGTACCCATGCTTTTAGCTTTCGAGGCTTTTGTGGGCTTTTTCTCTTTCTTGTCCTTCACAGGAGGTGGAGCCTTTTTTTCTGTCTTTTGTTTCACCACCTTTTTATTCTTCACTGTGAATGTCTCGTCTTCACTTTCATCTTCTTCAGTGAAGTCTGCATCGCTCTCTGAATCTGCAACAGGAACAAACATAAAAATAACATGCCATATTTTGAATCCGTGATATTCAATTTCATCATGTAAGCACTGAAAACAAATGCAGCAGGGGCCAGTCCAGACCCATGTGACTTTAAAAGGACCTATAATGCTTTTTTACATGTTCAACTTTCATGTTCAACTGTGTTGCTGTTGGAGCATGAAAAAGGTCTGCAACAGCATATGCAAAATAAGGGGGCGGGGCCTGGTTGAGTGAATTAGTAATGTGTTGAAAATGGTGGTTATGGTAAGGGGAGGGACATTCCTCAAACATGCTCGAAGCGGTTGACCAATCACAACACATTGATCCAGCCAACCAATCAGAGCACATTCTGCTTTTCAGAAGGAGGACCTTCATTGAGACAGGAACTAATCAGAGCATTACAGACAGACTTAGGAGACAGGTGCTGCAACAATGTCAAACATTGAACATTCAAGCATGAAAACTTATTCTACTACACCCCAAAAAGAACATTTAAGACTATGTAAAAAGGCATAATATGGCCTCATTAATTAAGATTGTGAAGGACCTCAGATTACCTGGTGTGTTTTGCAGCTGGTAGTCCTCATCGTCTTTGTTCCCCTTCTTCTTCAGTGGTTTTCTTTGCTTTTCTGAGGCTTCAGTCTGTTTGGAAACACTGGAAGAGGAGGCATCCATACTGATCAGATTCAACCCTGAAAACAAGGGCAATAATAAACACAGGTGTGTCTACACAAGCATAGAGAGTGTAACATTTGTTCTCTTTTTATATCAGCCCCAAAGATGCAGACACACTGTATACACTTTGAAATTTCAGTTTTGTTGACATCAAAAGTTAATATCTACATAATAACAAACCCGCTTTACCTAAACTTCTGTCATCAACGCTACAATTTGACAGCACTGGAGGACAATCTGGATGGGGATGACTGTCACCTACTGTACAAAATCAAGCCAGAGTTTTGTTTAGAGAAGTTTTTCGCTGCATGGAATTGTCAAATAAAGCTCCATAAATATGTACAAATAATCAGTTTGTGACCCAGTAAACAGACAAAACATGTTTTTTGTTACTACCTAAATGGTTTCCATCAGCACTGCAGTGTATCAGAACAGGTGGAGAACACTGAACAGGCTGAGACGCGTCACAATCATCTGCAGAACACAAAAAGACATTAAACAACAGTAACATATATCTTCACACTTCACAAATGAGGAAAGTTGACTCTCATACCAGCAGAACATTCACCTGATTGGGTTGAAGGCTCTCCGTCTCGTGTTCTTGAAGAGTCCAGCAATGACAATGTTAATGCTGCCTCCAAATCTCTTTCATAAAGTTTATCATCCAGAGACCTGAAATAACAACAGTAAAGAGTCAATGGAGTCATTACACACAATAAGTGGTCTATTAATGCTTTTATTTTGCAATTACACAAAGAAAAAAATGGGTTTTGAAATGGCAAAAATGCTTTTTGCAACCTCTTCCTGCTTCCTGAGCTGGTGAGATCAACAACTTCATTTGGAGATGCACTTGTAGTCTTGTAGTTTCTCTCAGAATCAAGGTCTTTGACAGCCGTTCGAGCTTTTTTGGGAGGAGGTTTCTCGCAGGCAAAGTCCTCATCTGTCACATGAATCATGTAAACATCTTAATAGGTTCTGAGCATTGTGGAGAGATATCCTTAATGCAAATCAGATGTCTCACCGTCATTGTCTTGGAAGACGGAGTAGTCCACAGCTTTCCTATTTCTGGTGACAGGTAGAACACAGCTTGTATTAAAGACTTTCTGACTTTCCAGATTTTTGAACTCACAGCGATTGAAATAACAGGTCATCACACCACAAACTGCTGTCATACAGAAGCAAGCACGTATGGAAAGTGACATGGCAACACTAATCTAAGGCATGGATTACCTCATTTTGTAATGAAGGGATATACGTATTTGGATAAAGTTAATACACACCTGGAAGGTCGGTCCATCATTTAGATCTAAAAGAGAGAATATAATCGCACTTTTTGCGCCGTATTTTTCTACAACCTTTCGTAATATTTACTTAAAGTTTATAAAATAAACTGTAAGTTAAAAACATAATGTGCACCTAGAAAGTCTGTATTTGAATCAGAGGCATGTTGTTATGATGTGAGGTGATACGCGCAGCCCGCCTGAAAACAAACGGCGGAAATCTATCTGAATGTACGATTTTGCAATTCGCTAAAAACTTGTCTACCGTTGTGTTTCCAGTTCATCACTAAGCGAGTGATTAAATATAAAATTAATTTTCAAACTGTCACATGGGCTTAAAACCTCGACGAAACCTCTTTTAATTGGTACGCGATTTGAGCGTTTTGTAAAGATGTCGAATCTACGGACACTAGTTCTTAGCGTGGAAGGGGAGATTACGTCACACGAAAAAATGAAGTTATTTCTATCTTTTTTTATTTTATTTTTTTATTTTTCTGTTTATCATAGTGTACCCCTGGATGTATTTGTAAATAATTAAAAAAACAATAAAAAATAATGAAGTTATAATGTTTTATGTAGATGTTAATAATCTGATGTTAGCTATTGTTTCAGTAAAAAGATTCTTAATCTCTTTTCTTCATTTAAACTCGTTAAGAATTACTTCACAGAATATAGAATATTTTGATAGGGGCAAAAACTAAATAAATAAATAAAAGTTCGAAGATAATGACGAATATATAGTCTATCGCAATATTAGCCTAGCATATAGTCTGACATTAGGATCTCCACTGGAAATTTACATAAGAAACTTTTTTTATGAAAATTAAAATTGTACATTTTTCTTATAAATTACGTAGCATAAATCAAATTACTTTTACGTAATAAAATTTAATTTTGCCAGTCTTACATAATAATATCAAACGTCGGTTTTTTTTTTTTTTAAATCTTCAGTTCAAAACTCAAATCAGCTACAAAATCTCAATTCTCTGTCCAGTTGTAGAGTTTTAGCATAAGCGGGTCACAGGTTGGCCCTTCCTTCCGAAAATAACCAAAGTGCAGCCATTGGAAACAAAACAGAATGTGGAAAGGTTTATTCTTGGAGACTCAGATTTCAGATTGATTTGAGTGTTCATTATTCACCTCTAATGACAGGAACCTGAGATGTCACACCAGATAACTTCCAATGAGGGACAAAAAAAAAATCACAGAAAGGTGTTAAACAGATGATTTTGTCCGAGTTAACCAACTGCAAACATTATTTTTCATTCTTATATTTTCATCTTTGAAAGTGTCAAACTTATTGCCTGTCATTGCGTTTGTCATTGCTTACTGTTTAATGCAAATTAAAACAGCCTAATTTAAGGAACGAACTTACTTTCTGAAGACGAATAAGACACAAATAATTCACAACTTTAATCGAGAAACTTTTATTTATTTAAAACGAGTAAAACGGGTATAACATTTATAACACTTAAAGCATCCACATAAATACTATAAATATGTATTTAATTAAATAAATAAATACTTTCTTGGTTGACAATTGTTATCCACGGGTGGTGTCCAGCACCAAAGACAAATTCATGGTGGCAGGTGAAATTGATTTCAAATATATGTCCTTTAAAACATTGATTTATGACCTGTGATGAAAATATTATGGAGTCACACTCTTGCGTTGGCGCGTCGACTTTGCGCAAAGTCTGCGTGGAGGACCGATTTCATCCGACAACCGCTGAAATCCGGGGACTGCCGGGGCTCGTGTCGTGAAGAAGGTCCCAGGGGTCATCATCGGAAGGGGAAACTAGGGTTTCTCTGGAGATGTTTCGACCCTCTGACGGCTCAAAGTCCAGGTCCCCATCGTCCTCTTGAGCAGCTCTGGAGTCGGACTCCTCTGCGTACCGGAGCGCGTTCAGCGGGTCTGACGGATTCACCTGTCGGTTTCTGCGCTCCCGGTGCTGCAGGCGCTCCAGAGGGACAGTGTTCTTCTCTGACAAGAAGAGAGATGACTGAGGAAGGTTCTGTCCTGCTATAAACACCTGTTTCGCCCCATCCAGGTTAAGCAGTATGCTATGCTTGGTGGAGTAGTACACGTCACGATGGTTTTCCAAAAGTTTGTGGTGAAAAAGACAATCTTCTTTATTGCAGACCGTCTAAAGACACGAAAATATACCAATTGTAAAATAACGATTCACTAACTGTTAGCCTATTATCAAATCTATAACTTAAGCCCCGTTTACACCAAGAAATATAACGATAACTATAACAATATTCATATGGTTACGCACGGTAAAGCGCGCTGCAGTTTTATCTTGTGCCGCTTTAAAAGCTCGAGCGCTTACAGTCAGGTGGATTCTGATTGGCTGTCAATATTTTTCCAGCTCATCAGTTGGAAACAAATTAGTTCTGAAAATGATTATCTTTTATCTTTGATTAACTTAGAACGATTTTTAGTACTATATCAGTTTCGTTGTCGTCCTTGGTGTGAACGGGCTCTATTAATAATGTGTAACTTACACAAGATTAGCCTATATGAGTTTTTCCAACTTAAATATATTTGGTTAAACACTTACAGATGTAAAAAGGGTCCCTCCAGCGTCCATACACAAAAATCGGTTGCTTTTCACTCCAAATATTGCCAGACGGTCTCTGCTCTCTGCCTTCAATAAAATTACACCTGTTGAAAGGGAGGATTTAAAGAAAATTAAACGGTTGATATATAAAGGACATTGTTTTATATGAAAAACGTTGTTTTATTTAATCACCAGTGATCAGACTATTCATATTTAAAACGACTCACTGTAGGACCCCCGGTTTGTAGTTTTGCGCACATGTCCATTCGAGCTGATCTCCAAGTAGAAGTTGTTTAAGTCTGAAGTTGTCTGAAGGTGGATGAATCTCCGCGGGTTTCCCCAGTTGGAGCCCAGGAGAGGTGAAGTGTTGGGGGCAGCATCCGCAGGTCTGAAGCCCTGGAGGGCTGTGAACCACAGCGCAAGGACGGAGGAGTGCAGCATGTGCATGTTGGAAAGTGCGCAACGCATCTTCATAGAGCGCAGAGTATCGATGCGTAAAACCAGTGTGCAGAGCTGAAGAAGTTGTGGTGCGTAAAAGTTAGTGAGCGCGGCTATTTAAACGCATCCTGTGCCACTCCTCGCCACCATCCTTTACGCAACACTCGCCCCCAGAGCCAGAGGATGTGAGGGGGCGGCTTCAACATGTCCACCTTCTGTTTGTTATGAAGGTAATTGAGTGGCAAACCATAATTGGTTTGTCAATTTGCCAAAAATTTGACTTTCTATGTGTCCAAACTCATGGGACACAAGAATACAAAGTCTCATTTTAAGGCTTGTGAGAATCATTTAGTGGTCTCCCAGTGTTTTTCAAATGCTAAGTAAGATGTATAGCTCGATATGTTGGCCTACGTTTATTTATATATACCTATTAATGGACTTCTCTGCACGATCAGTATAGTGAACGGATAAAAACCTCTGTTAAATAAATAAATGTAATGTAACTGTCCCAATCTGAACTTGCTCATGTTGGCCAGCAGAGGGAACTTGTGCCTCATTCACAAACAGGGACCGATTCAAGGAGTTTGACCTAACATGAGTATACCTGTGTGTACTATAAAATATAATAATAATGATAAAAAGTATGTTTTTTTCTTCACCCTTTATTCAAAAATTATTAAGAATTTGTTTAAGATTTTGTAAGCATATTGCGTAGTTGTCAATTGTTTTATTTTTGATAAGGCAATGAAACATGCCAAATTGTTGATTATACAAAAAAATTATGATGAACACATGCGAAAACAAGATTAAATAACTGATTATGTTGTGGTTAATGCTTTTTCCTGTGTTTTGTTCGGTTATTTTCTTGCTTTTTTATTAAAATAAAACCTGTAGCTGTAGTGTGCCTTTTTTTTTGCCAAATAATTTTAACCAAGTGTGTTGATCTTCCCCGATATTTAAATATCCTCATATTTTGATGGTTTAATTAAACTTGTAGGGTCATTATAACTAAAATCTCCTCCAGACCTCACTACTGTACATGCAGTCTAATACTTAAACTTGTTTTTCTTTATATTATTCTTTATCATACTTTTTTAAAATTATTAAATACTTTATTCTTTTTCAATTTATATTTTAGAATTTCAAAATGGAAACAAAACAGGAAGAATTTGTGAAGAAAACAAAGAAACTGGGCTTGAATAAGTAGGCCAAAAAAAGTAAACACTCCATACTAATATTTACATTATGAAATAAACAAAAATATTTACAGATAAACTGGATCTAATGGTTGTTATATTAACTCTCAAGCTTAAATTTATGCATGTGAATCAAGACAAAAAAAAAAAAATCAAATAACCATGACAGGAAAGAAGTTTATGAATACTTGAGAGTAGTTTATTGAACTGTTTCATGTTGTATAAATGATCCTGTATGAGTGTGACATCCTGACAGCATGACTGGGGTGGCAATTATTTCTAGAAAAGACTGCTCACTGTACTTGATACTTTGAGCATACTTAAAATATGAAACAAATACACTCAACATATGAAATAAAAGGCAAAAAAAGAAAAGAAAATAGTTTTATTAACATTTAGGAACATGAATAAACTGCTGTGCACAGCACATACGTAGAAAAGTAAAGGAAAAAAAATATTTTTCAACAAATCTCTATTTATACATAGCATCAGCGCTTGTTTTTAGAAACACATGATTATGTCCTCAGTTTCCTACTGTCAAAAATCATTGCAAGAAATCATAACTAAGGCAAGAGTGAGAGATAAAGTTTATAAAGAGGAGCAGACAGAAATACAATACACCCTCACAAAACCCTGGATTGTGTAGAACGACTGATGTTTATGAATACGATTCTTATATATATTCATGTCAAAACCTGCTAAAGGGTAATAATGGAACATCAGTTTTAAAAAGTGATTTTTCACTATTATTCACAACAGGATCTGCATTTTCTTTGGTTTAAATAAAATATTTTTGTTATAAGAGACAATACAAACAAATCTGTACATCAAAACCACTCCTTTCAACAAATTTGCATCAGCTGAATGTAACAGTTTTGACAAGCCAAACATGTCAGTCTGAGTAACATGTCATTAAAGCCATGAAATATTCTGTAAAATAAGGATAATGAACTTCGCAAAAAGCATCTTGAATGCCTCCAGCATTTTTTTTTATAATTACCCAAAAAATCAAACGTAGTTCACCCTTCATGCACGTTATCGTGTCCGTCAAAAACTTAGGCTTGCTGTCGGTTGGAATATTAGAAGTAAAAACACTGACATAACACACTCATGAGCATCAATCACTTCACTGAATACATGCCGGCTAAGAAATAAATAACTATTACTGTTCGATCCATCTGTTTTCAAATCCACATAATTTGAATATCACAACATCAATGTCTGTCAAAAAATAACGTGCACAATAGTATTTATGAGAAGCCAGCGAGTCATACATTTCCTGGAAAACCCAAACTACCGGATTTTTTTGAGTAAGCCATCAGTTTTAGAGAAGAAGGAGAAAATTAGTGGCTTCAACAGGCTATCTGTCAGAGACCATAACGTACATAATGCATAACACACGCGAGTATAAATTTGTTCTTCACTCGCTGAAATTGAATCGGAATGATCAGGGAACTGAGTGAAATACTAAAGAGAATAAACGAAAATCCAACTGAAAAACATTGCCGGGTTAGTGAACGTCATTCAACGTGTTAGTTCCTAACGGAAACATGAAGTTTATATGTTATATTTTGACGGACATTTTTAATGCACACATTCTGATTCTGACATTACTGATTTGAATATTTGCAATAATCCTCTATTCTTGCCTGATGTTTTTTTCATAATTTTGTTAATGAGTGATCCCTGTAGTCGTCCAGTTTCACTCTTATATGCTGATGTAATATTCGTGAACTTGACAGGTGATTTTTATCAAATGTAGTTGGATCACTATCTTCTCAGTTGTTTAAAAGATTAAGGCAATTATTAAAGTTTGATAAAATGTAGTTTACTTTTCCAATAAAAGCTGATACATTTTTACATGATTTGTTACATTTAATTACCCCTTAGCAGATTTTAACTCATTAACTTTATCTAATTTGTCTGTTTAACCAACAAATTGAAGTAGTGTATTGATGTTCTAGTGTCAAAAAGAAAAGAAAAAAAATCTAGAAATCACACTAAATGATTCATGACCCCCGCAGACACCGGGGTCTTTCCTCTCACTGTAACAGGATCAGCCACACAAAGACACTGCAAAGACAAGAACTAACATCCCATTCTAATGCCCAGTGCTCCAAAGATTCCGAAAGCCTCCCTCCATATGTGAGGAGGATTCAGACGGTGACAGCTTGCAGTCATTCATGCACATACGTTTTTCTAATGAGCGTTAAGAGTCAAGTCTACCAGGAAACTGGTGTCTATATTCTATGCCCAATAAACATTTTTACAGCTGTTGCTATAAATCCAAGCGACATACATCAGCAGATGAGAAGGCTCCGATTCCCAAATGTTCACGCACATCGCTCATTCTTCACAGTCTTAGAAAAAAAGGTTCAGTGAGGTTCTATATAGAACCCTCGGGTTCTTGTTCCATATAAGGAGAAATGATTGCATAATACTTTCATATTTAACATGTTATTTCAATATTTTTCTAGTGATAAAGTATGTTTAATTTGAAAAATGTATTAAAATGAAAACATTCATGAAATGAACCATGATGGAACTCCTAAAAGGTTCTGTAAATGAAGCACCCCTTTTAAGGATCTGTACAGAACCTTTTCTTCTAAAACTGTTTGACACAAATTAAAGAAACAGCGCACTATAGACTCCCTGATTTCACTCCCCGATTCTTAATGCTTCATTAGTGCTCAAGATTTTATAACACATTCAGAAGACTGTATAAATACTGTATTAAAATAGATTTATATGTTGACCTAAACCATGCAGTATAGTTTGCTATTAAACCGATGAATCCTGGACCTTTATTGAATGAATTCATTTAAAATAAGGCTCTAATATAGCCAAAATGTTAGCTGATCCACTGACATCATTAAATGTGTATGAAATGCTATTAAATGGTGATATTTATGTCTTATAAATGTGTTTTATTGTTTTTGTACGTGTACACGTCTCACTGGGACTCACAGTGATATGAATTCCGAGGCACATCAGCTAAATACAGTCCTCAATGGCACAGCAGAATAACCAGAAGAATTTGCCTTTAACATCTTTTAGCAGATGAGACCACAAAACAAGCAGCTTGGCAAAGGCGAGAAATTATTAACCTTTTTTGTCTCCTTAAAGTGTTGCGTCAGTCCTGCAGAGGTCTGTCCTGATATATTCACTGCGCATGAGGAAGGAGCCAGTTCGATGAAATATAAGTGTTAAAGTGCCCTGTTATGCTATTTTGAATATTTCTTTTCATGTAGTGTGTAATATAGCTGTATGTGAATGTAAAAGGTCTGCAATGTTTCAAAGATCAAAGTTTTGGTCTCCCAAAAGAAAGAATCAAATAATTCCAGTCTCACTTCCTGTTACATACCTACTTAACAATGTAACAAATTTGCATAATTAATGCCAGCCTATGGTCTTCATTGGCTGCCCGAGAAAAACATCTACTTTGACCCTCCCTCAAACACTGTACTCATAGCTGAGGCCAAAAAGAAAGAAGCAAATCCACTTTGCATAAACTTCCTCGGGCTCTAATTTATACGGTAAAACTGATGCCATCGTTACTGTTCGTTTCACTGTGCATCAAGCACTGAGGAAGATCTGGAGCTGAAATTCAGATATGGTAATGGCCGTTTGGTTTCTGACAACTGCTGTAAGCAGTGGACCAATCACAACAGACTGGGGCGTCTGACCAATCAGAGCAGAGTAAGCTCTGGGAAAGGAGGGGCTTAGAGAGACTGAAACTTTGAACGAAACGTTTCAGACACTGTGAAAAAAGAGGTTATGTGCAATGTACATTATGAGAAAATTAAAGTGTTTATTGACATTGGATGCATGTAAACCTAATGTAGGAGACACAAAATTAGGATCCTCTAAAATAGCATAATGGGGCACTTTAATAACCCAATTAGGTTATATCACTACTGAATTCGGCCAACACAATCTGACTGCAGTTCATAACTATTTTACGTTTCGGTGAATTTGTAGGTTCCCATTTGTATGCTTTCGTACGACAGTTTAGTGAAGTTTCATGTTTTTTTTTTCTTCTAAAAATCATACGTTTTTCTATGAATTCATACATAATCGGCATATCTTAAAATAGTTACTTGTTCCACGAGATTGGGTTGGATTTAGCTGATTCGTGGTGATTTGTAGGGATTTGAATAAAAAGTCTTCAGATGCTTAAAGTTAACATGAAACGGCAACCTATTTTACTTCTGTAATATGATGAATTTCTGAAATGATTTAAATCATGAAAAGTGGCTGTTACATACCAGAGACAAGCTGTTGTTTCTTTTGAATAATGTAGACCAATAAATCGTGCTCAGACCAGGAACAGGGATGATTTTGATTTCATGTTAACTAACTGAATGTAAATGGATGTTTTAGGGAGCAGGAAAGAACTCATGATCCAAATAAATCCTATCAGACTATAACGGACCTGTATTTAAAGTGATTTTGGAATAATGAGAAAAGGAAGTGAGACCTTGGACGGACATTTTCGACCAGTTCAACTCCTGTGCATGGCTACGACCTTGGACTAAAGTTGGATAGAAAACCGGAAAGAACCCTTGTGCTACTGGAATCTCAAGGCTTCTGGGCTCCGTGGCTTTTACAAGACTGTCTATGTGCGAGAGGGACGTCAACAGCGGGGCCTCTGCTCAGGTATTCCACCCCCACCCACGAGGACCCACATACTTCAAACAGATTGAACAAACAACCAGGCCATGGTGTCCCATAAGTCTTTCTAAAATAGTGTCATTCCTTTTGATTTCCCTTTAAGGCAAGACACCCAAGGTGAATGAGGAAAAAATAACTAAAAGATTTCACTATACTTCCAAAGTTGGTGACATTAAGAACTGCAAACATTTCGTCACCAGAATAGTACTCACGCCGCCCAATTTTTACTTTGTACACGCACATGTGCATTAAATTAGTTTTGCACTAATCAGTTGTTCCAAAAGGTGGCAACACTGGCCCGAGCCGTTGTTTCACAGTATACATTCGTCTAAAGAGACGCATTGACAAGCGCTTGTGTGAGGGGTTATGAGATAGCCGGACCTTTAGTTTAAAAGAATACAGACATTTTTATCAGTCATAACTTCTGTAGAAAAATAGTGCAGACACTAGATAAAGATGAAACTTTCAAGGGTGCATATGTCAATCGTCTGCTTCACACAGTATACTTTGGGCTTTAAAGTGCTGCTGAAATGGAGAAAAAACTCACAGCCTTTAAAGACGTCCATCCACTAGCAAGAATCTACAGGCGCAAATAGATAAAGTCAGGGCTTGACGTTAACTTTTTTTGCTCACCACCCATTGTGGCTAGTGGTTTTCCAAAGTTACAAGGCACTCAGCATTTTCACTGTCCCCAATTTTGACATCAATACCATGGGGAAAATTTGCCATATAGATATTTTTAATATTATCTCATAATTTGGTAGCTGGTATATTAGGCTGCTGTCACTTTAAGACCTGACCCACAAATCCATTATACTGTTACACATGCGTTTTCTTTCTCAACAGTTCTGTTCACAAAAACAGAACTGACTGTGTTTACGTGAATACTCGCCAAGACCCACGTGTTGACATTATTTTGTGTGTATCTGACTGTTTAGGAGCAATAAGCAGTGAAAAAGAATTCAATTCAGTACTGAGAGGCGGCTTTATGTGCGCGCACTTTGGATGTGAGCGCAAAATCTGCAGGAATGAGTCAAATTAGAGAATTAGAGAGCGAGTAAGCGCAGCTGGTATTGAAAGTACTGATATGTATCGAAAAATCAATATTTTTGACAACACTACATTGCACTTAGTTTATTATTTCAGATGCCTTTTTAAAGGACTACAATTGAAAAATCTATATTTATAAAATTCAACCCTCCAAATTGCTAGTAAGAGTGACTGCGTCACACGCCACTGCAGAAATCCACCCGCATTTGGCGGGTGTTAATGTCAAGCCCTGGATAAAGTGTAATAAAATAAACATCTATTTTGGATGCCTTCTTTCCACTAGACTGAAACAACACAGTATGGAAAGCCAAACAGCGCAAAATCTCAAAACTGACCAGTGAAAAAACAATGTTGTTGCCTGTAGCGTCTTGCCTTAAAGGAAAAGCCTCCCCAGGGTGGGGCAACATTTGGTGACAGAAATTGATGCAAACAAAGACAAACCAAAATCATAAAAAACCGTGAGCGTCCCTCAGTTTGGATGCCACACAGCGTCTGCACTGTAATTACATTTGCATAGAGCAGCAGCGGCGAGTGCCACTGCAGTGCCTCTGCAGCAACAGGAAAGAGCCCAGGCTCCACTGCCCTCCTCTACCAGGATTCACACACACACACGCAAACAGGCATCCACATGGACAGGTGCACGCACGCATACACTCACACCAGAAGCAAAAATAAATAAATATATACTGCACGTATTCCCTTGAATCAGATACCATCGTTGATGGCAGTGTGCCTTTAGCAACAAGCGACGAAAGCTCTGGGCTACTGGCTTTTCAGTGCACAGTCAGTATTTACAGTATTTTCATTGGTTTCAAAGACGTTCTCATTCACAGCGATGCTTAAAGCTTATTTTCAAGTGCTCCTTTTGTTCAGGCAAACCTGTGATAAGCAATAGTATAATTGAACCAGCCATTTTTAGTGTGCGCTTGCATCAGTTCCCCTGTAAATTTCACTTTTTTTTTTTTTGTTGTTGTTGTTTTTTCCCTGTTTTCTTTATAAAAAAAAGTTCTGTTTCAACTGCAAAAACATAAGAAAGTCTAGTCTGCACAGCCTCAAAACTAGAAAAGATAATGTTTAGTCGACAGCAGACGATGCTGAACGCAGCGCTCACGACTCTCGCGCCTCATACGTCGTTCTCTGATTAGAGAAAGGTAAAATAAAGCAGAGATGCACACCCCTCCCCCTCGCCCCTCTCCGGGGCCCTTGTGGGAGAGTCCCCGTGGGGCCCTGGCTAACATATCAGCCCTATTTCTGACGCCCCGGGACGTTCAGAGCATGCGTGTTAAAGGGGCGGTGTGCGGGAATGCCAAGGCACCTCAGCGCAACATGCAGCAAGAGAGATCTGCTTTCTTTTAAGTGCTCACACAACCCTACAGCATGAGAAAAACAACAAAATAACTGTCAAAGATACAAAAATAAGGACTCGTTATGCTTGTGTCGGCTCAGACAGAACTAAAAATAAACAAGCGTTCGTCTCTGCGTAACTTCATGCATCCTTTTAAACCATCTAGGTAGCTCTTTGAGGTAATAAAAAACTGTAAAAAGCAGAGGAGGACTTCCATCATCCATCCCAGAGTCTGTTCAATTCTTGGCAAGCACCTGACTAGGGAAAGGAAGGCTAGGAGAGCCTCCACATCCATAATCAATAATATATATATATATATATATATATATATATATATATATATATATAAATATATATATATATGAAAGAAAGAAGCAGCGATGGATAGCATATTCATAGATTCTAATAAAAAGCTGGCCTATCCAAATATACATATATTAAAATAAGAATAAGTACTATTTTGGTGATATTCTTGCAGTTCCTTGTAGGTTCGTGTGTCAGTTTTCAGATCTCTTGGGGAGACCAGTGCAAATGAAGAATTATTGCAAGAGTCTGCTCATATTCGAGGGAGGAAGTGGGTAACCGTCATGGCGGTGGTGGCCTTGTTGCCTCGCTTCAGTCGGCCGTGTTTGCTGAGAGCGACGTAGAATCCTTTGTAAACGGAGGACTCGTAGGCATTGTAGTTATTTGGCAGCAGGGTCTCGTTGAACTTGCATTCATCTTTAAAGGTAGCCTGAAAAGAGGGCAAGAGAAGGGATGTGAATACCAGCATTCGGTCATTTTTGGCACTAGTGCAAACAAATGAATGAGGCTTCTGTTGAAGAGCTTACTCATAACCAGGATTATTATTGTTTAAAATAAACTATTAAAAACATTTATGTTCACTGAAACGAAGCTGAAATAAAATATAGTTGAATATTAGTTGAATAACTTAAGATAAATAAAATTATTACTATTAATAGATTATTAATACAAACTCAAAATAAATTATATCAATTTATAAATAAACTAATGACAAAAGCACATAACGAAACTACAAAAAAATTAACTAAAATTAAAAATAAAAGCTAAAGAAAACAACTGATTCATGAAAGCTAATTCACTGCAACATAGTTTAACTTTAAATTGAATTACTTAAGCATAACATCTGGTAAACGGACAACATATTGAGAAAATGCATAAATATGCAAAGGAACTGTCAGGCGAGTCTGGTTCCACTTGACTACAAAAAAACCATTAACCTCAAGTATTAAAGGATTCATTCACTTCAGAATTCAAATTTCCAGATAATTTACTCACTTCCATGTCATTTATGTCTTTCATTCTTCAGTCGAAAAGGAATTATGGTTTCGAGGAAAACATTCCAGGATTTTTCTCCATATAGTGGACTTCAATGGGGTTCAACGGGTTGAAGGACAAAATGTCAGTTTCAGTGCAGCTTCAAAGGGCTCTACATGATCCGAGGAATCTACATGATCCACGAGACGAGGAATAAGAGTCTTACCTAGCGAAACAATCTGTCATTTTCTAAACAAAATTAAATTTATGTACTTTTTATCCACAAATGCTTGTCTTGCACTGCTCTGCAATGTGCCACGCATTATGTAATCACATTGGAAAGGTCACACGTGACAGATGGATGTGGCGAAAAACTCTGTCTCAACATTGTTGTTTTACCCTTTTTTTGTAAAGGGCATTTGGCTTAATCTTTGCACGTTCCCTTTGTAAACACTTGCTCAGTACTTCTGCCTTCGTCGCGCTTTCCAACGTGATTACGTCATGCATGGCGCATCGCAGAGCAGTGCAAGATGAGTATTTGTGGTTAAAAAGTATATCATTTTTATTTTTTTTTTTAAAAATGGCCGATTGTTTCTCTAGATAAGACTTTTTCCTCATCTGGGATCATGTAGAGCCCTTTGAAGCTACATTGAAACTGCAATTTGGACTTTCAGCCCGTTGATCTCCAGTGAAGTCCACTACATGGAGAAAAATCCTGGAATGTTTTCCTCAAAAACCCTAATTTCTTTTCAACTGAAGAAAGAAAGACACTAGTGACATGATGACATGGGAGTGAGTAAATTATCAGGAAATTTTAATTCTAAAGTGAACTAATCCTTTAACCTGAAGTTTTAACTTCCTACACTAATCCCCCAGCCAAACAGATCTTTTAATTAAAAATCACTTTTAATGATCACTGCTAGAGCGGCCTGTGGAACAGACTACTTTATCTCTGCTGCTCCAGGAGATGCTCTTGAAGCACTCTGCAGTTTTTGGACAGAGCTGTCATGTGCTCAAGGGCCCCGAAGGACCCGTGTTGCACCACACTATACCAAACTTCAGCCAAGTGTATCATTTACTCTTCAAACCTGGGAACACACTTTATATTACGTGTAAATAATTAAATGCATAACACTTATAGTCACTACCACTGCTATTAACAATTTCAAAACAACAACAATGCGTAAATGCAAGCAACACGACAACATATTTCACATTTTAGTTCTGTTATTGAAGGTTCTTAGACAGTACATGAAATATAGATGAAAAGTGCAATTAAGCATCGCACGTGTGAGTACTCTTACTGCGAATGAAAACGAACGAGGCGTTTGTTTCTAGGCTTAATGCAAGTAATTATTATAAACCTTTTGCGAGTGCTTGCTTTGGCGCTGAGCCTGGATCTAATGCACCCTGAAATTCGTTTAATAATAATTTGCAAAAGCCGCGCAGCAGTGGCGAACGTCAACAAACCAGAGCACATTATTTTTATAATGCATGAACAATTCAACGCAGCACACTTCCATGCACGCAGTAAACACTATTCTTAGTCGCGCGACCCCCTCACGTGCCAAATGCATGGGTCATCAATTAGCCTACTCGAAAACGCACAATGGAAGCATCACCTGTTTAACATGCACACACACACGATGTCTTCGGGGATGCAGAGCCTCGTTGCACTGGCAGCAGGGAGAATGAAAGGAAACAGTTGCGCACACCTACCGTTCCGTACAACCGTCCTCTGCTGTTCATTGCGACAAACAGCTCGCTTTTCACACCGTACAGGCTAACGACTCCTCTGGCCACAGTGGAGATCTCTATGAGACCTGATCAAACAGAACAAGCATGTTACACACAATAAAGCGGCTCCGCGTGACTCAGAACAACAAGGCATGCGGTGGGTGGAACCTCTGCAGGTGCCAATTGTGGATGCGCAAATGGCCTCTCGCGCCACTAGGCTACTACGTTTATTGCCAAAAGATGAACATCCCTCACACTTTGAGTCGTGCATGTTCTAAGCGCTTCTGGGCCGCGCAAGGAGCCGGTGTAAAAATAAGTTGGCATCTATATCCGTCCCAGCATTCATGTCATGTTTAAGCCCGCGCAGATATTTAGCACTAAGGGATACGGTGTGTTTTAATAGATTTGTCTTCGCCTCCAAAGACAGCGGACTGTGCAAGCACACTGCAATTGTCGCCTATAGAGAATAAAGCTCGACGGAGCTCTGCGCAGTTAATTATTGCATTATTCCATGAACTCACTGTACTGGTTCTCATTATGTACACCGTTTATCTTGCCGTCTGGGAGGACCTGAAGATGAAACCCGATGCCTACATTGCAGTACAGCCTCCGCACTCTTTTGATGCCCAGCAAATAGTCATTCTCCCAGTTCGGCTCCGGTCTCTCTCCAGAGATCCCCAGCACGGAGCGGGAGAACAGGCTCTCCCATCGCTTCTCCAATAAAGTTGTCCTATTAGTCCTACTCGGAAGCGGACTGGAGGACACAATCCCAACTAGGAGCAATCCCAAGAGCAGAACGGCAGTCCTTGGCCAGTGTTGCGCGTTGGCCTCGCAGGACATACTGATGAGGAACCTTTGCGCAATGGCCATCGGGTTTACCTTCGGGGCACGTGGTCAAAATTAATGGCACTAAAAATACCCCTCTTCTAGTTTTTCTTCCCTCGGCATGGTGGAGCAGGCTTAATTTAGCGAGGCAGGTCAGGACTTCGGGCATGCGACGGTGGCCCGAGATGAGAACGGCAGAAGAACGGGCAGAGAGCGCGGAGACACAACTTGAGGCGGAGAAGGTGGTGATGACCATGTTTTGTAGCTCCGAAGCCTCGGGTCGTGGAGAGAGTGCCACTCACCAAAAGCTCACCTCATAAGCCACCCTCATCGTTACATGACATCATATTAGGGGAGGGGGAGGAAGAAGAGAGAGAGAGGGAGAGAGAGAGAAAGAGAGAGAGAGAGAGAAAGTTGTAAGCGGCGAGAAGAACTGTCCGGACTGATCTGATGATGAAGGGACGCTGCTCTGCTCTCACTCCACGTGTGAAATGGGGGTCGCATGCTGAGCCTTATTGGACGGCTTGTGCGCGATCATGGGATGCGATGGGCACTCTGGCAGCGCCCAAATCGGGACGGTGGTCATATGTCTGACAGCCCTGCTTCCTTATTTAGAAGGATGGTGTAAAAACAGTCCACTTGTCATCGGAGAGCAATGGCACCCCTGTCTGTCACATCTCAGGCTGTTTGTGCAGGAAGTTTACAGAATATTGCGCTCCCACAATGCGTCCCTCATAACGTCCCCCGTCTCATTCAGCGTGATGTTTTTATCCTCCGGCAGGCTATCTGTCTCTTGATGTCACGGTGATGATGCTGAGAAAACGCACCTTCAAGAATGCTCGGAACGCGCGCAATGTCCGGACGTCAGCAGATGCTGCGCGTCGTTACGCGGCTTCCCAGGTGTGCAGAGAGCACAGCGAAACCGGACTGTAGTGACGCTCAGGGAGGCGCTTTTGTTGGCAGTGTGAAAGGCGTCAGTCACAGCTCGAACAAAAATTAATCATTACTTAAAAATCAACAGATTGCAGGAGCATAGAATTATGCAACCTAAATACTAATAGCAAACCACGTCAATTTAATCGATTTTGGTTTTATATTTACATTTATCGGTCTAAAATATCATTGTGGTTTGCTATTGGCTGATTTCATGTGAGTGACAGGTTTCCCCGCCCTCGCAGCAGTAAACACGTCATCAGAGAAGAGATGTCAAGAAGGAGGGGAAGTTATTTTGATTAAAGATTACATGGATTAAAAAAATAAGGATGTACACCGATAAATCATTTATAATAAACACTGTAGTATTCCATAAAAAAATAAGAATTGTTGGTAACACTTTATTTTACAGTGTCATTGTTACATATATTACACGTATTTACTGTACTAATAACTAGAAATTATACATAATTACATGCAATTAACCTTAAACCAAACCCTCATCCTAATCCTAACCCTATAGTAAGTACATGTAGTTAATTGTCATTACTCAGTACTTAAATGTATAATTACACTGTAATACTGACACCTTACAATAAAGTGTAACCGAATTGTCAATTTTAAAGTTCCCCTAAAATCAAAACGCTTTAAGTATAAATATGGTTGCTTTAAGGAATAAGCCGGTGTGTTCCAAAACAATGACAAAATTCACATTTAAGAGATACAACCATTAAAAACTTACAGTCTCTCACTTCCACTAAAACGGATCACGGATTTTCATGACATCACCGCACACTTCAGTTTCTCATCAGATCTTTTCTCCAATCGAATGCTGTCTAGAATCTAAAGTGTCCCGCCCCCTACATTATAAATAGACGCTGAAGCTACCGCTGAAATCACACATTTACTATTGTCGGTAACACTTTATTTTACAGTGTCCTTGTTACACATGTTACATTACTGTAGTAATAACTACAAATTATGCATAATTGCATGCAACTAACTCTGAACCAAACCCAAATCTCAACGCTATAGTAAGTTCATGTAGTTAATTATTATTACACAGTACTTAAATGCGTAATTCCACTGTAACACAGACATCTTAAAATAAAGCGTAACCCTATTTTCTACACGGTGAATGGCACATAGTGCACTATATAGGGATATGGAACGATTCAGACAATGTAAATATTCTTTCCATTGAGGAGAATGAAGTCTGGTTTCAGCGTGAGCATAGTCTGCTCCGGTCCAGAGTCTTGACGGCACAGAGCAGCTCATACAAGTCGGCGCAGACCATAAAACGTATCGGACCAATTTGAATTTTGCACAGAATGCTGCATTTTAAAGTGATATGGAGGAAACTTTAGAAGATTAGAAGGAAACTGAGGCTTTACCGAACTCAACAGCTCTGATATAAACGAAACGCTATTGGCTATTCGAAAAAAGGGGGAGGAGCTGTTCGAAATCTCCCACTTTGTCTTCCTGTTTCAGTGGAAATTAAGTCAACACATTGAATAATGCTGCGATATATAATGCCACTTCAGTGGGACTTTAACAGAATCCTTTAGGATTGACAGCTGTCATTCAGCAGAGCGGGTTAATTGCTCTAAGAAGAAATGCAGCGTGTAGCAATAAAATTAAAAGTCATGACTTGAACATTTGTCGCTGAGTAGTCATCAGCTGTCACATATCTTGCTAAACAGTGGCAGGCTAATTAGCAAAGAAACCTTAAATCAGCACCAAAATACTGAAACCCTTCAGCACACGAGCATTCGATGTTACAAAAATCAGCATCAGTGATGTCATTGCAGGGCCTTCATGTCTAAATGCATGTAGAAATACACTAAAGAATGTTTTAACACTGTGTAAAAAAAAAAAAAAAGATTAGGATTTTGTCTGGATCACAATCATACGGCTCTTTTAATATCTCATATAAATCTGGTTGCACTGCATGAAAGCTGATGCACTGCACAGCAAACCCACCCCATGGCATAATTCACATGATTTCCACACGTCCATGTTGATAATAGAGCAAAACTCAGATCAAAGCGGAAACGCGTCCGAGTTTCAGCATTCAGCTGTCATTACCTCTCAAGTTCAGACAGATTACGGCGCACCCAAACATCTGCTGCACATCTCTTCAGTTTACCTGAGATACGACTCAACAGCCTGTGACTGACTCAATCATCTCTCTGAGGAAAAAGCAGTAGCTTTGATTAATAAATTAGTTCAGATTCTAATGGTGTGCACAAATATATCATATGTTCAGAACTTGATTTTTTAAGGTTAGAAGCAGAACGTTTAGCAGTAGCACACACACACACAAACACTATCGATATAATTGTTTTGAAGGATATAGTCATTCCATGGGGCTTTGTGCAAGGCGGGGTTGTCACAAACCCCGTAACTGGATCTACTGCGGTTTCAAACCCTTTCAATTAGATTTTTATTAACGTGGGTTTAGGCGGTATAGAAATGACGGCTGAGGAGAGCCGCTGAAATCCAGGAGAGAATTACTCACACATGACATCAAGAGCATCAGCGGCGTTTAACATTTAACACACCGCACAAATGGCATTCTCTGCAGGAGAGCAGCTGCGCTGTGGTACCCATCCACATCCTACTGAAGAAAACTCTACAGCATATGCTCCACTTTAACTTGTATTCATCCAGCCGTTCATTTAAAAACAAGCTGTGCGCTCAGGGACTAGAACAGTCTGCATGATGGCACTCAGTCTGGGTGTAAAAGTGTCCTGTGGAATGGCAGAGATGGATATGAGTCAGGCCTGTGATCTTGCTGACACAGCTTATCAATAATTCAACACTGAAAAGTGGCACGACAGCCTTCAGTTCACCTTTTATTTTTCTTAAAAAGCGCAAAAAAGGAACCAGACTGGTGTGTGAAACAATGGATTCTATTACAAATGGTTGGAGCAATTTTTGTATACATTAATTATTTTTAGTATATATATATATATATATATATGTAAATATAATACTTTAAAATAAGGTCTCATTAGTTAATAAATTACTTAAAATTAAATAACACTAATAAATGCTTTAAGAGTATTTTCCATTTTTCTCATGTTAAACAATGTAGTTAACTAATGTTTACCAGTGTTGGGGAAAGTAATATGTTACAGTCCTGCATTACTTGTAAAAAGTAATTAATTGTGTTGCTTAGTTATGTGAAAATATTGCATCGCTTTTTCTCACTTGGGCTTTCTTGCTTGTTTTTTACTAAAACAATTTTTTTTGGCAAATGTAAAGGCCCTTTCACACCAAAAGTGACCTCAGGATGAAGGAAATGCAAATCCACACCTGTACAGTAGAGGGCGCAGCTCAAACAAACCTTTCAGTTGTGGATTGAAGAAGAATAGTATGCAGGAGAAGAAAGTTCAACACTCTTACTTCAGCAATAAAGGCAAAAAAATGAAACATAAATGTGATGTTTATCTAAAGTCATCTTTGCTTATGGTTGAATTGGATCTCCAAAGGTCAACAGCAAAGACGCTGGTTTATAAAGTGAGATTAAATACATAAAGTATATTTGTGTTACTTAACATATTTAATTATTGCAGATTTTCATAATATTCTGAGCTTGCATTTCACTGTTTTTAATCATTCTGAGGAATACTGACTTTGTTTTTGTGCAAGTGAGACGAGTAAATGCATGTTCTCATTTAGTCTAGATCTCCATTAACCACATAATGTTCCCACAGCGCACACAGTGCCTCTGCACTTTTTCACAATTCCTCTCAATATGGGGACAGGACAGCTGTCAGTCAATAAATGGGAAAAGAAAGTAACTTACATTGTAATAAATTTAAAAGTATTGTGTTACTTCACTAGTTACTTTAAAAAGTAATCTGATTACATAACTGAAGTTACTTGTAATGCGTTATCCCAACACAATGTGTTTCCTTGGGCAGCAAATCAGCATATTCGAATAATTTCTGAAGGATCATGTGACACTAAAGACTGGAGTAATGGCTGCTTAAAGTTCACCTTTGATATCACAGGAAAAATGAAACTTTTTTTTTTTAATCTTACCAACCTCTCTCTCTCTCTCTCTCTCTCTCTATATATATATATATATATATATATATATATATAATGATCACCAGTAGTGATGTAAAGTGGTTTCTGCAGTGGTGAAGTTCCTCTTGTGGCAGGGATTTTGTGTGCCAGGCCAAGCTGCAAGAACAGCACTAAAAGCACATTGTGTTCATGAGCTGACAAGAACTCAAGAGAGAACATCTGACCCCTGCAGAGAGCAGGAGCTCTGCGCACACTATTAGCACAGCTGAAACTCACAGCACAATGACTCAGGTAAAATTTCTGTCCACCTTAAAAAGAAAGGTCACTTTACTTTTGCTGATCGAGTTCAGAATAGTGATTATTTTCCAGTGTTTAAGCTTTTTGTGCCGTTGTTTCTCTGTTTGAGAAGAGCCTGATGCTGTCTGCTTCTTCTCCTCATGAGCTGAAAAGTGCACAGTCATTTTAAATGAAATCTCACCTCTCAACACTCATTAAATGAGTCACCGTTTCTCGGCGTGACATCAGACGTTGAGTATGGATTGTCCTCATATGCACTCTGATCTACTTAGACACACAATTAAGAGATATTCTGTGACAAACTCATAAAGAATCAATTGATACAATAAAAAAAATCACTATTTTGTTATTTTATTATATATATACTCCAATCAGGCATAACATTATGACCGCCTTCCTAATATTGTGTTGGTCCCTTTTTTGCTGCTAAAACAGCCCTGACCCGTCGAGGCACAGACTCCTCTTGACACCTGAAGGTGTGCTGTGGGATTTGCACCAAGATGTTAGCAGCAGATCCTTTAAGTCCTGTAAGTTGCGGGGTGGAGCCTCCATGGATCGGGCTTGTTTGTTCAGCACATCCCACAGATGCTCGATTGGATTGAGATCTGGGGAATTTGGAGGCCGAGTCAACACCTCAAACTCATTGTTGTGCTCCTCAAAACATTCCTGAACCATTTTTGCTTTGTGTCAGGAGCATTATCCTGCTGGAAGAGCCACAGACACCAGGGAATACAGTTTCCATGAAAGGGTGTACGTGTCACACCAACATCCACATGGATGGCAGGACCCAAGGTTTCCCAGCAGAACATTGCCCAAAGCATCACACTGCCTCCGCCCGCTTGCTTTCTTCCCACAGTGCATCCTGGTGCCATGTGTTTCTCAGGTAAGCTTCGCACACGCACCCGGCCATCCACGTGATGTAAAAGAAAATGTGATTCATCAGACCAGCCCACCTTCTTCCATTGTTCCGAGGTCCAGTTCTGATGCTCACATGCGCTTTCGGCGGTGGACAGGGGTCAGCATGGGCACCCTGACTGGTCTCAGCTCCATACGCAACAAACTGATGCACTGTGTATCTGACACCTTTCTATCAGAACCAGCATTAACTTCTTGAGCAGTTTGAGCTACAGTAGCTCGCCTGTTGGATCAAACCACACGGGCCAGCCTTCGCTCCACACGTGCATCAATGAACCCGTTCACCACTGTTCCTTTCTTGGACCACTTTTGATAGATACTGACCACTGCAGACCGGGAACACCCCACAAGAGCTGCAGTTTTTTGACCCATTCGTCTAGCCATCACAATTTGGCCCAACTCAGTCAAATCCATTATGCTTGCGCATTTTTCCTGCTTCTAACATCAACTTTGAGGACAAAATGTTCACTTGCTGTCACCCTCTAACAAGTGCCGTGATGAAGAGATCATCAGTGTTATTCACTTCACCATATATATATAAAAAAAGTAACATTTAAAAGAAAAGCAATCAAATGTGAAACAGTGTCATTTTAGTTTTTATTATAAGTTCATGAATATTTTGAATTATCTTTTTTTTTTTGTTTAATTTTAATTTTTTTATATATTTTTTTTTTCAGTTTTAGTTTTAGTTAGTTTCAGTTTTTATTTCTAGTTAATAATTTCAGTGCTTCAACTTGAACTTAGTTTACTGCCAGGGCAACATTTCTAATTTTCATTTAGTTTACATTTTTCAACTAAAATTTTATTTCAGCTTTATTTCAATTAATAGAAACATTTTAATAGTTAGTTAACAATAATAAACCGGAGCTGAAGTGTCACACCAAGAATTCTTTTTTCATTTATTTTCCACTGTAAATTATATGACTTATTTAACTTAAAAAACTGTGAATTTAACAGTTACTTTACAGTTCTTAACTGTATAGAGTAGGAAACTTACTGTCAGGCTTTTATAATTAACAGCCTCTTTACAGTCTTTGACATTTTTTATAGCGCACCTGCCCTCATCTTAACCAGCACTGCTGCTCCTCGGTTCACAAATCCTGCCGGAATAAAAACGGGCTGCACTAAAATGATAATTTTTTCTTTTCTGAGCATTTCAGTCGGACAAATGGTGAAGAAAAGCAGAATGACGTCAGCGGAGGGTTTCTGCTGAGTCAGCAAGACCCGACTCCAGCGTTCCCCCAGCATTCCCTTGAACTCTACACCAGCTCCGGCTCCCTCTGCCCAGCCCTGGAACGAAAGGCATTCTGTTAGACATCCTTGCAGCACTTTACACATTCTCACTCCCAACAGGCGAGAATGGTGTTGCCGACTCTGATGCACGTATAAAGTGGGTGTCTCCACCTCTTTCCATTCTGTCATTTCAGCAATAGAAGAACCAACTGCACCAAAGGACAAGTGTTCGGGGCTTTGGTGGGCAGATGAGTGGATCAGGGCAATTTGTTTGATGAAGGGACACACATGCAGACACAAAGGGCGCGAGGGGAGTGACTCATCCACAACACTGATTTTGTCCCCGTGCCAATAGGCACTGCAGCAGCAGTCATTTACATAATAAATATCTCATTACGGAGACAGCAACTAGAAAGCATTCATTAATCATAATTAAAGATCACACTCTCTAGATATTCATTAAGATTTCCCACACCAAAACAGCCCTTGTGAAGTACAGTACCCTACAGCCATAAAAAGGTCACAATGACTCTAGATGGAGAAACAGACTTTGTTATAAAAGCAACAGTTGGATCAGTTTTTATTCTTACATGTAATTCCCTTCTCTTTATTGTTTGAAATTAGTTTCAGAGATAAAAAACAAGTTTTCAATTGGGGCTACTGAGGGAATAATAATAATAATAAATGTATAGTGCCTTTAAAAGTTGCTTTAAAAACACACGGAAGCACAACAATATAAAACACAAAGTACAGAGCAACACAGAAAAAGAAACATGAAATCAAAGGAAAAATGAATGAAATACAAAAAAGTCTTTTTATAGGGTTAAACAAGAAAAAAAAGTGGGAGGGACTTAATTGTATGCATTGGACATTGATTGGATGGTTGTGGTTTGCTATTGGCTGATCTCATGTGAGTGACAGGTTGCCCCGCCCTTGCGCCAATAAACACATCATCAGAGAAGAGATTTCCCTGTGAAAGGGAGGGAAAGATATTTTGATTATAGATAATGAGGACACATGAATTAAAAAGATACATTTGAAAATTCATAATAATTTATAATAAATACTGCAATATTTCATAAACAAGAATTGTCCGTTTTGATTTCAAAGTGATATTAAAAGTATGAAGTCAAAGTGAGGAGGGTTTTTCTTCTATATCCCCATCACGTCTTAATATAATTAGCCTATTCAAATATTAAACTAACATTTCTTAAAGATGAAATTCATATTTCACCGTTAAACAAAGTTGAATATTAATAATTAGCATACTTAAAAGCCAGTGATCTTCATTTTTGATGGGAAAAGAAAGCACAAACATTAATTTTTAGATATGTATTTCTTTAATCTTCTTTTCTCTTTCGAAATTATTCTATCCTGTTCAATAAAACGTGCCTGAACTTGAAGATCTGGTGTAGCCTTTAATAGAAATGTTTTCTAACAGCGTAACAGGAGTGATTTAGGTACCTTTCATCACCGTTATCGCCCTCTGCTGGTGTAAAGGCGAAGAGCTTCTGTCCAGTTGGAACTGCCATTAATTTACTGCATTGCAGCACTGGGACGTTGTCACTCATTTTGGCATGGAGTCTGCACAGATCACACTCGGCAGAAATACAAAAAAACTTATCCTATAGATGTCCTAGACAATGATTAAACATTTTTTAAAAAAAATAAATAAATAATAACTTTTCGGAATGCAACATCAGAAAACATGGAAATTGCTTGGAAAATCAATATTCCATTAATGAGTTCTAAAGTCTCACTCTTGTAAAAGAGTAAATTTCCATCTTTAATCTTTTTGTTTCCTGGCCAAGCAAAAATGAGTCAGGAAACACAAAACACAGGAAACTTAGATAATTACATTAAATTAAATAAAGGTAGGGTGGAAGCTTAAACACATTCCATTAATAAAATTAGATTATTGAATCCAATCTGCAGTGCTGGATCCAGTGTGAATATGACACTGCAATTACTATAGTGGAGCTATTGATACTTCACACAGAACAATATTATCGTCATTATTATTATTATTATTATTATTATTATTATTCAGTTCAAATCGATTATTTGTTGTGGCCAATTTGGATCAATTCCCACCTTAAGAACTGCAATGGTTGCTGATTTTTAAAATGCTTTTTTGAAGATCACCTTTGGTCCCCAGTTTGTGAATGTAAAAGGTCTACAAAGTTTAAAAGAGCAAAGTGCAAGAAAAATAAAGTTATTGTCTCCTAAAAGAAAGAATAATTCTGGATTGCCTGAAATGAGTCGTCAGCAATTCCAGTCTTATTTTCTGTTACGTAGATACGCAACAATGTAACAAATTTGCATAATTTCAGCCTGTGGTCTTCATTGGCTGCCAGAGAAAAACATTTACTTTGACCCGCCCTCAAACACTGTTGTAGCCGAGACTGGTTGATTTGATTCGACATGTTGAGAAGACTATTAGTCGATATCTTTCTCTGGAGGCGGGCATATGCAAATGTATTTGCCCATATGACATCACAGATCCCGCAATAGATGTAAGATGGCTGTACGATTTATTGCACATTGAACTTGAACACGATTATCGCTTAAACGCGATTCTTAGTGCGACTATGAAATCGCAAAGGCTGCAATTATTTTTTTATGCGCAGCTTGTCAATGAAGTGTGGCTCCAAATGCTAATCCATCTGAAAGCACTGCAAGTTTGAGTCGCTTATAATGTACATTTGAAAAAGCAATGTACGTCAAACATCTTTCCAGACATGAGAAGCATTTATTAACATCTTGTCCAACAAAAGACAACATTTAATAACATAATAATAATTATATAATTAATAATAATTAATGTTTTTAATCCAAACTCACTTCATAAGGACAGTTGAGCATCCTTCTGTGAGATGATGTGGCTTCTTACAGAATAAGGAAGTTGTTTGCAGCAACAGTGCACGCTTCTGCTGCAGGGCATATTTCTGCGCAAGAGCGCCCCCTGGCTTTCATATGGAGAAGCATTTACTACTGATCACAGAGCCGTACAGCTCTGACAAGCTGCAAATTAAATAATCTGCAAATCGAGTGCGATTTAATCGCAATAAATTGTGCAGCCCTATAGAGTGGTGGAAATGACTCATTTTTGTAGGCCAAAACCCAGAAACGAGTTAGCATTTTAGCACTTCCGGTTCCATCATCCCAAAGTCAATGGGTTTTTGGTTAAAAGGCTGAAATATGGTCCGTGGATAACAAGCTCAAGATACTTTCACGTTTTATTCTATGACATAAATACATCAGCATTAACCTACCCGTGTTTTTTTTTTTAAGCTGTGACAGTTGCTAACAAGTGGCTAAATTGGACTACAGAGGGTGTCAGCGACATTAATCGTGATCACACCGAACAGGTAAGCTCAGTTCGATTTTACAGCCTAGCGTTCTTAAAAACGAATCTAATTCATACTTTCAAGTGTTTTTAGATAAAAACTGAAAGAGTTGTTGGAAGCTTAGTGGTGGTGACGTTGAAATCGTGCGACCGCGGTGTTGTTTCGCTTATAGGCTAACTTTAGCCTTTTGCTTCTGGCAACTCCATTCAGGTTTCAAAATTCATAAAATTTGTGAAAATGATCTTGATGGACAAAACAAGTAAGTATCATAAACTTGTTGATCACAGAGCTTTTTTTTTTTTTTGCGATAATCCAAAAAGCCTATAGGAAAATCCTGTTGGGCTTTTCTCGAAGTAACCAGCGTTATGCTAACTGCCGATTAGCCGACAATATGATGTCATAGTTCCACCACTCTGTATCCAAACGAGCTTGTTTTTGGAGCCTGACTAAATAAATGCTTTTAGGAAATTTTAAGCAATTCAACTTGAAAGACGTTTTAAAGGTACAAATGCCTCTTCATGTCAAAAGATCATGTTATGACCCCTTTAACCAAGTGACTTTTTTTTTTTTGAATTTGCATTCAAAATCCACTTGTTTTTACATCCTCTCACTCCTACACACACACACACACACACACACAGAAATCCACAGCCTCTCTCTCTTATCAAGGCAATTAGCACACTGGCTGCCAGGCAGTGCGTGTCCTGCATAAAAAGTCTTCAAAAGCAACCGTTTAGAGACATCGAGGGAAAATAAACTCCGGAACACAATGCACCACTAGCTTTCTCTACCCACAATGCTCCCACCAAGGTCTGTGGCACAATCCAGTGTGGTCACACTGCGGTCTGGTTCTGGGGAAAACTGACCTCGAGCCATTCCTGGGTTACAGGAGCACCGGAGCGTTCCACAGCCCTCAAAAAGCGGATATCCAAAAAGCCCGGTCCAGCCCTTGAGGCCTTTTATAGAGAGCACAGGAAGTACAATCAGTACCCGCAAATTAAACAGCTCTAATTACGAGCTAGAAATGTAGAGCTGAGGAGATCAGCATTAGCATGCACGCTTCAAAAGTCGCTCTATAAATACACCTCTTCACCACCACCACATACTCCATCATGCCATCAGACAGGATGTTACCTTACATCCTTCAGCCCTTTCCTTTTTTTGATATTTCAAGACAAACACCGCTCACACAGTTCTGGAAATAAAATGGCTCATCCTTCCATCATTAACGACATTCCAAATTCATATCCCAACAGAAATTGGATTCTGATATAATTAGTATTAGGATGATGTGGTGTCTTTAGGCTCCATTAGTCTTTCGGTGTATGATTAATGAAGGTGCTAAGCAAACTCTATTGATTGTTCGTTTCACAGGGCCCATGAGAGCACTGCTGTGTCATCAAACTGCGTCCCGCTGAGGCTCGACTATCAGCATCATTATACAGCAGAAATCATCATCATCTGTATCATTATACAGCAGAAATGGCAGAAATTAAGAGCTATAAACTGTGCCTTCAGAGGTGGTAATAGGAGAGTTTCACCAACAAAGCTCAGACTGACAGCAAGAGAGTAATTACAACTTCTTCTTTAGGTGAAAGCCCATATTTGTAGAAGCTCCCATTCAGCTTCCTCCGGGTTAAAGGGACAGTTCACCCCAAAATGAAAATTATCCCATGATTTGACTCACCCTAAAGCCATCCTAGGTGTGTATCTTCTTTCAGACACACACAATCTGAGATACGTTTAAAAATCTCCTGGCTCTTCCAAGCTTTATAATGGTAGTGAATGGGGCGAGATTTTGAAGTCCAAAAAAAGTGCATCCATCCATCCATCCATCCATCCATAAAGGCCTTCTGAAGTGAAGCGATGGGTTTTTATAAGAAAAATATCCATATTTAAAACTTTATAAACTAAAATAACTAGCTAAAACTAGCTAAACAGCCGGTTACACTTTATTTTACAGTGCTGTAGTTACATTGTAATTACTCAAATAAGTACTGAGTACTATTAATTAACTACATGTACTTACTATAGAGTTACAGTTAGGGTTTGGTTTAGGGTTAGTTAATTGTAATTATGCAGGATTTATTATCATTACTATAGTAAGTACATGCAGTAACATGTAACTACGGCACGGTAAAATAAAGTGTTACCAAACAGCCTTAAGCAAAATTACTTAAGATATCTTTTTTTCTAAAATAAACAAACAAATAAAAATAAAAATAGAGAAAGATAATCTTGGTTTCCCTCTGAATGAAGTAGTTTTCTTAAGTGACAGGTAATTTTTTCAGATTACAAGGCTTAATATCATAACCCATTTTCCTTTTAAATGTAAAGTAAAAGTAACTCTTGATTTAAGTATTTTTATATATTTGTAAAGAAATACAAAACATTAAAAACTGGATATTTTGAAATGATCCAACTGAGATATTTAACTCCTTCTAAATGTAGCCTAACGTTATCTTGACTTATTAATTTGTAGATATTTGCAAAAAAAAAAAAGACAAAAATACTAAATGTTTTTGTAGTGTCCTTAGTGCAATCATATTAATGGGATAAAAAATTTTTTCCTGGAATAAACTACTAAAAATTATAGCTGAAAAACTGTGTAAAATGTGATTTGATGGTCTAATGGCCTCCAGTCTGTTTTGATGGTCATAGTTTGGCTAGATTTGACAAGACTGACCAGGTGAAAAACAGACCAGCAAAAGAGCTGGTCAAATGGGACTGCAAAGGAACAAAACATTGTGCGCATGTGACTTTGTTTGGGTGTCTAAACTGCATGGAAGCTAAATAGAACTGGTTTTATTTAGAAGTTGTGTTTTTCTGTCTATAGAAGTAATAGCCGTTTTGCAGCAACTTCACAGGTTGCGCACGTGCATAAACAAATTGTACAATAACAAACCTGAGGATGCTGCAGGGTCACAATGACATGCAGCACATTGGCAGCACACCTTCAGCATATGTGTGCGTGTTAGAAAATGTGAATGTGATTTGTCTGAACAGATATTTTAGGAGCTTCTGTAGGAGTTGAAGAATGCGCGGCCACAGACTAGTCTATCGTCTGCTTGGATTGCAGGACGTCGCTACATTTGAGCCGTCCAGGTCCCCTGCGTGACCAACTCAACCAAACTGCCGCCCACTTACCGGCAGGAAAATGACAACCCTTAGAAGATCACTAAGTTTCCTTCGCCGGTCGGCAGGGAGAAAATGAGGGACCAAAGATGGTGATTGTTTCCTGTTGGAGTGGGCGGCAGCGGAGACGTGTCCCGTTCTTCTCTCCATCAGCAGGTTGGCCACCTCTCCTTCAGAGGTCAGTAACACCACGCCATCTACTGGATGACACAGCACAGACACAACAACTCAACAATATCAAAATAAACACAGTCTCAAAAATGGCCTTATGTTGAACAGAACGTGGAGTTTTTTGAAGGACTTCATCTGATATGATGAATTAATGTTGAATTAATTAAACAGCTTGTAAAGTTTATCATCAGAAAAAAATAACCTGCTAAAGTATTATGCAACCATTTAAGACATTTCTCCTGATAACCTTTTTGGCATAAAGTGTTCTTCAAAATGGAGTCAAGAACCCCAATTAAACATTAACATGTTTACATAGCCTAACATTAAACCTGGAGATTAAAAAAAAATGCATTAAAGGGGATATATTTCAGAAATCCTTTGTTATTAGCGACACCGGTTCGTGCACACGTAAAGTAGTTACAAAACTGTAAGTGATTGCATATTGTTAATGAACACACCGACGACATCGATGAGAGCGACGTTTAGATGAATATGCAAATGTGCCACGGCGGGCGCTTTCCTCTCCAAAATAAAATAGTGGTGAAAAAGCATCTGATCATAGCGATGTGGATGTTTGCAACCACTGGCATCATGTCGACAGATGAGGCAACTAAACTTACTGTAATGATAGGTTGATATTGGAGACTACGGACTAGATCTAGTTATGTGAGTGGTTGAATGAATCCCTTTTCTGTGCTAGACTTACAGAATGACTCTTTCTGCATTTTCCTGAACATTACATAAGGATTCATGAACGGAAGATGGGCTCTTGCGTCACATCCTTTTGATTTTCCCACCAAAAACGCCCCGAGTCCTTCACATAAAAATGAGTCTATAGGCTTCCATAGACAACCTAGGAAGATCTAAGTTTCGTTACAAGCTGTTCACACACTGGCAATAAAAAAACGATTAACACATAAAAAGTTCAAACAGCCCCGTTAAAGGTAAAGCTTCAAAAGATTACACAAGATTTGCCCACGAATATAAAGAAAAATCAAACTTTCTTGGATTTTACATCTTTATTGCATAAACATGAATATGTATGTTCAGTACGAGTGAATCCTGCAGCGTTTTAGACGCCAAACACACAGTAGTGCGAGTATAAAGTGCTTATATAACGGACAACATCAAAAGACGTCTTACGATTGTTTGCATTCAGTCAGCTGACAGGATGAATAAATCACTGCAGTTAAATAATTCACACAATAAAATCAATCACACAAATTTATGTGCTTTACACTTCAGTCGTAGTCTTTGTAAGGAGCAATAAATAAAAACCATGTCAGATAAACCGACCAGTCACATAATACTGTCAATCAGAGTTTTTGACATCATCCAGGTGGTCTTTTCTGTTGATAAAGACGCACTGGATGCGGGCGGCCCGTGGGTCGCTTTCCTCTCTGCGAAGGGTGATGATGAACCTGCTGATGCCAGTGTTTGGGCATGGCGAGAACACTTGGTTCATCTTCAGGCCTGCTGGCAGACAGCACTGCAGGTCCTCCACTAGGTGGCGCACAGACACACGAATAAACGCCCCGTGACTAACGATCAGAGCGTGGACGGGTATGTTGTGGACTCCGTCACTGGCTAGTCCAGCAATCACAGGCTGTTCTGGTTCTGATAGTCCAGAACACTGGTCGGATGAGTCGTGTTCCTCTAACATGCGCTGATATAAGGATTTGAGGAACTTCTTGAAGCGCGTCTTTACCTGGATGAACACAGAAACAGTTTCTTCTGTCTTAGCATTTCATTTGATCAGTCAACGGTTACTATAATCTGGGAAGAACACAGTGAAAATGATCAAATAGTCAATTTTATAGTTATGTATGCTACAACTGAAAAGTTTGGAATAATTACAATTTATTTTAAAGGGGACTAATGATGCTGAAAATTCACAGGAATAAATCACAGGATTTGATCACAGGAATAAAATCATTTTAAAATATATTATAACATAATATTAATGCATGTTTGATCAAATAATGGTGTATTTCGTAAAGCATTTTTACAACAACAACCAGCTGGACCAAATTCAGTATATAAGCTACTTTGATTTCCCTCTGGATTTAAGTGGCATCATATTTTGCAACATTCAAGACTTCTTTTCTTACAGGAAGGCTCAATTTCTACCTGTTCCAGCGTCTCTCCGCCGGGCGGTGTGTAATCTCGGCAGGCCTGACCCGCTGCATTCGCCATGTTCTTCAGATGTTCCTTTGGTCTTCCCTCTGCCACCCCAAAACCCTGTCCAATACATCACACACATGCATTTGAACCAACAATACAGCAATTCTTAGGGGATGCCCAATATAAGGGAAGCTATTTAGTTTATTTGGTGACATCACCAACCCTAAAATTTACATAAACCCCGCCTCCGAGAACACGCAACAAAGGGGGTGAGGCCATGTTAGGCTGCGTTAGAGAAGAGGAAGAGTTGTTGTAGTAGAGAGTTGTTGATGCCGTCATTTTACACCGCACTGCTTCACAAACGAGGGTCGATTCAATGCTGGATTTAAACAAAAGATGAACATGACACCACATGCTAGTGATGAGTTGAATCAACTCCACAACATAAATTTATCCACTAACCGTTCAGAAACGTCTAAAAGTTGTAACTTCTTCCTGAGTCTCTCCATCAGTGTCGACTCGGTTTGAACAATGTAAGTCTGAACACCGTTACTGACAATCCTCATTTAAACTGCGTGAGATTCTTCAGCTTTGTTGTTGTTGAGCAACCGAAGCGTGAGCTGTTAAAGCCCCGCCCTCTTCTGGAAAGGGGGCCGGGAGCAGCAGCTCATTTGCATTTAAAGGGACACACAAAAAAATGGCGTGTTTTTGCTCACACCCAAATAGAGGCGAATTTGACAAGCTTTAATAAATAATCTATGGGGGATTTTGAGCTGAAACTTCAGAGACTTTATTACATCTTGTGAAAAGGGGCATAATAATCCCCCTTTAACATTATATCAAAAATGTATAAATTTAATGAACTATACCAGCAACTGACCAAGTTGCGAACTGTATTCTGTAAATAAATGTGTATGTGACAAATAAAAATTGAATCTTGGCTGAGACAGACACTCACCCTCTCTCTGAGTAAAGGATCCAATATCATCTCAGTAGCCGAAGAATGAAGGTTGTTTCCTAAAATGATTTCAGCTGTCTTGAGAAGAAGAAATTATATTTTACATGACGGATAGTTCACTTTCAAAATCTAACAGAGCTGCAGTCACACACCTGGACGGCTCGTTGTAGGTTACTGACGAAGACATTGGTGAAATGCAGATCTTTGAGGTACCGGCCAGCTGCCGCCGCCTGCTGATGTCCCGTGTCTGACAGCAGTGTGTCAATGCCCTGACCTACACATGAGGAAAAAAGCATTCATCCACACACCGAAAAGGTAAACAGCACAGGAGTTTTCGCAAAGGTAGTACTAGGAGGTCCGTGGAAATGTTTAGAGAAACACAGTGTAAAAAATATAAAAAGTAATAATAAAGAAATAAAACTTTTATATTATAGGTTATAATATAGAAATAATAAAAATAAATAATTTAAAATAAGTAAATAATGTTTCTAAATGTACAGTGCTATAATGAGCAGAAAAAAATGCAATTAACTTAAAATGGGACAATGACGTTAAAATGATACTTAATTCGTCATTTACTCACTCAAGTGTTGTTCTAATGCTGTAAGTCCTTCTTTCTTTTTTGGACCACAAAGGAAGAACTAAAAAAAAATGTCCTTCTCGCACTGTGAATAGCAACCAGCATCAAGCTTTTTAAAAAAACATGTAAAAGTATCACAGAATGATCCCATGCAACATGTGACGTATGTTCCAAGTGTTCTGTGGGTATACCAAAGGGTTTGGTTAAAAAAATTCTGACCTTGGCCGTTGGTCTTCTGTGCACGGCTGCACATAGTGCAGTTTATTCCGACTCACAAACGCGACATGATATACAATGCCTAGAGATAGCAAAAAAGTAAACAATAATAATATTCTACGGTGATATAATCACCTCAGAAAAGAAAGTACATGGATTGAATTTCATGTTTGATTCCATGTGCTTTTTCGGAAAGAGTCTCACAAACACACACACTCCGTAGCCTTGCACAGAAGACCAACGGCCAAGGGCAGGATTCTTATATAAGAATACCTTAAATTTTGGTTTATTTTTGACCAAACCTATCGCACACTCCCAGAACTCTTGGAATATACAGCATGAAACTTTAAAACATAAAAACGTTTTTTAAATTCTCCTTTTGTGGTCCAAAAAAGAAAGAACGACATTCCAGGGTGAGTAAGGGATGGCTTTATTTTTATTTTCATTTTAGGCTGAACGTATCCCTTTTATAGAAATGAAATATTTTCTAAATAATTTAGACTTATTTATAATATTTTTTTCACAATATAAATTATACAAAAAAAACTAAACATATGCGAATCTCTCACAGTATGATGCTCGTGGCATCTAAACAATTGTCTTAAAGCTAAACAAATATTCACGTGTGTATGTACTTACCTTGAAGCAATTTATCTCTGTTGTATTGTGTTTCCCCACTAGGAAACAGAGCATATAATAAAAAAATACTGATAAATCACTTCATAAAGGACAGTTCGTCCTGTGGAGGTCATTGTGAACACCTACAGACAAAACATGCCCGATTACACAGCGTTGACTATATACAAGACAAAGTATTCGTGGAGACATTGATGCGTTTATGAGCAGAACAGATGCAGATAATGTGCAGATAATATCTTCTGTCCCCACAATCACCCCGAATCATCAACATTCGTATGTATGAAAAACTAAAGCAAACATACAGAATACACAAAAGCTCACTTACTGTCGCACGATCGTTAATGCAAATATGAGCATAATACAGATTTGTAAGAGTAGATGAAATGTTTGACCGGTGCTCTTCCTGGTTCATGAGTCAAAGTGTTGCAGAAAAATGACGTGACTCAAATGAATGGAAGTCTGTCGCCCTCCTGCGGTGACTTTTGTGAAGTGCACTGCCGCATCAATGAAGTTCGGGGTTTCAAATCAAATTGGTTCCTGACATTAAATTAAAAACTCATTTATAAAAAAAGAATCACACACGAGTTCTTTGTGACAGACGGCTTCGAACATATAAAGTGACAAATATTTAAAAAAGTAATTTTACTTTATGTACTTGACCAATTAGAAACAATATCTCAACCCCGTATATTTTAACATTCAAATTTTATGCTGATTGCTATTCCACTCGCTAATTGTAATTCTATTGTGTAATTGACAAAACACGCCACACGAGGGTGTGGTAATACTGCGTTCTGCAGTATAACTCACATAAATCACCACTGAAGGGCGACATTCAGCTCCTGCTACAGAGGTTTTCTCAATTACTAAACACAAAAAATGAATAATAACGAAATGAACAGTTTAATTCAATTGGAGATTTATTGAATTGGCCAAAATGAGGCAAGTATTCAAACTTACAAAAGGTGAAAATCAGTATTGCTGAAATGCTACTTCTTTGGATGTTTTTGGATCTGGAAAAGGAACTTTTAACAAAAAATAAAAATAACACTTTGTATCTAAACAATGTTTAGGCCCAGTCTTTCATCTATCATCTGGTATATGAACAGATGATTGTGAATGTGTAACTGACTAGCTGGTAAAAGAAGCAGTAGACCTGTAGGGTAACAAACTAACTAAGTTAAAAGGGTTCAACGCCCCCGTTTAACCCTATTAGTCTTCCATATAGTCTTGACTGAAGTACTGTGAGGTAATGTGACTCTGGGCAGGAATATTTTCTGAGAGGAAGGCGTTTCATAACACACATTAATATAATAGCTAGGAAAGAAGTCAGACAACAGTTAAGTTAAACAACATTGAACATAAATGAAATGAGGCAAGACTGTTCATGCAAATATCTAAAAATGCAACACTTTGCATGCAGGTCCGTCTGCCAGTAAAATAAATGACAGTGTAAATGCAAACAGAAAAGTCATGCAGCCACCATGAAAACACGTTCAATGATTCTGTGATATAGCAGCAACATGGAAACTGAAATTAAGGTATGCAATAGCTCTTTTTTCATTTTTCTTTTTCTTTTAGCAGCACTGGAACACAAGTTACAACGTTTACACAGAAATAAAGGAACTGGGAAAAACACACAATTTTAACATAAGGATATAATAGTACACAAACTCACTGAAAACTAAATGTGTGAAAATTACTCCAAAAAAAAAAAAAGATTCAAAAACACTCTTGAGTTCATTTGCATAGATGTGTTGGAATGGCACATTGGTCACAACACGTTACATTTTAAGTAAACATCTCAGACCTCTGAGTTACTTTTAGGTCCACAGTAAAGAGAACTGACTTAAGAAATCAATTTTCAAAAGTGCAAGAACAAACTAATGAAGAAAAAGAAAGGAAATTGCCATGATGTTTCAAAATATCTTCTTACTATAGGAGAATGTTCAAGTAGATGACTGATATTTTGACTAAAGAAAATAAAATAGACTAGTAAAATAAAGCGATTTAATGAAATTTGATGATGTCCTATCTATGCTGACATGAATTCAACACAACTAAAAAAAAAAAAAACGTGTCAAACCTCACCATTTCTATGGCAGCTGACTGTTAGATCAGTTTATGGTCTAAATATGTTGGTCTAAAATTAAAACTAACCCGCAAGCACACCTAATATGGGAAACCAGCCCAAACAAAAATAACTTAAAAAATAAAAACCCTTGCCCTCTTCTTGTACACCAGAGAAAACCAGCGAGAGGTGATATCTGAAAGTGCATTTGTATCATTTATATTTGTTAGAAGGACTCCCAAATCATTAATCCGCCATAAATCCCTTCAGCGAGTGTCTCTGACCCACATGTGATGGTGTTTTTAAACATGTCAAACAGCACCACATTTTATTCATCAGCGCAAACTTTCCAGAAACCACCTGTCTAAAACCTTTCATGTTTCAATCACTTGCAAAATCTTTCAATCTGTGTTCTTTCTCAATCTTTCACCTCTTTTATTCCTCACCTTTACTCCACCTTCACTACATACTTAGTGTCTATCTGAAACCGTCCTGAAGCTGTGATGGTCACCATGCGTGGATAGAAACTGTTAAAACATATTCATTACTGCGTATTGCATGCAATAACATTCATCTGTAAATAATCCCTATGCTAATGGAGTTACTCATACCTGAGTAGTAACTCAACAGATCACTGTATTAATACCTCTATAATAAGCAGACTGATCCCACTGAAAGGACTGATGGATGTCTCTGACCATAGCTTTTCATGGGATCACATCTGGATGCACCCTAAATTACCTAGTATATATATATATATATAAAAAAAAAAACGGCCTCTGGGAATTACTAAACTAATACATTTAATACGATAAAAAGCATAATATTCTTAATATTAATAATAATAATCTTCTTCTTATAATTAAAACTATTACATAACAATATCAATTGTATTAATAGATAGTTGCATCTGATAGCTAATACAGATGTTTGCTCTTTGATAAGGTATATATGGCATACTGCATCATTTAATCATGTTTGAGGCCGATTCAATTTAAATTCAAGTATGTAAAACGCAATCACCTTTAGATGTGAGACAGCAGCAGCAGCTGTTTTGCTCCTTTGTAAAACGTCAAGCTTGTGTTTGTATATTAAGCGCATATGACCATGACGTCACGGTCACCTAATGTGGCTTTGAAATAAACTTAAATACAGTAATACAATAATAATAACTGAATCAATTGAAGACTGAGTAGGTGTGGTGGATAGGAACAGGAACTGACATCATAAATTGACATCTCGGACATCTGTAGGGGTACAGGACAGGTTTTGAGATTGCATCCCTTTGTTGCTGGCTCTGCCCTCCTGCTGTTGTTGATGTTGTTGTTGACTTTCTTTCAGGCTGTTGGTCAGTAACTGCTCAATCTGCTCTTGACATGATTTCAGACAGTCCTAGAAGAAATAGAAACCAATGTAAGCTCTATACGCACTAGTGTCATCCTCAAACGCACTGCATACTGACACGCTGCACAAAAAATGTGCATCACTTTCTACATGCTACAATTACGCTGTTACGCAGTTATCTGAATGATTTGTTCACAACAGTTATTGTGCGGATCACCTATAGGGTGATGGATTTAAAGAAAAAAAAAAGTTGGGAGAAAAACTATTTCAATACTTTTTGCGTTCTTTCGCAACTTTTATTGTTTTGTGGTCCTCAAGAAACTTTGTGTTCGCTCACATATCTTTTGTGATGGAAATAATGAGGTATATTTCAGTGCTTTTGTGAGAAAATTCTAAGTTTCTCAAGGGAAAGCAATACTTTTACAAGAGAACAAAGTTTCTCAAGGGAAAGCAATACTTTTACAAGAGAACAAAGTTTCTCGTGGGAAAGCAATGCTTTTGCCAGAGAACGTAAAGTTTCTCGGGGGGGAAAGCAATACTTTTACAAGAGAACGTAAAGTTTCTAGTGGGAAAGCAATACTTTTACAAGAGAACGTAAAGTTTCTCAGGGGGGGGGGGGGAGCAATACTATTACAAGAGAACGTAAAGTTTCTTGTGGGAAAGTGAAAAGTTTCTCGTGGGAAAGCGTAAAGTTTCTTGTGGGAAAGCAATACTTTTGCCAGAGAACATAAAGTTTCTCGGGGGGGGAAAGCAATACTTTTACAAGAGAACATAAAGTTTCTAGTGTGAAAGCAATACTTTTACAAGAGAACGTAAAGTTTCTTGTGGGAAAGCGTAAAGTTTCTCGTGGGAAAGCGTAAAGTTCTCATGGGAAAGCAATACTTTTACAAGAGAACGTAAAGTTTCTTGTGGGAAAGCGTAAAGTTTCTCATGGGAAAGCGTAAAGTTTCTCGTGGGAAAGCGTAAAGTTTCTCGTGGGAAAGCAATACTTTTGCCAGAGAACGTAAAGTTTCTTGTGGAAAAGTGTAAAGTTTCTCGTGGGAAAGCGTAAAGTTTCTCGTGGGAAAGCAATACTTTTGCCAGAGAACGTAAAGTTTCTTAGGGGGGAAAGCAATACTTTTACAAGAGAACGTAAAGTTTCTTGTGGGAAAGCGTAAAGTTTCTCGTGGGAAAGCGTAAAGTTTCTCATGGGAAAGCAATACTTTTACAAGAGAACGTAAAGTTTCTCGTGGGAAAGCGTAAAGTTTCTCGTGGGAAAGCGTAAAGTTTCTCGTGGGAAAGCAATACTTTTGCCAGAGAACGTAAAGTTTCTTGTGGAAAAGTGTAAAGTTTCTCGTGGGAAAGCATAAAGTTTCTCGTGGGAAAGCAATACTTTTGCCAGAGAACGTAAAGTTTCTCGGGGGGGAAAGCAATACTTTTACAAGAGAACATAAAGTATCTAGTGTGAAAGCAATACTTTTGCAAGAGAAATATCTACACTGAAAAAATGGTGTCGCATTTACTTTGAAACTATTTTCACTCAAAAATTTATAGTAAATTGCTTGGTTTAAAAAGTGTCTTCTGTGTGTATTGTGATGCATACTTCACTACACTACTGACAAGAGACAGTAGTGTAGTGAAATTGAATGCCGAAGGTTTGCTAATGTGACCGCACCTTAAGTTCTTAGCCAAAATTAAATTGCAAACTGGTTTAGCCTTTATCCCGATAGGCCATGAAGGACTATGTGTTATCAAACAATAAGACTTTTGACTTTTTGTATCTGCCTCTTTCTGCAGTAACGTGGGAGGTCTGACGAAATGATCCCATATCAAACTCTCGTCTTTCTCAGGATAATTGAAACCTGACAGACTGTTCTCTCTAAACCGAATGAGACGGCCACAACAGGCCTTGTTGTCCTGACAACTAACACAGGAAGGAATGGCTGCTAGTGGTATGTGGTGTTTTTTCCAGAACTTAAGATAGAGAAAAAACTTAACACAATTACATTGAGGAAAGACAAAGAATGTGTTCAACCTTATGAGTGTATGTGAGGAGTTTAAATGGGGCGTTCACTCTCTGGGTCCAATTCAAAAAAAGGTTTTACTGCGAGACTTTCAAAACAGCCTAAAGGCAAGATGTGTACATTTGTGTAAGAGCGAGAGTGTGTGTGTGTGTGTGTAGCAGTGTACTTTAATCCACAGATGTGGTTGAGAGGCCTGTGTCTCGCCACAAGTATGCAGCTCTAAAAACGCACCGCCATCGTTGCACTGAACACACACTAACATTCATTCATAAAATGACACATTTCTCCATTTCCATACAGTCATGCATGAATGTCCGGCACATGTACGCTGTCAATCATTTGTGTCACAAGAAAAACTTGTACACAGACATACCCATTTAAAAACGTACAGTCTTTCTCTTGAGAGACCAACATGTCAAATTTAATGTTCAATACATTTGCATATAACCGCCTCCAGAGCAAGACATCGACAAATAGTTATACATCATCGCACCATAGGCCCCGCCCACTGACGTTCATAAGCTTAACGGCCGACATTTGCCAACACTGGATGTGAGTGTTGCATCAAAAGTAAATAGAACTCATTATAATCACTGACACCGTCTACACTGGATACAGATGTGCGTTCAGTTTCTGACTTCATGCACTTTAGTCTATCGACAACAGGACCAATGGAAGAGTAAATGGAAACATAAAGGAATGTTCGCTTTGACGCGTCCATTTTTAGCAGATCATTTGCTCATTTCTGTAGAGACTTCAGAAGGATCAGCATCATATGGCCTGTCTGTAAATGACAGTTTTATATGGATAATGTTTTCAAAACGCTCGCTCACGTGTAATAGCGAGTGGCCATTGATACTGATTCCTATGCAATGACGTTAGCCAATCATAACGGTGGCCGTTTACTCGCAAACCTTAAAGCAGCCTCCTCTTAAAAGGGGGTAAGAATGAGTGTTGAAAATAATCGCTTTTACGTACAAAAACCTTCAACATTATAAGTGAACCTCAAGGAACATATTAAAGTAAAAAAAATCCATGTAATGACCCCTTTAACTACTGTTCAGAAACAAAAAGTGCGGACACCTCTTTATCGTAGCGTAACATTTTAACCAGTTGATGGAAAAGTATCCCTAAATGCATTCTAAAAATCTGAATAATTCGAAATGTAAATATGTTTTAATATATAATACATTTCAATGATACTAAAATAACTTTTTAAAAGTGATGACCCTCGAGAAATAAATAAATTTGAGCTATTCCTGTGTGAAACTATATCTCAAAAAGTTATTTGCTCTGTAGTATTGCAATTACTGAGATTTTGTTTTATAATATAAAGATGTTGAGACACTTACCACCTCAGTGTGGGTGATTTTAGCCAGCAGCTCCATCAGATTGTCCCCCCACAGATTTTGGTTGCTCTGGTTGGGCTGGAGGCCACTTACCGCTGCCCCCACACATCCTGTGGCGATCATGGAAGGAGGGTACATTGTGAAGCTGTGATCTGAGGAAAAAACAAAGACGCACATATCCCAACGACATCAGTGACCTGGTCAGTAAGTTCCCTAGAACATTACTCACCTGTGAGAAACTTCAAAACAATTTCCTAGGAAACCGTTCAGATTACGCCGTCTGAATCAGGAGGTCTAACTGCCTCTTACATCTGTTTTGAATTCCAGACAAACTTCAAACTGACGTTCACACGCTCTCCGGTTTCAGACCTGTTTTAACATCACTACCTCGCTTAAATCCTCCTGCAGCTGCGAATGGAAAATGAGGAGAGCCTTCCTTCTCCTCCCACCCCTTCTTGCTCCCTCCCTTCATCTCTCAGAGGGCTTTGAGGTTCCAGGAACTACTCCCCCTCTTCCTCTGCCTTGAGATCCTGAGAACAGGCCCTCGGTTTTCAATGGGAGAGGAAAGCCTTCTCTATTCCGTGCTAGAAGTCGCTGCTTTGTTGGTGTTAGCGTGTTGATTTTTTCAGATGCAGAGGATGAAACAGTCATCCCTGAATAAACACTACACTCGAGTGACAGCCGCAGTTTAACAGCTGTGCAGAAAACCAACATTCCTAACTTGAGAAAATTGTTACACGCAATGACAAAAACACCAAAAACATTTGCGATAGCTCAAAAAAAGCTCTTCTCATGTTCGCTTGGCTCGTGTTCAGGCCTCAGCCTCTTGAACAGATGCAGGGCCGCAGAAACACACCCAGTTAAATATACAACACTTTTATAGATACAAATAACAAGGCAGAAAGCATCATAACACATTCACATCACGCATTTCTATCACAAAAATGGCTGTTTCCCACGGACACAGTTCTGATGAATGGAGTCAATGTCACTGAGCTCCTACCTGTCGCACAGAGGGCAATGAAGGTTTGCGTGTGTTTGCGGATCAGCGTCTGTCTGTCTTCGGGGAAGGGCAGTTTGTGCAGGATGTGTTCGATAAAGTCAAGAGGGGTGATGGCAGCCAGGTTCCATTTTAATTTACTTAGAACCACCAACTCCCACTCCAACAGAGAGAAAGAGAAAGGAACAAACAGAACAAAAGATAATGAATATGAGTGGCAGGATAACATACAGTGATTATATACAGAACACAGGAGGTTTTGGACACAGATGACCTGAGGATAGTTGCTTTCAAAATTTCGGTGCAATTTTTGACAGGTGGAATTGATTAAATATATACATATCAAGATGGTGCCGGCTGATAGGTCCTTTACATGCAACCTGCTATCTATAATATCATTTACTACATGGCAAAATCTGATCAGTCTTTGCTGATTCTACAGTCAACGAGACTGCTTACTCAACATTTAAATAGTCTGGTTCAATGTTTGGTGTAAGCTGGTCATGTCAGAGTTCCTCTGAAATCCGCTACCTCCCCAGCTCCACCTGTCTAGATCTGCTAGGGGCTTATATAGTACCTAGTACCTAGTAATGTCTACACTGAAAAAAATGGTGTTGATTTAAGTAAGTATCACAAATAATTACAAAGAAACAACAAAATAACACATTAAACTTGAAATTAAGTAGAAAGACTGAAATGGTATGTTCCTGTAAAACATATTCCAATAATCTTTGTTTTATTTACAACTTTGAAAAATTGCTTTTTATAATGTATATGAATTTTACGGTCAATAAGTCCTGAAAATGATTACACAAACTATATAATATAAATACCATGAATTAATTCAAGTACCATAGGTCCATAATTTGATGCCATCACTTTTCCATTGTTTATAAATGAAAATGTTTTTGACTAACTCAAACTTCTGACTGCACCCTAATGTTTCAACAGTGCAATTGCAATCTTGTGTGGTAAAAGCTAATTACATGCTACACTTATTCCAGATTGAAACATACGAAGACATAAATCAAAGGCTGTACTGACATCGGCATTTAGAAATTCTAGGTTTTGTCATTATGTCACTCAACACTTTCTCCAACTTGTGATTCTTCAGTCAAGTTGCTCTTTAAATGTGGCTCATTCTTGCTCATGAGACATCATAGCTGTAAAATGAATCAGGTTATCATGTAAAGCTCCGCCCATTGCAGCCAAGCCAACCAGATGCACCATTCCATGCACACGCTCAACTTCCTTCCTCACACGTGCCCGGCTGACTTTGTTTCGCCTGCTGAAGCTGCTTTCTGAGAAACTCAAAGACCAGAGACACGAGGGGAAAAATAGCCCAAAGTGAGAAGCTCTACGCCTTTATTGTGTGCAGGATTTCAAGTGAAGAGAAAGCGTAAAAGATTAGTGACAATTCCGCCAAGAGCGGACATCAAATCAGGCGACACCAAATCACCAAAGTAAAGACTCCTACAGACACCTCTACCTCCTCCTGGATGCTTCAGTCTGCTAATAAAAATCCATACATCTGTGTTATGCTAAAATTACCACTGCAATTAATGGCAAACCTTTTTGTTTTGACCCAGTTAGACTATTTGCCTCAATTTACCTTCCTTCCTGTGCTCTCTCTCTCTCTCTCTTCCTCTGTCGATAAACACACATAACATCCAAAAGCTCGAGATATCATTTAAATTAAGACTTTACCAGCTCATATTTGATTAGAACAGACTTCTGATGGAAGTAGAGCATCGTTGCCAATTTACACTCTTAAAAAATAACGGTTCCAAAAGGGGGTTTTCACCGTGATGCCATAGAAGAACCATTTTGGGTTCCCCAAAGAACCTTTCACTGAACAGTTTTTAAAAGAGACATTTTTTCTTAGTGTGAAGAGCATTTTAATCATCTAAAAGAACATTTTTCCACTATAAAGAACCTACAGTGGATGTTAAGGGTTCATCATGGAACCACTGACGTCAAATAAAGAACCTTTTTTAAGAGTGTATGCATGGGAGCCATTCAAAACCGTTCCCACGCTTATCAGAGATCCCTCACTCCAGCCACAGAGGCCAAAATCACAGGAGCATTTCATCTAAGCTCAAACCAAATGACTGTTCAAAAAACAACCATTAGGGGGCAAAGAAATCTCTAAATTCACTTCCCCAATAATAGCTAAATTTCACAATAATAAAAATATGATGAATCAGCAGCTAATGCTATATAGGCTATAATATAAAATATATTATGTATTTAATCTGGGGTTTAAATAATATAGAATTACACAAAAGATGCTGTCATTAGCAGCTCTTACCAGCAGTTGTTGAGATGTAATAGAGTTGTCCGTGTACATGCAGAGCTTCCTGGCCGACAGCGGCTGGCATGCTTTTAATTTTGAGGCCAGGAAGAGACACACGGCACCTAAAAGCTGCAAGAAACATTTTCTTGTAGGAACTGCAGCTAAAAATCTGTCCAGGTAGTTCATAGCCAAGGGAAAGATGTCCTCTTCACATTTCTCCTCTTCACAAACCTACAGGGACACAATACAGACAAATACATGTCAATATAGACTGTGTACCACATGCTTCTTTATTTTAAATGTTGTTTATTAAGTTTATATATATGCAACTTTATATAAGCTATATACTATTTTATTGCACTTTTTGCATACATGAATTCTACTTTATGTAACATTAGGTTCATACAATTTACAGCTACAATATGTCCCTACAGTAACTCATTTCGAGAAAGAGGAACTTTCCACTGGTAAAGATCTTCATTCATTTCAAGCAGGGTGTGCTTTGAAACCAAATGACGCCCACACACATGACTACTCTGGTGATTCGTCACGTTAAAAAAATATGTTTTTAACATAACACTTAGTATGTCAATGACAGCATATAATCTCAAACATATGTGTATGTCTAATGAAACTATATCCGACAATTATGATGTTGCTTTGATGAAGTGTAATACATTTAAATCGACGATTCTCAATCTCAATATGGCTGCACTTTCGCATCAAGCAACTCACTACCTGTTTGAAAAATTCGCAAAAATTACACAAATGCAAAAAAACACTGAAAACGCACATGTAAATAAAGCACAGACCCTCATCTGTCCAAAAAAACATGCCTTGAAGAAAAACACAAAAGCATTTCTTATTAAAATAACATGTATCGCGGTTTCAGCATGCATTTCCTGCTGATTTCTTGATCAAACGTTCCTTGACAATATTTGCACATAATCGATGAACAGATTCCACACTTAAGGCTATGGTTATGCATTCAGGTGTGGACAAATGAGTTTGAGTTTGCCTGTCTGTCAAAGTCCAGCTACTTTAGATTCTTGCCAACATAATCTACATTACATAATATTTTAGTAGTCATTACACACTCCAACCAAACAATTTCCAAAAATTAACCTTCAACTACAAACCTCCAGCATCCACGTCGCGACCATCCGCCTCATGAAAGGCTGAATATCTTTCTGGACACATTTAAAATAGGGTCCCTGCGGAACATATCTGTCCTCCACTGTTAGAAGACTTTGCAACACTCTTTCATCGCAGAAGATGTTGGGATCTCTCTGAGCTCGCATGATTGTGTCCTTTTCCAGGCAAAAAAGTTCCATGTTTGGGCTTTTCTCGGATCTAATGTAACCACTTCACAGTGCCAGCTGCATGTGGCCGTGCCTATGCAAAAAAGGACGATGATGATATTGCCTTTGGCATCAACAGAAGTCGTCCGCACTGTTAAAACTTTCACTTTTTACATCACAGAGGCTGCATGCAGTCCCAGGCTCGAGTCTTTCTTTCTGAACTACAGACTACAGATGAAGCGGATCAACTCTATGACTGCATGACCACCCAAAAGGCAGTGTCTGTCCCTCCTCCTGCTCAATTCACGTTGCAAAAAATGCTCAAAATCTCTCCTTCCTGCCCAGTCATGGCACATGCATGGCATTCTAGCCAATCTTTTTATTAAACCGCTACTCAATCACTCGTGCAAAATACATTTAGGGCACTGAAACAGGTCCCGGAAGAGATAATTAGATTTTTTTTTTACATGCATGACATAGCCTGCATGAACACATGATATCATTTTTTTCTGATTATTATTTCCCCTCACGTGCTGATGCACATGTCCAACTCTTCCTGGTGAATTTAATTACTCCATTTATATTTAGTGTGAGTGCTTCCAAATTAATGCACAATTTAGTTTGCACATTATGCTGGTAAGTTAAATGGTTTTAATGTCTCACTATAAGAATTCTGATTCATGCACAATGGAAATCCCCATAAAAAATATAGTGCCTATACATTGACAATTTGTCACTAAATGACTTACAATAATGTGCAAGACTTATTACTTCTTGTGGTAGTGAAGAACAAAGCTATAGACACAAAAAATCACACAAAGACAGGGCCTGGGAAGTGACAGGTTGTGCTTGTTGGGTTACATAATACGAACAGCCAATAAGACAGCAAGAAAAGAGCTTGAATGGACAAGTTTTAAGATGTGCTATATGATATTTTTTTTAAAAATGCTGAAATGTGTGGTCATTCAAATGATAAAAACTTTCCCGCACCCGTCTGTCTGTCTTTCTCCATGCAGCAGATGTTGGTGCGTGAGAAATAACTGACGAATTAACCATGTGTTACAGCCCTGAGAAATGAAACCACATTTAAATGATAAGCTGCCAACACAAACCAACACACATTATTCATTAATTATTTGATCATAACAGTCTGTGACAGGTGATGAAGGTGAAAGTCAATTTTGAATCTTGTCTTGAAACACATTCATTATTCTGATGATTAGCTAATAAGGTGTCTTTGGTGTTTATGTACGGTCGGTTAGTATGAAATATGTGTTGTAAACGGAGCAGAACCAAGAGACATAATGTCGCACAGATGCAGAGATAACTGAAGAACCTTTAACATGGAACCTTTCCAAAAGGTTTTTTATGGTGGAAAAATGTTCTTTAGATTATTAAAATGTTCTTCATGCTAAGCAAAAATGGTTCTTTTAGGAACTGTTCACTGAAAGGTTCTTCAGGGTTCTTCTATGTGAAAACCCCCTTTTGGAACCTTTATTTTTAAGAGTGAAGAACCATTTTGGGTCCCCCTGAAAAACATTTAAAAGAATTATCTGTTTTATCCTTATAGAGGGAAGAATATTTTTTATAATTTGAAGAATCTTTTTATAAAGTACCTTTTGTGCAATGGAACATTTCCATGGATGTTAAAGATTCTTTATGGAACCATCAATGCCAATAAAGAACATTTGTTTTTAACAGTGTAGCTTAAAATTTAGTGTGGCTTTTTTAATCACATTTATTAAACTTTGAAGTTGAAAACATCTGACTTAGTTGTACACACACTGCAAATTGTACCAGAAATATAGACAAAATAACAACATACCATTCGAAATGCATCTGTTCTGGCTCAAATGGATATGCAGTTGATAAATGATTTTGGTCAAGAACTAACATGGTAAATGAATGAGTCACAAATTGTTTTGGCCAAGCAGTGGGTCTTACCACAAAATGGAATTTCATTCAAACCCAAAAGCATCCATATTGTGAATTTATTAGAGATGCTCATTCAGTAGCTTTCTAGACATATGGCAAAGAGAGGGATTATCATACTGACTCATTAGAACGACTAATCTATTACTTTTCTTCTTGTGGTAAATGTGGTGAAAACATAACCACAACCAGTGTGGCATCAGATCTGACAAGAAACCTGCCTCAACAAATTCGGATCTAATGCGGAAAAAACAACTTGTTAAATTCAGTTAAAACTACTGATCAAACTGTATCACTCTTAGAAGAAAAGGTTCTATATAGAACCTTAAAGAGTTCTATCAAGCGCTTCATATATAGAACCTTCCGTGGGATCATTTTATGGCTTTAGATTTAATTCATTTTGGTTAAATTAGTTAATTTTATGAATTAAACAGCTCGTAAACGAACTTTATCATGAGGGTTCAAAAATGAGTCAAGAACCTTGTTCTATATAGAACCTCATTGAGTGTATTGTGTGTGTGTGTGTGTGTGTGTGTGTGCGTGTGTGTGTGTGTGTGTGTGTGTGTGTGTCTTATGACAACATGTCAACCCACATCTCACTCCCCAATGGCACAAAGGTAAAAGAATGCTCAGCTGCCTGGGAAAATGTGTAGAAGCATGAAATTACCTTGATCCAAAGATTCCTGCTGCATACCGGTTCTGCACCTACTGCCAGTAGACCACAGAGAGAGAGCGACGGTTTGTCTCTTGTCTGAGACAGGTGAAATGTAATGTAGATATTGCTTATTATGCTCTTATTGAATCAGCAGAAGGAAAATTCAGACTGATGTGCGGTGTGTTAACGCTTTAAAGGAAGAGACCTATTATAAGACAGAAATTATGCAGCAGCCAGAACCAGTGAAATACACTGAAGAGCAATTCAATTACCAACCTAATTCAATAGGATACTAATATACTGATTGCAGTCTTGAGTAAGTTATTCTAAAAAGTGATCAGTTACTAGTTACTAATTACATCTTCAACAATCTAATTAGATTAATGTTCTAATTACTCTCTCTAAAAAGTAATGCATTACTTATTACGTTCTAAATCTCATATCAATCTCAACCAGTTGAACTGGTATTCAAGGGAAAAGTCTTTAAATTATAGTGATTAATTACTTACTAATGCATTATACCAAACACTGATTGATTGCATGAGTGGTTTAGCTATTAATCTTTTACATAAAACTCAACCTTCATTCATGAGTAGACCAGGCTTATCTCAAACATGAAATGACATGTAGCTGTGGAAAGCATGTGGGATTAAATGCATTTTTTTTTAGAATAACAAAAACAACCTCTGCAAAGAAAGCATACTGACAACAGCAAGTGTTTATTATTTTATTTGATTTTATTTTACACTGACCCTTTCAGCAAGGTGCCTCTTTATGCCAGTAGGTGGCAACGAGTGACTTTATTTGTGAGTCAAGGAATAATTCACTCAACCGATTCGTTGAAACTCACTGATTCATAAAGTTTGAAGCAGACGACTGTCTTTATAGCTGTGTCCCAATTCAGGGGCTGAGTCCTCCGGAGGTCACATTTGAAAACTGCATACGTCATAAAGTTGGTCTCATTTAAGAAAATTAACCATTAGATTGCAAAGTAATAAAGAAAATACAGTATTTTACACCTCAAGAGGAATAACAGTCAATTTTATTACGGTTACTTTTCTTAAATGAGACTGACTTCATGACGAATGCAGCATTCAAATTTGACTGCCGAAGGAAGCAGCTTATGAGTGAGTCATTGAATCATTCACTCAAACCGATTCATTCAAATACACTGATTCAATGGATCTAAACGCACTTTGGTTTTTGTTTGGAGACTAAAATCGACCAACAGCACTCACAATCACTCACAAATATCATATTATGTACAGAAAATGTTCTCAGAAGGTTCTTTCAAAGTTATGAACAAACATTTTTCCAGTAACATTAATATAACGATTATTCAAAGTTATTTAGTCTTTAATAATGTTCTATATTATAATGTTCATATATATATATATATATATATATATATATATATATATATATATGTTAATTATTTACTTTTGTTTTGCAAAATAAAAATATAAAATAAATTCAGTTTATGGACATTTAATCTATATGTTGTTGTTCTAAAAGCTTTTGCGTATATGAATGAAATCATTTGTTTTAGGTAAACATGGAAACAATATTGACGGTAGGCCATCTGGAGTATGGATGAACATAACACGCCTCTATTGGTTTCTCCTGCTCGAGATAAGAGAGAGAGAGAGAGAGAGAGAGAGAGAGAGAGAGAGCAACAGGGTGGGGTGTCCAGTATACAGTATAAAGGGAAGCCTGGCTTCAGTCATAAGCAAAGAGTCACATAAGCTGGATTTCTGAAGAGTGAGATCACATCCTCATTCACAGCTCCAAACAGAGGAAGATCAGTAAAAACTCACATGTGTTATGAGGAAACACTGCAATGCGAATTAGATGGCACTTGTATGTGTGTGCACGTTCATTTTTTGTACGTACTTTCAGCACTTAATGTCTTTTAGACAACATAAGCATTCACTCTCCGTCCAGACCAAACCAATTTAAAACAACCTAAAACTAGAGTCTCTTGTTTGCACTCATGTAAAGTTCACTTTCTTAGCAGAGGCCCCACTCGTGTCTGGAACATGAAGGATACAGTACAGCTGGAAAGATTTGATTAGTCACAGACTTCTAAGTGGGTGTGGTCCCATTGTAGCGAGGAAGCTGATTGGTTATAAACACCACTTTGGAATTTAGTCTCACAATAAACAGCACTTGACTGAAGGACAAAAGGAAATGACCAAGAAGAGACTGACATTCAAACACCAAGACAAAAATCAGCAGTTGTTTTCCAAACAGCGCTCGGATCAAAGCAGATCTCTGATTAGTCACAGACATCAAGCTAGTCAATGCGAAACAGCAGAGGTTGATACAGGGGGTTTCTTAGCCCATCGCTGTGTGTGATGGTGAGGAGGTCCTTCAGCCTTCCTCCACATAAAGGGCCCTCTGTGAGCCTAGAGCTTTAGCTTCTAATTCTCCTGATTGGCTTATTGCTTTATTGAATTCTACTGCAGAATCCTTGGACTTTGCTGACGGCAGCCACAAACCAAGAGGCCTGTCACCACTCCCGGATCCAAGAGAGCACTTTACATGAAGGCATAGCAGAGCGAAACTTATGTTCTCATTCATCCAAATAAGGAAGAAGACAGTGCTACATTGACCCTGGCTGTGTAAAAAATAAAATAAAGGTTCTTTATTGCCATTGGTGGTTCCATGAAGAACCTTTAACATTCATATAACCTTTCCATTCCACAAAAGGTTCTTTATATAGTAGTGGAAAAAAGTTTTTTTAATAAATGTTTTTCAAACAATAAGAAAAAAAAGATTCTTTTAAGAACTGTTCACTGAAATGTTCTTTGGGAAACCAAAAATTGCATTGCACCGAAACCCACCTTTCAGAACCTTTTCAGACTATCATTTGTATATATTTTTGTTTTATTAGGAATAACACAAAAAGAAATTTCAACATTCCCCACTTAAACATATTTAATAAAGTTGGATCCATTGGATCCTCAAACTGTCAGTCAAACATCACAACTCTATTGTGAATGAAGTGCCACATGGAGTTTGGACCATCTCTGCTTGTTTGCATTGCAATAAAGAACTGTTTGTTTGAATGAGTGCAGAGTTTTCTGTACTTACGAAATGATGGCCAAAATCACAGAAAAAAACTTAGCGTCACATAGCTACAATAAACTTTATGACCTGTAAACTGATGAAAAAGCACTTACTGCCGATGCGGCCATTCTAATGACGGGCTGAACACATCTGACATTCTCCAAAATTTGCTGGCCAAAAAACCTTGTAACTCCATTTGAGCTTGATTTTGGAAAAAATGTTAATAATATAATAACACATGCAAGTGTCTGACCAGATATAAAGCCACAATATCAACTTTGACAACACAGTGTTTAAATACTTGAAAAAATACAGCAACCATATACAAAAATAATACAAGTAAAAAATATAATAATAGGCTACAAATCAGATATTTACTTCAGTTGCAATTACAGTTATGAGTACAGTATCTGTTATTGTTTATACATATATATATTAATCTTACATCAGAGATTTGTTCACAGTTAGCCTATCATTATTCATTTAACATTCCACATTGTCTACTTGTGTTTTTTAAAGTTATATAAAGTGGATCCATATCGTTCGTCTTCTTTTCCTCTAATTATGTCCATTTTTCCAAAGCAAGATTACAAGACATTTCTTTGATCCTTTGAGAGGAGGAATGTCTCTGATTTCATTTCCATACATTTTACCTTCATGCCAGTTGTTTCTCCAAAATTCTATGTAGTTATTGTGGTCTTTTTCTCATTAAATGACTGATAAACTGAAAGGGTTTTCTTTCTTATGGATTGAGAACACTCGCAATTACCTTTACCTGTTTATTTCTATTACCTACCCACATTCCAATTCATATCTTTGTAGTGGAGTTTGTCAAAGATTACATAATCTCTCTTTCTATTTAAGCATTCCAGCGTTATCAGCAGGAAACGGCATTACAAGAACAAGATCAAGATGAGAAGTTGATGACCATATCCTCAGCCTATGTTCTTCACAGGGAATATTATGTAAACGGCTGAAGGATTTATGTTTTTCCCTGCATGCAGATTAAATAAGGACACGTATGCATTAGTATGTAGTGTTATTTTTGTTTCATTGATGTACTATTATAGTTTTTAGTTTGTATTTTGTATACATACATCAAGTTAAAAGTAAAGTTTATTGAGACAAACTTTTATGTTGACTTGACAAAGCCTTTTCTGAAAGTTGTATAAGCTTTCTAGCATATTTTATTTTATGTTGCTAACAAGTTTTATCATTGTTAGTATGTCTTAGCATGCGTCTAGCATGTTCATAGCATGTTTTACTACATCGCTAGAACGAATTAGCACATTACTAGTATGTTTTAGCCCATTGCTAGCATGATTTAGCATGCTGCTAGAATGTTTTAACATGTTGCTTGCATGAATTAGCATGTTCTTAGCATGATTTAGTATAGAGGGTATGCACTGCAGCTGGACTGAGTGGTAAAAGCCTGCTGCATGACTGGATTCAATGGGGGAAACTGCGAACAATGCGAGTAAAACAAACGATAACACTAAAGATTGAGCTTGATAGTTTTCCTTACAACTTGTCAAAGAAACCTAATCTATGGATATTGACATACTGCGTGTTATTATTGTTTAATATAGTTATAGTTTTTAAAAACACCCAATTTATGCAGAATATAAGATGGTAAATATTTAATTAATTAGTTGTCGATACAAAATATAACAATAAAATATATTTCTATTTTTCTTTTGGAGTCCAGTTGTTTCTGTGAATTGCAGCGATCCATTTGCTTCTTTTTTGTAGCTTTCAGCAGTCTGTGAAAATATAGCTCCGATTTCTTGTGAAATCTTTTTGTACAGTCAATTGCAAAGCTCTTTTTCATTTAGGATGTGTTTTGAGTGTTTTTGTGGCATTCACGCTGAAAACCAATTTTACCACTCAGTGGGCATAAACGCAGTCAAAATGGCCGGCATACCCTATTCTGCTGGCATATTTTAATATGTTGCTAGTATGAATTAGCATGTCCTAAGCTAGTTGCTCGGCTTTGCTAGAGATATATACCTGGTGGAAGAAACTTAAATACTCAGAGTTATTGTACAAAAGTTTTGACCCCCTCAATGAAAGTCAATTTGATTTTTTGTAGTTTTGATCGTCTGTTTAACAAAAACTAAGTATGATCAGTTAGAAAAGGTCTGACCCGAGTTTGATGGTTGTAGCTTTAAAGCTCTAGGAGAAGATACTGACTAAATTTAGTCTCAGATGAAGAAGCCGTTTAAATAGTAGATCAGTTTGTTGGCTTTGTCAAGCCAGCATAATAAATGAAAATAAGAAATCTTGCCTTTTAGTTAACTATAATATCCCTGTATAGAACAAGGTCTCTGAGTGTGTGCCATAACCAGCAAAAACATCCAAAAGTCTCACTTCAAAAACCCATAAAACCAGAAAAATAATGTTATGTTCAATGTGGGTTCCACAGTGCCCATCCCACTCTCCAAGAATAGAATTCCCATACCAACATGGGCAGATCTGATTTTCCCATGATTCAGTGAAAAATACAGCAGTGTTCTTGGCATAGAGCTAAAATGAGTTATTCTGCATGTGTTATTCCTCCACAACATAATCATATTACAGCATCACTCTCCGAATGCTTAAGAAAATCATCATAAATGGAGAGCTGATGAGAATGACTATTTCCAAGACTCAAATAATCCATTCCCACATATATCTCTTGAGTTTATCTTCACAGATAGTCTAATAATAACTGATGCCCCTTGGAAAATCTCTTTTGACCTTGTCCGCAGGGTCAAGTCAGAGGAGGTTCTTGACCCTTCCCAGCAGCCACTGATTCTGTGAGGAGCAGCAGAGATCTTCTTCCATTGTTATTACTTGAATGTCTGTGAAAACTGGCCTGCACTGACCTAATCATACTGTATATAAGAGAGAGAGAGGGAAGAATAGCAAAGAAGAGAGATTTCCCTGATCATGAGACAACTCTTCCCAGGACTGTGGTGTCCTCTCCTGGGATCAAATTCTCTCGCCGGTTCCGGACACAAGTTCCATATCAGGAAATATATAATTGCATCCTCAACAAATATATTCATCGCTTGGAATTCAAAATCACAATGAACTCAAAAAATAATAATTTACTGTTCACTTTATTTTAACAATTAATTAACATCATTTTAGCAGATTTTATCAACCAGGGTTGCCAGGTCTGACAAAACCAGCCCAATTGCTAAACAAACTGGCCCAAAAAAATTGCAAAATTGAGTTCTGAGATTGAGTTGAGACGTTTAAATTGCATTCCCTGTTAAATGGATGAACGGTAGTGCTGGGAAAAGTTACTGTTAAAAGGTATGTGTTACAATACTGTGTTTCTCCCTAAAATGTAAATAATACAAAGTTCTGTCATGAAACTCTAGATGGCTCAGGCTGGTCCTTAACACATATCATTCAGTGAAAAAGTGAAAGTGACATGTGAAGGCCAAGAACTGGAACCCATACCCGGAATTTGTCCTCTGCATTTAACCCATCCAAGTTAGTGCACAAACATTAGGAGTAGTGAACACACACACACACTGAGCAGTGGGCAGCCATTTTTGATGTGACATCTGAGGAGGTGCCATGCTCAAGGGCACTTCAATCATTTCCTGCCTGTATTGAGACTCAAACCAGCTACCTTCAAGTTACCAGTCTGTCTCTCTAACCATCAGGCTATGACTGTCCCCTCTAAAGGGCACAGCTGATTGGTTCCCCTTTGTAATAGTAGCCAGTGAGCTTGCAGCTTTTTTCAACAACACAGTTTTATTGAAAACGTTTTGAAAACATTATTCTTATTCAGAGAAGTCGATATTATTATATTCTGACTACTCAGAATATTTCCTAACTCCTAGAGCTTTGTATGTCATACAAAAGATTTCTTAAAGGGATAGAGCACCCAAAAATGAAACTTCTGTCATCATTTACTCACCCTCAAGTTGTTCCAAACTTGTATGAAGAATATGGGTTACCAAACAGTTGCTGGTCCCCATTGATTTCAATAGTACATGGAAACAAATACTGTGGGAGTCAATGGGGACCAACTCTTTGGTTACCCACAATCAACAATATCTTCTTTTGTGTTCAGCAGAAGAAAGAAACAGATACAAGTTTGGAACAACTTGAGGATGAGTAAATGATGACAGAATTTTCATATTTGAGTGTACTACAGTATCTCTTTAACATTACGGCTTATATATTACTCTTCGAGAAAGTTGATGTAACTTTTTTACTAGTTACATCAAAAAAAGTAATCTGATTACACACTGCTTGTTACTGCGTTACTCCCAACACTTATTAACAGGAAGGTCTGACATGTATAGGTTGGCAAGTTCAACATACCTCATTATATCAATTAAGTGTGAAAGGTGATGATTCAGGATATTTAAAAAAAGAACTGTGTGAATCAGATCAAGATCAAGTTTAATGTATAAACACATGTCCATCATTTAGCTGACTAGCTGCCACAGATATTTGAGTAAACAACACAATATGCATGCATTTCAGACTTGTCAGCATGTTCAGTCCCATTCAGAATTTGTCAGTCTGACAACTTTTTGTACGATAAGGGAAAATTTTGACTGCATATTCCACATCATCAGTTTCACAGCCAGGATGCCCTGCCTGGAATTCTGGGATATGGTTAAGGAGCAAGTTAGCAGCAAAGAACAAGAGTGTTTAGTATTTAGGAGCAAATTTGCAAAGCTTATTCTGCTCTTTCCCATGGTAAGCTGAATGACATCACTGGCCAGTCCAGTGTCCATCTGCTAAACAAACCCACAGATGCAGATAGAGACACTGGCAAATGTTGCTACAATGAGGCAATGTGGAGAGCTGCGATTTGCACATTGATTCAGTACAGCGCTGCAGTCAAATCAACGTGAAACATTAGCAGCCTTGTGTTACACACGACTCTTTTGGCACACGTCGTGGAAGCAATAGTTAGAGCTGCGTTGACTGGATTCATCACAGTGTTGGCATGCAAGACTAATCTTGAGGAAAAAGCATGCAGATGCCTTTCAATTATGCAGTGACAGCCAGCCATAGTTATTAACTAAAACTTAAACATGTCTGTTAATTAAATAAAACTGAAATAAAATGCAAATATTAGTTAAAAACTTAAACTTAACAAGAATTACCACATTATTTTTGATGGTCCACTTTAGACATTCTACTAACTATAAGTAACTTTGCAACTACATCGATCTACTAACCGGAAACCTAAACTAACAATCTGCTAATGCTCTAATGAGAGTTAGTTGACATATAGTTGCAAAGTTATAGTTAGTAGAATGTCTAAAGTGGACTATCGAAATAAAGTGTGACAGAAAAAAAATCATTAACTGGACATAAATACAAACTAAAACTAATAAAAATGAATTAAACCTAAATAGCAATATAAATTTTTTTTTTTTATGAAATTACTAAAACTTAAATAAAATTAACATGAAAACTAAAAGTCTGAAAAAAAGAAAAGAAAAGGTCAATCAAAATATTAATAAAACTAAATTAAAATCTAAAATAACACTGGTGACAGCTTTATAAAGATAAATGATCATTGAAACATTGTTTAGATCTGGTGATCCAACATGCAAATCATTAGTCTGCAAAAGACGTCCCTCAAAAAGTCTCAGATTTTCATGCCAAATATCTTAAGGGTGTATATGTTAATTCAAAAAGGTCCATTTTAAAAGCATTGGCTTCTGGTTGTGAAATTAGCATTTGGCTGCCGATCAATTGGATGATCATGAAGCGCCAGCCAGATCTTCAAAACACACACAAAAGCAAACAAAACAGAGCAGGTCTTAATGACATACATGTGAAGATAGTTCTGATAATGTCATAACACAGAGATATTGTAACGGCTGTTGTCTTGGCTCTTGGAGGTGGAATGTGAAGCAGATCAAACGGCTCTGCCCAGGGGCGCACTGGATCAGATTGCGTTTTGGGTTGAGGCCCTTCATTCATTTGTGACATTTACAGTCGTTTTCAGCCCTAGCTCCACAGCGTCCCTAAAACTGGGCCCCTCGTCTTTCTGGAAAATCCCTATGAGCATGTGTCTGGCTCCACTTGTGTGTTCCACGCCGTTGAGGAAACGGGCCAATTACGGAGGCAAGAACTCAGACGTATATGATGTCATTGCACACACACACACACACACACACACACACACACACACTCCTAACTGCGCTATAACAGACAGCAGATGAGTTCCTGTGCCAGCTCCAACTCTGAGAATAGATTCATTTACCTGCACTGACCTGATCACACAACAAAATCCAGAAAATCATTGCTTTCACAGTTCAAAACAGTTTTGGATTAAAGGATTAGTCTCTGAAAAAGAAAGGTTCTATTGGCATCTATGGTTCCATGAAGAACCTTTAACATCCATAGAATCTTTCCTTTTATCAAAGGGTTCTTTAGGATGGAAAAAAGTTATTTAGATTATAAAAAAACTGCTTTTTACAATAAAAAAACACACAAATGATGAAATGAGAGATGGCAGCTCTCATTGACTCCAGCAGGTAAAGCCTAATGGTCTCCATCTTTATCACAGCTGTGGTATGAAGCAAGACTGCAAGTTATACCCATTTTCATATGGACATAATGGGTTACACAGTGTCTTGTGGACCTCTGGTGATTAAAAGAGGATTTGCAGGGAGTTTGTTGCATTAAAGGGAAAGTTCACCCAAGAATGAAAATGATCCCATCTTCTTTCAGATAAACACAATCAGAGTTATATTAAAATATTTCCAGGCTCTTCCAAGCTTTATAAATGGAGCATGAGGTTTTGAAGCCCAAAAAAGTGCATCCATCCATCTTAAAAGTGTCCACTCCAGGGGGTTAATAAAATCCTTCTGAAGTGATGCGATGGGTTTTTGTACGAAAAATGCCCACATTTAAAACTTTACGACCATACGCATCGATTTATGGTAAAAGACGCCTCCATTAACAAGCTTGGAAGAGACAGGATATACTTTAATATAACTCTGATTGTGTTTGTCTGAAAGAAGAAAGTCTTACTCACCTGGGATGGCTTGAGGGTGAGTAAATCATGGGATCATTTTCATTCTATCCCTTTAAATCAGGCAGATCTGCTTTCAACATCATTTAACATAAATCAATTTTTATTAATAAGAATATTTTTATTTATTGATTGTTTATACAATTTATATAAATAAAATCAATTGACTACTTTCTGACAAATAAAAAAAATCCTTGTACAACAAATGTCGGGGTGAGGCATTAAAAATAATATATTCAAACCATTCTGAGCATTATCTACTGTTCATATAAAATCAAGTTACAAACAGGAAGCTGCAACAGCCTGAAGAGACTTTTATTTTGAAACGTCATTCAAACGTCATTTATTTGCTGCTGTGTTCAGTCTGCTTTACCGCGTTAATGCAGGACTCATGCAGAGGAAGTATGTATCAAACATATTGTAAACAAATTTATGTAGAGTTCAGATGCAGTTTATTTCTGAAACCTATATATTCTTTCGTGTTTTGTTTATTAGTTCTCCAGTGTAGAGTTTGGTATGAAAAACTCGCACATTGCCTGAAAGGCTCATAGTGTAACAGCACGTTAACATGCATTATTATACTAATGTGTCACATTCACAATTGTATACTTTTATTTTCCTTCAGAAACAAAACAGTGCAATGTTATTAGAGTTGTTCAGATCTATTATGTGCCTTTGGGTGTAGCTGTTTATATTTTCTGTTTCATTTCAAGAGCTTATGGTGTAGTAGAGGATCTAGTGCAGGTATGACCCCTTTAAAGGAAGGCATGAGCTCCCTCATCGACAAGACCATCAAGCTGAGGAGGGAGGAACAGGCACGGCAGGTTGTCCTGGCATGGGCTGTGCTGAATATGTCTCTGGCTGGGATGATCTATACTGAGATGTGAGTTGATCCTTGTTCAAAAATATAGCTCCTAATCTGATGTAAGTGCCTTCTGAACTACAAGTCACCTTGTCTTTTAGGTCTGGAAAGCTTCTTAGCAGATACTACAACATAACCTACTGGCCCATCTGGTATATAGGTAGGTATAAGATCTCAAAGGGTGTCAATAATCGAGTGCAAGAGTTTTCAATCAGATGCCACAGACATCAGACCTTGCTTTTCATCTATCTATGGTTTTCTTGGACAGAACTTGCCCTGGCTTCCCTGTTCAGTCTCAATGCACTTTTTGACTTTTGGAAGTATTTCAAGTACACTATGGCGCCAACCACGATCGCTGTCAGTCCAGAGCAGCATCGGCTTCTTGGGCTCCGGGGATCAGGTGAGTTTTTTTGGCATCTGTAAAATATGCATATCAATGCAAACACAACAGATTGTTAAATCTAGCATATGTTTCTAATGATTTGATTAAATGGAAGTTGTGAAATGCTTCTCTTCCCTATTATGGTGTGTATCTGAGTGAAACAGCTTCTTGAAGAAGAATAAATGTAGGATGGGACTTGATTTTGTCTATGAGGAATTGATTGGATGGTTAGATTGTTGTGGTTTTCTATTGGTCAATCTCATGTGAGTGACGGGTTGTCCCGCCCTCGCACCAGTAAACACGTCATAAGAGAAGAGAAGTTGCTGCAATAGGGAGGGGAAGTTAATTTAATTACAGATTATGAGAACACATGGAAATGACAAATTATAGGATGAATACAATCAAAGATACAAATGACAAAAATAGTGCTTTAAGTACAGTAGGTCTTTTTACAGTAGCATTCAAGTAAGAAATACAATGCACATGAATAACAAAGTGATTTTAATAGGGATTCAAGCCTCTCCACCTCAGAAACAAGAGAAAAAAGAAGCTCCTGTCTCAGTCCAGTCATCGCCCCTGCAGGGACAGAACGTACTCAGTTTTAGTCCTGCGCGACCCTCAAGCACCAGCCCCAAGTTTTCCCCCAGCTGTGTCTCTGGGTTCAGTCCACCTCTTGGCAGCCCTTCTTCAGCAGGAGGACCCTTTTCACCCCCAATGACATTCGGCAAGGTTGACTTTTCTGAAATGCTTCTTTAAAATTGTGTTTTCAATATTTTATTCTGTTCACACACCCACTGCATTTCCCTTTTTGCTTTTTATGTCTGCAGGTGTTGAACTACAGTCCGGGTTCTTCTCCGTACCCAAGCAACCTCGGGCCGGCAGATGGCAGCAGCCTCCGTGCTCGTTACCGCACATCGCCATCTGTGTTTAATTCACCCGGAGGCAAGGAGGACTACATCGATGACCTGAAGACTTTGGAGAAGTTTTTGCGTTTGGAGGAGGAGAAAAGTCATCGCAGCCAATTGGGTAAGAGATCTGGATGGACATAAAGGTGTTGAATCAAACTGTGGCTGTGCTAAGACTTCAGCATTGCAATATTTTCTTATTTAGGAAGTCCAGAGTCAACATCTCCAAGACACAGTCCCTCGTTCTGGAACTACAGTCGTTCGGTGGGGGATTACGCACAGAGCCTGAGGAAGTTTCAATACCAGCCTGCCTGTCGTTCACAGGCTCCATCTGCCAATAAAGACGACACAGAGCTGGGCTCCAAACAAGCTGCTGAAGAGGTAAGGATGAAATGAATAGCAAAATTTTAAAGCATTTTTGTTTATAGTTTTGTTTGTTTATTTGTTTTTTTTAAAGAATTTCTTTAGTTTTTTTAAAGTAAAGAGATTTATTACAGGTCTGGGCAAGAATCACAACAAGTCGTGTGGTGACGGATAGTATTGACAGCTGGACTGCTAAACTGAGAAATGTGAGTCAGTCCATCCATCCATCCATCCATCCATTCATTCATCCATTCATCCATCCATTGTAAATTGTCAAAAATTTCCATCCATCCCTCCTAAATTGTCTAAACCTTCCATCCATCCGTCCATCGTAAATTGTCAAAAATTTCTGTCCATCATCTTAATTGTCTAATATTTATATTTCCATCCATCCTTAATTGTCCAAAATTTACATCCATCCCTCCATCTTAAATTGTCTGCAATTTCTATCCATCCAAAATTGTCCAACATTTCTATCCATCCAAAATTTTCCCAAAATTCCATCCTAAATTGTCCAAAATATCCATTCATCCATCTTAAATTTTCCAAACTTTTCTTCCATCCATCCTAAATTGTCCAAAAATTCCATCAGTCTGTCCATTTATAAATTGTACAAAATTTCCATCATCCATCCTAAATTGTTCAAAATATCCATCCATTAATCTTAAACTGTCCAAAATTTCCATCCATCCATAAATCGTCAATCTTTTTCTCTATCTACTTATTATTCCAGTGGATAAATGACACCATTCTAGTTCATCTGGTCAGAGAGATGGACTCTGTCAACAGTCAGTTTAGGAGGATAGGCTGCCCTGAGCTACAGATTGGAGGTAATTGTCTTTTCTTCCAAAGATATTGAATTGTAAAAGTGTGAGCTTACCCATGACTGTTCTCCTTGTTTCGTGAAGAGGCCAGTATCAGCAGTCTCAAACAAGCTGCTGTGGTCAAAGCCTCTGCAATTCCCACCCTCAATGCCATTGTACAGTATCTGGACGTCACGCCCAACCAGGAGTATCTTGTGGAGAGAATCAAGGGTGAGCAGAATGCACAATTCACTGATATTATCAATCGGAAATTTTACTACTTGCCGTACTCCTGTATCATGAACAGAGATGATGCTTCTGTGTGTTCATTTGTATCACTGCTCTTGTCTTGCAGAACTAGCACACAGTGGCTGCATGAGCTCTTTCCGCTGGAATGGAGGAGGAGATCTGAAAAACCGGAAATGGGACACTGACCTTCCGACAGACTCAGCTGTGTGTTCTTCCAAAGATTTGCAGCATTTTATGATTATATTACCCATGTATTAGAGTTTGGAGGTGGCCAATATTATTTGTAACGTCATCCACTTCTGCTCCTCAGATCCTGATGCATGTACTGTGTACATATCTGGACTCGCGGCTCCCTCCACATCCTAAGTATCCCGATGGAAAAACCTTTACATCCCAGCATTTTATACAGACACCAGATAAACCAGGTATGATCAGACAATGTGAGTTTTATACAGGGGTTCTATTATGCTTTTTCACATGTTCAACTTTTTTTAGTGTTTAATGTTGCTGTGTGAGCATGAAAAAGGTCTGCAAGTTACAAAGCACAAAGTCCCTCGTGCAGAAGTTTCTGAACTTCCTGAAATGCCTAAATTGTAGTCTTGAGTTTTCTTCCAGGCACGAACACGTCACAATATTCCTCAACCAAGGCATACGCAAAATAAAGGGTGAGGCTTGGTTGAGTGAGTTAGTAGTGTTGAAACTCACGGTTATGGTAAAGCGGCGGGACATTTCCCAAACACGCTCTAAGCACTTATCAATCAATCAAATCCAGCCGACAAATCAGAACACAATGCGCTTTTCAGGATGCGGGGCTTTACTGAGACAGGAGCTAAACAGAGCGTTACTGACAGACTGGGTAGAGAGGAGCTGCATGTGTGAAAAATATGATGTTTTTTGAAAATTAAATCATAAAAACCTATTCCAGTAGACCCTAAAAACAAAATCAAGACTTTGTAAGAAATAAATGCATAATAGTTCCTCTTTAATCTACTGACATTTTTTGTGTGAATTTCTAACAGACGTGTCCAATGAGAACCTGTTCTGCATCCATCAAAGTAGCACAAACCCTCCTCATTATCAGCTCGTCTACCAGGGACACGTCTACAGCTTGCCTAAGGTGAACAGAGACTTTCCAAACACAATTACTGTTGAGCAACTCTTCTGTTCTTGTGACTAATGCTTGAGCCCCCCCCACACTCTCACAGGGCAGAAATAACTTGTTCCATACCATCCTTATGTTCCTGTACATTATAAAAACCAAGGAATCTGGTATGCTGGGGTGAGTTTAGATCTATATCATGTTATATTTTTGAAATGACTTTTTACTTTGGTTGATCTTGTTAAATTTTGAAAGTATGTTGTTACATTGAAGTATGAAAAGGATGAAACCTTTTCCACACTTTTTTTTTTGTAACAGGAGGGTGAATCTCGGTCTTTCAGGAGTGAATGTACTCTGGATCTTTGGGGACTGAGATGGTCGTGTTTGCTGCTGAGAGGAAAACCCTGCACAAGCCTTGAGATGTGTTAAAAGACTTTTTTTTTTACCTTTACATTCTTGTGATGAATGTTTTTGAGGTGCTTTGTACTCTCACATTACTTACTGTGCTTACTTAGCTCAGTAATTAAGGTTGCAAGTCTTTTTAGCTGACAAATGTTTTAAACGTCAATACTGAGATATTTATAGCTTGAAACGGCGTCAAAATAGACCTTGTTCCACTGGATTTTGTATAAATATGTTTTGTATTTTGTTAGTCACACAAGGAAACAATGTACTTCTACATGAATATAAATCATTTTTTCATCTTTTCTTTCTTCTGTATGAATGAACACTTGTTACACTTGTAATGACATGCAACCATGAATAAGCATAAGCCAAATTTACTTTTTAAAAACAGTTTGGTTTAAGATTGTTCATTTACATGCTCTCAATAAAGGGCTTTTCTTATTTCTCCTCACTATTACCTTTACGAAAGTACAGAAGAGCCTGATCTTCAGTGCCAAATTACATAATCAACAAAAAGCGTGTATGTTGTTTGTATTTTGTATGGTGTCTGAAGTGAAACTTGAAATGAGCTTCCACTTTTGTCTTTGGTTTTCAATTTAATAAATGCCCAGCATTGTTCTAATATTTTTCACTCCAAGGCCTTGAGCTCTGTTCCTGAGGTTAACCACTGGATGGTAGTGCTGCACTCCTACAGATGAATATAAATTATAGAAACACAAGTATGTGCTGTTTTTATAGTTGTTGCAGTTTGACCAGTTCTAGAACTGGAATTTCTTAGAATACCAATGTGAAATTGCTTTATAATGTTCGGTGTGAGTGAATATAAGAAGTGCTTTAATAGGTCTTCCAACAGTGGTCAAACTGAATAAAAGCATGGTGCAACTATGTTATTTTTTGAATTACCATGTAAATACCATGGTACATGGTAACTATTTATTACCTTATAATGCACCACTATACAGCTACAGTACTTTTTGTGTAAGTGCAAAATAATATTTGAAAACTTAATTGAGAATCTTGTAAAAAACTTATTACAGTGTAATAATAATAATGTTTTATTTGTAAAACAAATAATCTAATTTAAAAAATATATATATTTTCATATAGGTAAAAGGCATAATAAAATATTTATTTTATTATAATGTTGCTTTTGAAAAACGTCTGTTTTAATAAGTATCTACAGGAAAATTTCGTTGTTATATCCACGCGTAACGATGCGTAGTAAACGCTATGGTAACGAGAACTGCATGTCCCATGATGCTTTGCACCGAGCGTCATCCCACCGTGTGTATCCGTTCGTGTGTCGCTTCGGTCTGTATTGGAAAAAAACGCACCGTGCGGTTCGCAGCTATGTCAGTCCAGGCTGTGGCAGCGAAAATGGCCGAGGTCGAATTAAAAGACGTGGCCGGTAAAGACTCTCTCCCCGCCATATCTCCGCTGACACCCAAAGCAGAGGAGAAAAAGAGTGAAAATAACTCTACTTCGTCACCAGCAGCAGCAGCGGCCGCGGCGGCGGAGCCAAGCCCGGTGACCGCCGCTCCGAACCCCGTGAAGATGCCGCAGGCGTCCGCGATGAAGCGGCCGGACCCGCAGCAGAACGGCGGCGAGGCGTTTGTGAACTGCGACGGCACCGTAGCCGAGGCACCGCGAATGAAAAAGGTACCGTGCTCGTTTTGTACCATTCATCCGCTGCTGTGTGTCATTGTGCGGCGATTATTCTGGCCTATCAGACCTTTACTAGCACCTTAACAGCTGTAAATTCACGTTCATTTACCTCCCAGCTGTCAGAGGAAGATCGGTGACCGATCTACCGAGCGCTTTCACTGCGTTTTTGGTCTGATCACGTTGATTTTGAGCGCGTGAGTGATTGTTTCTAATGATTGAACGAGACCCGCAGTGCGCGTGTCGTGGCGCTGCATGCGTTTATCCAGGGCAAAACATTCCATTCCCAAACACACTACTGTGTATGAAACACTTTTATAATAACTTTAAAAATTAAAACATTACGTAATGCTTTAGCTAAGTAGTTTATGTACATCTCAACAGGCTTGAGCCATTTCCATGTTATTGTACATGATTTAAGCAGTACTTAATGTAATGCTTTGCTTGTTATGAGTTATTTCTTTATTAGAGTGTGCTGTAGTCCCGTTTGTGCCATGATCATTTGAGATTGTATGTTGTGATTTTACATTGTTTGTAATAATGACATGCTTTCTTTCGTTTTTCTTTTAAGCAATGTGCTTCCTCTGTCCATGTTCGGCATGTAAACCTACATTTCTAGTTGTGCTTCTCACTTTCAAAGAGGAGAATGGCATTGTGTGAGTGTATGCAAGTCAGTTTTGTGGCATTTGTTGAAGTTAAGGAAACTGGAGCAAAGCCGTTTAAATGGTTCATGATTAGGTTGCTTTGTGTTCATTGATGATGTGTTATTGGAAGCCCTGCCATTTGACTTTACGAAATATAAGAAATGCAATTTCTGTTCTCCGTTTGAAAGCTATGTCAAATATTATGTGAATGATACAGACGTAATCTTGCTTCAAACATGGGCTACTTTTGCTTCTCTGTAAAACAGCGTGATATAACTTCAGAAATGTCAGTCTTCTATCATGTGTTGGTAGGAATAACCCCCAGCCAAGACTCTGTCGTAAGCTTTGTGTGGCCAGAGATAGATTATGTTATTAGGCGAATCTGCTGGTTCACTCCCCGTCTCTTAGATTTGACTCTTATCTGCCTTGACCGTTCCTTGGAAGGACTTAAAGCAGACCGTTCTTTCTTAATGAATCTCTTATCAATAAAAGAAAATCTTTATTATCTTATCTTGGCTAACAAACAGAAGATGGTGTACAGTTCAAGGATAAAAGTTTTTGATAAAGAAGTTGTTCGCATAACAAGACGTAGTAATGGAAAAATTGGGATTCTGATTCTGCTGATCGATTCCTAATTTCGATTCCAATAAGGTTAAAAAAACAACAACTTAGAAATCATTCACATTCATTCTAAGTCTTTTTGTAACTGAATGCTATGAATAAAATTGGTTGAAAAAAAACAAGCAAAACAATTAATATAATAACTAAATTAAATTAATTTAATAACTAAAGTAGTAATTGCACTAATAAATACAGCTGAACAAAGATATGATTGAAATAAACTGAGTTTTAAGATTTAAAATAACACTGCACTTTATAAATCAAATATAGGCTACATTACAAGTATAGTTACAAATGTCAAGAACGGCGAGTTTGATAGGCTGCAGCAGGAATATTAGGCTGCTTTTACTTTAAGAGCTGCACGGATCCAATACGCTGTTACACGTATTGTCAACTGTTTACCCTCACTTTTGACCCAACCAACTGTTTTAACTGTTTTTATATATACATATTTTTGTATATTTGTCCGTTTGAAAGTAAAAGACACGGAAGAGAACTCAGTTCAGTATTGCGTGATTTTGGATATGTGTGTCTTTGCGCCTGAATGGTTTGACATTAAAATCACTTTTTCTGTGCGTGCTCTGTATGAAAATGGTGTGTGAGTCTAGTTTAAAATCACATTAAAATGCACACACAGGAACCGATGAGCAGAATCAAAATGTGCGTTTCTTATCGAATCACCGGATCTTGGAAATTTGGAACTGGTTCTAAAATGCAGCCAGTTCTCAATACCCATCCCTACTTCGAAGTGTCTTCTGAATATAAGCTGTGTTCTTAGTAGTGTAACTCTGGACCTTTTCTGTGGACAGTGACAGATAATGAACCATAATGGGTTTAGATGATTTGAAATGGGGTTGGTGACGTCCTAGAAGTTCTTTTAGCACAGACTCTCTTATTCTCATTTATCCTGAAGGCGCTGGCTTGATGCTTTCGATGCACTGTGACTTTATCTGCCCAGTTTCTAAGGGAAAAATGTCTAGTCAATTTAACACCCATAAAGAATGTTTCTGTTCCCCTGTGAATGTGCTACATCACGCCACTGTAGCTTGTGTAAATTGGCGAGAGGAGGGGGAGGGCAGTGACGTCTCTAATCCATGCCTGTCCATTTCATTACATCACGTAGGTGCAAATGGCCTGTAGTTTGACTCAGGATTGTTGTGACCTCAGTGAGAATTCGCACGACTGGATTTGAGGGTGTTGAGGGGAAATGGGGTGCTAATAGACCCGTGTTTCCTTTCCAGCGAGAGCACTGGAATTACTCTGGCATCAGGCGTGAGCTTTGTGCATACCGTGCACTGTTGTGACGTTATGTCACTAAGCTATGGTTCCCAGGATGCTTAGACCTAACAGGCTTATGACGTGACGCAGATAATGTGGGGGAAGCCCTGTACGTGACTTTTACATATGGTACAAAGTGGGGGAATGTTCCAGTAAGTTATATATAGATGGTTTATTTATAGTATGGTAGAAGTTACAGTTAATAATTTTGCAATGGTGCAGCCTAAATGATGTTTGTGATGAATGCAGACTGATAAGGAAAAGTTTTTGGAGCAATATAAATAGGCTATTTCCCAATTGACTTGTGATTTTCACAGAAAGTAGGCCTCATGTTTATCTCATATAGCCTAGCGGTCAAGATGGGGCTTGTGGAGACCAGCTGCTGTTACTTTCTGCAGTGTTGTTATTCTTAACCAGAACTATAAATTTTTTTTTTTCATAGAAATAAAGCTAAAATAAAGCTTGCTCTTTATTTTAAGGTGTCCTTGTAACCGTGTTATTATACAATTAAGTAATTAGTAAGATTAATTAACAACATGTACTTACATGGGTTAGCGTTTTGACCAATCAAAGAGTGGTTCACAGAAAGGAGGGGTTTAAAGAGACTGAATATTCAAATGAACCGTTTTCAGACTCTTTGAAAAAAAAAACGGTGATGTGCAATGTTGTGAATTAAAGGGGACCTATTATGCTTTATTTTACTTTCATTATGTGAATGTGAAAGTTTCAGCTGAAAACACCCAGATCACTTATTATATCATGTTGTAAATGCCCATTTTTGAGTGGAAGGAAAAATGCTGTTTCCGTTCATGTGTATTTAAATGGAAATGAGCTGCTGCTCCCCGCCCCGCTTTCCAGAAGAGGGCGGAGCCTGTGCAGAATGTGCATGTTGAAAATGTTGTCTGTTTTGGCAATCATCTCTATCACGTCCACACTCACGTGACATTGCAGTTCTTCGTCATCATTAAAGTTATATTATTTGCATATGTTTTAAAGCCATATCAATTTAAACTTTTGATATGTTTTTCTTTGAGCGCACACATCCGAAACGCGCAAAGAAAGTTGGCTGTCAGACGGGACGTCCTGTGTGAGAATTAAACTAATTTCTCTTTCACTTAAACTGTCTAATACACAAAAGGTTATGTCAAAAACACAAAGTTCACAAACACAGTCAGTTATAGAAAATCACTCGCTGCTCTTGATTGTTTGTGAAATCAACAGATGAAGGTCAGTTCGGCATGCAGACACCACTCTGACAAACTTTTCTTTTTCTTTTTTGACCTATAATCATGTTTCTTTTGGTAGGATTTGAAATATTTTGCTTTAAAATCAGGGTCAAGGAGACCTGCAGTACATATTTTGATTTAGTCCATGTCTCTGTTCCAGTTTGCGCTGTACCAAGTTCCTCATCGCTCACATGACCTGTGCTGAGATTTCAGCGAGCAGTTGACAGGAAAATATTTCTCACTATGGTGTGAAGTTTGGAGACTGTGATTAATGATGAGATGGAACCGGAGAGACTGACCTATACGTTGAACCTGCTTGTGTTTATCTGCACATGTAAGGGGATTCTTGTGTGAATGATAGCATGCCTCCAGAAAGGCCTCTGTCTGTTTATGCTACTTGTTGTCTTAAGAGCTTAAGAAAAAGGACCACACATGTGTGATTAAACAGAACTAGACGTGCTCTCAGGTAGCTAAGTGGCATTTACGCGGTGGTCAAGCTGTGATGGAGTGATACATTGAATTGCACGTTTTGTACTAAAGCAGCTAACTGATAACGGTGCACTCACTGAATCATCTTCTCTTGCTCTCAAACACTCATCCATGACTTTGTGTCCTTGGCAGCAACCCTAATAGTGCACTTCAACCGGGACTAGCTAACACTTTAAAGGGCACAGCTGAGATTTCTCTTTCCCTTAGGCTGGCCTAACCAAACCGCAGCAGGATTCGCTCACCTGAAATCACCCAGAGTCTTCTCAAGTGCCTTAATGACTCTCTGTATTGCGGAGGCAACGGTGAGAGCGAACCAGCCAAACAAACACAAATGTGCCAGCTCACCGCTGCTTCTGTCAGGGGGATGTGACAGACCCCTCTCTCCTGCTCTCTTAGCTCTCTTACCTTCTCTCCTGTTCTTTTTTGGGCATACCAGGGCTTGACGCTTGCCTTTTTCCCAAGGAGAACAAGTGCTCCAGATTTGAAAAATTTAGAATCACAAATAACAATGAAAATGGATTATATAATGTGTTTTTCCATAATAAAGGGATACAAGGATGCATTTAAAAGCAAAATGGCTGTAATTTATTAGAATACAAAAAGTACTCTAGGGTTTTTCAATAGCGCTGTTTCAAACTGTATTTAATTACATAATTATAGGTCTACTTTAAACTGTGTGAGTGTACACAACAGATTGTGCCAGTACCAGCAAAATCCATAAATTGAATGTTATAGTCACCATGATATCAAAATTGACAATTCCTGTTTTTATGTATAATATTGCTGTATTTATAATAAATGAATTATCCACGCACATCATTATTTTTTTTGATTCATTTGCCTCGTAATGTTTAATTAAAATAACTTCTCTCTTGCAGCAACCTCTCACTCACAAGAGATCGACCAATAACAAACCACACAACCATCCAATCAATTCCCCATGGACGAAATCAAGTCCTGTCCTACATTTGTTTCTTGTTCAAGAAGCTGTTTTACATGGATATACCTCACAATATTACAATATAAACACAATAAGTTAAACTTTGTCATTTCATCAACAGTAAACAATCTATTGGCACAAATGCACGGTATTCATTGATAGGAAACTGCGAGTATGTCACACATGCAACAGACTTTGAACATTCAGCGTTCATTTAATTAAACTGCTTTTGAACTTTAATAATGACATGATTCGCGATTCCTGTTTTTCCATTGCTAAATTTAAGACCTCTTAAAATGACAGTTGAGACATTTGTTATACCATTTAACTTAAACATTTGAACTTAAATTTTTATAAAAAATAAGTACTTTTTAAGGACCTGTGAGCACTTTTTATAGCTTTAGTCACAAATGCAAGTGAAGCCCTGCATAAAAGCATTTTCTTTTACTCCCTCAGATTGTGCATTTGGAAATGTGTTGCCATATGTTGCTTCCATTTTCCAGCAAACCTGCGTAAGAGATTGCAGTTTATGTACCGTGGCTTGATAAGCCGGTGGAGTGCAATCTGTGACTTGATTGTCATGCTTTTTCACGAGGTAAGCTTTATAATAGCAGGGCTAGAAAAGTCAAAATAGGCATCATGGAAGCAAATCTGTTGGAAGCAGCCAGCTGTTGTCGGATTGTACAGGCAGCCGTATAAAGCAGGAACACCAGGTCCAAGCTGTGTGCATAGCAGTTGGTTATTTATTCCCACTCTTTGCTCAACAGTATATGTTAAGCTTTGCTTTAGCGAGATTGTGAAATAAAATCCTGTAAGAACATTTTGATCCCACTGGTTTATACATTTGCTCACTGAATAAATTCAGATTTGTGGCGTTGTTGAACGAAGGAGTGAATTTGCATCAATTGTGCAAGTGAAAGATTAAACCACCAGTCAGGCGTTCACAATGAATGCACTACTGAATGAATGAACAAAAGCTTCTCCATTGACAAAATTGGCCTTCCGTTGACAAGTGACCACTCATTGATTTATAGTACTGTTGGAAGTGAAGTAGATGATTTCTGATGGTGCCTGTATTGGCCTGCTGTGCAAAGGCCTCAGGTTTTTCAATTAGTTAACCATGGAATGGACACACATGCAGGATCCACGGCTAAGGAATGTAGACCCCTGCACCAGCCCCTCACAAAGAACCTTCATTGTGTTCAAAAACTGCTGCATCACAAAAGACTCTTACAAAAGGGTAAGAAAAGCCACCCTTATCGCTCTTCCTTTCTACTAGCTCAAAAAATAAAATAAAATGAATAATCATCACCATCTGTGCCGTTCTTACGTCAGTTTTGGGGTTAAACATTGAGTTTTTTCATCCATTCATCCACTAGAGCAGGGGTTCTCATCTCTGGCCCTCAAGGTTCACTTCCCTGCAGAGTTCAGCTCCAACGCTGATCAAACACACCTGAACAAGCTAATCAAGGTCTTCAGGATTATTAGACAGAGTAGGAATTAGAAAATCTGCAAGAAAAGGGACCTCAAGCGCTAGAGTTGAGAACCTCTGCACTAGAGCATTCAAAATTTCTTTGAGTAAGTGACATGTGAAGGCCAAGCATGGTAACCCAGAATTTGTCCTCTGCATTTTACCCATCCAGTTAGTGCACAAATTCTGCAAACTGTGGACACACACCCGGAGTAATAAGCAGACTTTTTTTTTTTTTTTTTTTGCTGTGGCGCCCCGGAGATCCTGCCGAACCAGCAAACTTCAGGTTACCAGGCTGATTCTCTAACCATTAGGCCATGACTTCTTTGCGCCCTCTGTTGGTCAAATTTCTTGCGTTATGCAGGTCAGAGTTTACTTGAATGTTCACACACAGCAGAAAACTTCTTTCCATAAACTTGAGTCTCTCACATTTGTGTATAAATTGAAGTTAAAGGTGTCCTGTTATGCCTATTTTTACAAGATGTAAAATAAGTCTAATGACCCCAGAGTGTGAATGGGAATGTTTAGTTCAAAATACCCCACAGAAAATTTTTTATAGCATGTTAAATTTAACACTTTGTGGCATGAGCAAAAATGTACAGTTTTTGTATGTGCCCCTTTAAATGCAAATGAGCTGGTGCTCTCAGTCCCCTTTCAAGAAGAGGGCGGAGCTTCAAGAGCTCATGCTCCGGCAAACCAACAACAACAAAACGGGACAATCTCATGGTTTGAAAATGTCAGTAGCTGTGTTCAGCCTTATGTTTCAAAATAACCTATGAAAATACAGTGTTGAAAACATCTTAATTTGTAAAGCAGTCCGGCGCAAACGAATAAGACTTTTCGTGAGATTTAACCACCATGTCCTCAGTGACTCAGATGGCAGGAGTCTATGGAGACTCTTATGTTCATTGCTACATCCCAAAACACAACACTTTGTAATGTCTCTTTGGTGCAGACATTGTTCAACTCCAGCTGCTACAAATGGTTCCCTCTCTTAATATTTTAAAAGTGAGCCAGAAATGAGAAAAACCTAAAAATGACCTTTATGGCATGGTGTTGTGTTCTTAATTACATATTTGGTTGAGTGAAATATATCTATTTGCAGCATTCTGTCCACACAAACCTACAATTTCAGCATACTCTAGACTTTCTTTGTAGTGGGTATGTATTCCTAAATTGCAGCCCATCGTTTTTCTTTCGAACCACAAGCACCTCTGCAGATCAAAGATGTGGAGGCCAATTATTGTATTTAATGCCTCTGATCTTGTACAGGGTTGAAATACTTTAGCGTTTCTGTGGCTTGTTACTTCTCTTCAAGGATTTTGCACATTTGTTACTGAACATCTCTGAACAGAAAGTTCAGGACAGAGCTGTCAGTCTGATAGTGTTTTTAGCAAAGTGTTTCATCACCAGAAGAGTGTGTGGCTTCATTGACTTCAATCAGCCAATGACCTAGAACTTCTGAGCTGAAATTGATTGTTGATTCACTTTGTTTGGCTTTCAATGAACATTTAAAGCACCATAGGAAACACAGTCCATAGGAAATGTGTTAGAGGTGCAGTGCATCATGGGAAAAGTTGCAATGAGATTTCTAGACTCGGTGTACAGGTAACAAGCTTAAGGCTACTAATGCTAAACCATGACTTTTGGTTCACCTCATGTCAATCACTACATCAGGATTGTTTTTTGCCTGTGAAATGCTAGTGGTTGCAGTTGCCCAAGACCCATAATTGGTGCGTGTACTACTCATATGCCAGAGTCGATAAATCAGTGCAGCAGGGCATCGCTTTCCTAGTATTTCTGCTTGAGGGTCTTGTTGCGCTTTCACGCTCAGGCCCCTATATCTCCATTGGCCAACATAAAACTGAATGAGGTTCTTCCTCTTCTGCATCACTGCAGATTAGAGGCGCTCTTCCTCTTCTTAGAGGGATGAGATTAGATAATGCACTTGATGGATCTGAATGAAATGCACGCTTGCGTAAACATTTATGACGAATATAAGCACGTCTGTTGCATATGTCACAGTGCTTTTTAGTATTTTCTCTTTTGGTGTTGCTACATTTGACTTGAGAGAGGAAATGAGGCCTTCTTAGGGTTGTCTTGCTCTCTTTGAAGGCAGTCTTTTTATGAATTAGGAACCGGTAACTGGTTTGAGTACTAAAATCCTTGTCTCTTTTTGTTTTCTCTCTATGCTGAACTGCTGTTTGTTCCTCATGTGGAGCAGCAGGGATGATTGAGCGTCAGACACGTTGATGATCCTAAAAAGGCCGCCACCATCTGCTCTCAAGCCAAAATTAGCAAGGCGGAGGCCCTGATACACTGAGAGTCTGAGACCTTTAGCTGAATATATTTAATAGAGGCTACTAGTCGCTATTAGGCTTCAATTATTACTTGTTTCATCCTAAAATTACTAGTGGATGTGATTTTAAAATGATCCCTGAATGTATCCTGATCCTATAGCCTTTGTATGTTCCCTTTTTTTCCCTTGTTTTATCTCCCTTATCATGTTATGCCAGTTCCATTTCCTCATGGAAAAAGTTGCTCTGTGCAATTTGGCCTTAGCTATCACATCTTTAGATTAAAAGCCATTGCCATATTAGGGATTCTTATCTTAGGTCACTCTGTTGATGGCATAGATTCCTTAAACCATTTTAGTTCCTTTATATTGCTAAATAAAGCATTGCAAGTAAGTCTTGGAACATTGTTTTTGCTGCGTGCGCTGTAGTAAATGATGATTTAAGATAAGTTTAACAGGATAAGTGGAATATCTAACAAGCTCAGAGTGGATTTGTTCACCAAACGGTTTCCCTCTATCGGTCGGAGTTGAGTCAGATGTGTGGTGTTTGCTATAGGGGACCTTTATTTATTGAATTCATGGTTTGTGGTTAAGAAAGCAGACTGGCAGATGTTATCTCATCAGTAAATTGCTTGTTTCTTTGACTTTCTCTTTATTAGTGCATAACCGATTACAATAAGATAATGGTGTGTGTGTGTGTGTGGTTAAATATCATGTTATACATTCTGTGTTTGTCCCGCAAGGCTATACTGCTGCAACATTATCAAACTCAATGATAACAGATAATGTGTGCCACTGTGAAAACCCAAACATAAATTACTCAACTTGTAGCAAGAAGGTCTACAATGGCAGGAGAAAGTTGGCATTCCCATTCATTTCAATGGCAGCTGCTTGGCTGGTGCACGACACTCCCGGAAATATTTTATTTGAAATGCCATTCTTGCTCTTGGCATCAGAAAACTTTAATACTTCAATATAAAGAATTATGTTGCTTTAAAAATATTTTCTCAGAATACATTAAATTTTTCAATTTGCATTGGAGTAACATGTTTTAAACAGGCAGTGATGTTTATAAATGAACAGCTGAGGCTCAAAATCTAGTTTGCAGATGTTTTGAAGGAGCCTTGGAGGTGACATGATTTTGACAGTAAATAACAGCTGCTCACCTTTTTAGATGTTTTAGATTTTTTAGGGTTAAGATTTCTTCTACAGATAAACATGAATTTAAGGCTGGCAAATTAAGTGGATGCAACAATTACTTAGTAAATGAAATACAAATGTTTAAATTTAGATTTGCCCCTTTCCTTGCCTCCAGAGCCCACAGCAGGGATGTTGTTGTTGTCATTTCAGAATACTATTCCGGATGATTTTCTTCTTTTGCCTCATCTCTTCAAAATAATCACACTGTAAAAGAACATGTTGGCGGTCTGCATTAAACCCAAATATGAAAGAACATCGCACTCACTCTCTCTGTTTGTGCTTAGTCAGAAGAACACCATCTGGCACATAAATAGAAGCCTTTTATCCAAGGACCTCTAGACAATCATTGCCGCTCGTCACTGCCCATGAAACAAGGAAATTTCCAGAGTGGGCTTGCGGGAACAGGTTCATACTGGTGGGAGAACACTCAGAGAGAGCGACTGCTTCAATTAAAGTCCAAAGGATCATCTATGACGGCTGCGCCTGAATACGAGCCCTTCAAGTGGCCAACCCGTGCTTTTGATATGATATCTTTTCATGATCTACTTTGGTGTTCCAGTAGACCATTTATTTTACACATCAGTTTGCAATACCAAAGCATATATACACTAGGTATTGTTCATAATTGTTAGATAAAATGTGGCTCAAAATCTGCAAAGGGTTAATTAAATGCAACAAAGCATGTAAAAACTTGAAAAAAATCAGCCAATAATAGAAGATTATTGAAAATATTCAAATCAGGAATGTCAGAATCAGTATGCGTAGTTTGTGCATAAAACATGTCCATCAAAATATGATATACAACTTGCTGTTTCTATCAGGAACAACACGTTGAGCTATGATCACAAAAAAAGAAAAATGTTACATTAAACTGTCGCAAATTTGTTTTTCAAATCAATTTTTTTTACTTCAGGAAAGTAGTGTTTTTGATGCTCAGTTGTTTTTATTCTCTTCTAACAAAAGTATAATAATAAAAGTATGGTATCTTATATTTAAACCCATGGAAATGCAGATCCTGTTGTGAATAATAGTGAAAAATCACTTTCCTGCCAGTTATCCAGAGTTATCAACCATAGCATGAAAATAATCATCAGCTTACCATCGGTATTGGTGCATTTCTAGTGCCCACACCATTCGTAGTTTCAAAAGTTAAACGTTTTTTAAGGAATTGACTATGTTCTGTGTTTTAGTCCACTTTTTATAGGGTTTTTATTACCATAGCATGTCTGTGAGGGTGTGTTCACTAAAGCCACATTTTTGGGTTTGCAATTACAACTTTCACTGTGGATCTTGTAAGAACCGACTCTATAGCAGAGGCCATGAGAACAGCACATCATGTAGGCTGGCATTGACATTTCTGCATTTCTTTATTTTTTCCCTTCCTCTACTACATTTGAATCTCTGTATCCAGAGGCGCTCGTCTCTGAAATCTTTGTTAATAGCAGGATGTGGTATCGAATAGCTCCTCCAGAAAGCATCTGAATTTGGCCATGGGGTACCTGACCGCCTCCTAACCCTTTTGCAGCTGAGCTCCTTGCGTAGGTGGATTGCTTTTATACATTCACAGAACAAGTGAAGAGTTTGAAGACATTTATTACACAGAATGAACCCCTCTTTATTCTTTGTGATGAAACCATGTGTTTTGTGTATTAGCCATGAACTTTACAGGAGGTAGAGCAAGAAACAACTTTATGAGGAGGTAAACATGTATTTCCATCACAATCCTTTTAGAATGACTTGTGTTAACCAATATTGGCAATGTTCGAACAGACCCTTCAACTAAGGCTAACCTCTGTGCTTCAGAGTGGAAAAATCCACATAAAGTTTAGATGCTTTGCACTGCTTGAGTGCTTCTCAACACTTCATTGTAAGAAAAGGTCAAACTCCTTGCCAAGCCCAGTGATATATTGCCCTTGTAGGAATACAATCCTATTATTTTGTGGCTGAAGGATACGAAGAAAAAAGGAAGGGCTGAATTTCAAGAAATGGTAATCAAATCTGTCAGGTACGTTACGTGTTGGACGCCGAACACTTGAGTGCACATGTCCCACAATGTGATACGTCATCGGAGCAGGAAGCAAATTACCTGTCACACCTTTCAGTGTTCTTTGCCACACAGTTGCTAGCGTTGGATCGTCTCTTTGAAATGTGTTCTTGAATTATGTATAGTCTCTGTGTACCTTCTGTTAAGCAAAGGCGTTAAATTAAAGTGGGCTCTTTGTGCCCTTTCACAAAGTCTTTTGGGCTTTATTAGAGTAGGTTTCCTTGCCTAAATGTTCAAAAAAAAAAACACCTTTTTTCACCAATTTTACATTGTTGCAGCACCTCTCTTCCCAATCTGTCAGTAACACTCTGGGTTGCGTTTTTTTTTTCCTTTCAGATCGTTAGTTCCTGTCTCTATGAAGTCACTCTTTCTGAAAAGCTGATTGGTCAGCTGAATTGGTGTGTTGTGATTGGTCAAGCGCTTTGAGTGTTTGGGAAATGTCCCGCCCCTTACATAATCGCGTGTTTCAACACACTGCTAACGAACTCAACCAGCCCCCGCCCTTTTTTGTGTATGTCTAGGGTGGGAATTATTTAAGTGAGAAATATTGTGATGTGTTCATTCCTGGACAGTGCATTTCAGAAACCGTGCTCACTGATATAGATAGAAGAAAGAGGAGTTCAAAATGTAAAAAAAAACAACGCATAATAGGTTCCCTTTGCATTAAAACATTTATGTGGGAAGAGCATTCCCAAGTGGCTGTACTTCTCAATTTTGAATTTTGCCTAGAGCTAATTTGTCTGATTTACTATTTGAGTCTTGTGAACGGTCGTCGCAAAAGCTCTCTCTCGGGTTAAGTGCCCTGAGATGATCCTCGGTGTCTGTTGCACAAGGCTCTCTCATTTCTGGTGGCGTCATTACTCAGAGCGGGCCGCCGTGTTGTATCACGTTACCCACGATACCCTTCATACTCCAAACCCTGTCTGGGAGTCACTTTATGGCTTGTAAAGGCTTAGGAGTGAAAATGTGAGGATGAAAACTGTGGATGAAGTGAGAAAGCACAGAGCCACAGATCCGTGTTTGTCACAGCAAAGGTATTAGCTTTAAACAACTGAAGCAACATATGCAAAGAACAAGTGACTTAAAGGATTAGTTCACTTCGGAATTAAAATTTTCTGATAATTTACTCACCCCCATGCCATCCATGATGTTTGTCTTTTATTTCTTCAGTCAAAAAGAAATGATGGTTTTTGATAAATGCCAGGATTTTTCTCCATGAATTGACTTCAACAGTTACCAACAGATTGAATGTCCAAATTGCAGTTTCAATGCAGCTTCAAAGGGCTCTATACGATCCCAGCTGAGGAATAAGAGTTTTGTCTAGTGAAAGTCATTTTCTAAAAAAAAAAAATATATATATATTATGTTATATATTATATTATGTTATGTTATTTATATATATATATATATATATATATATATATATATATATATATATATATATATATATATATATATATATATATATATATATATATATATATATATATATATATATATACACTTTTTAACCACAAACTCATCTTCCACTGCTCTGCGATGCACAACGCTTTACGTAATCACGTTGGAAAGGTGTTTTTTTTTGTTTTTAGAAAATGTTCAATTGTTCGGCTGGGATTATGTAGAAGCTGCATTGACAATTTGCAATTTGGACCTTCAACCCGTTGAACCCCAGTGAAGTCATTGAATTCTAAAGTGAACTAATCCTTTAAGTTCTTAAGATCTTTGTTGTTTTATGATGCAGTAGTGCATGACCGCAACAAATGTTAGTTAACAACACTTTGTAATAAAGAGCCATATTTATTGACATATGTTTGTTCTAACAAGAATGGAAAAAATAACATTTTGAATACATTTTATTACTTGGAATGCAACGTTTTATGAGTTTAAATCAGAGATTCTAAAGTACATAATGTTGACAAAATAAATTTTGCTGATAGAAAATTCAGCAATGCACTTTTTATTACATTTATGCATTTGGCAGACACTTATCAAAAGGAATTTTAATTGCATTCAGGTACGCATCTTTCAATTCATGAATGTTATATTATGTTAGATTATGTTCTATATTATTATTATTATAAGGAGTTGTATTGTTCAGGCTGCAGCACTCAACAAAACACAGGACAAAAAAATGACTTGTGAATCTCTGTACGCACATCTTTCCACCGAGAACAAATTTAATGATTCTCCAGAGATGTTCAGAACCACAGGCTGACGTTGCTGCCGACCAGTAATGAAAAGCTCAGGGGGTGAGAAGGAAAAAAAAAAAAAATCTCCTCTGGAGAGCTATAACTCATTGCTTTCTTCTGCAGGAAAAGCTTTCAATCAACTTTTATTTTTGACACTCAAGTGACTCCATTATTGTGTGCTCAGGAGTAAAGTATGTCTGGGTGGCTTTAAGTACATGTTATATTTTCCTGCCGTTTGGCCTAGTCAGAGCACTACAGTTTTATAAGGTTCGTGTCTTATGGTTTTGTGTGGTTTGTCAATTGTCTCCTGGAGGAAATGTTTATCTTTTCCTGTGCAATTATTCTCCACTCAGCAGTGATTCTGGTTTCTTCTCTCCTGTTGGCATGCGTTCTGCACAGAACAAGTCCATCTTACATCGGTTCTGACATCCCTGGTGATAAATGTCCTTGTTCCGTACTGTGATTATGTAAGAATGTGTGTGCATGTGCAACCTTTTGTCCCGGAGTGAATTCTAGACTATCATATCTCATGAAATTTCCATTACAAGTGTCCTTGTTTATTGTCTCTGAGCTCGGCATGACGATAGGACGCTTTGAACCGTTGCTTGCTGAAGTTTGCACCTCTACCCTGCAGAGAGTTCTGTGTTCAAAGTCTAGGAGATCTAGTACACTCGCTGTATAATTAATGTAGGCCTAAACTCTTATTCTCCTCTGCATAGCTCTGCCTGTAACAATACCGTCTATGTTGCCAAATGAAATGAAAGCATTGCAAAATTCTTCTTTTGAGTATGCCACCATTATGCCAATGCAATTACCAACTTGTATCACAGCAGTCTAAATAAACAATTCCCCTGGAACACCAGCCATGGCTTTCATCATTGTGACAGGAATCTAAAAGAGTCACTGTGGGGTCATGGATGAGCTGGCTTCCGTTTTGGCTCCTTTTCTGCCTCCACACTTATTCAGGGCTGGAACCAAAGATGTAAGCCATTGCTGCTTGTCGCATTGCATTCATTATTCAGTTTTTATTTGCTTCAAAATTGGCACACATCTATAATGTATAGAGCAGTAAGATAACACGGATGTTGGAGAGACGATTATACCTTTGAGTGTTTGGTATCTGCTACATGTTGTAGATTTTTCATTTTGTGATGACAGTAATATGGAAGTAAACTCTAATTGATATTGTGCCACAGAGTTAGTCGATTTGAAGTTAGTAAGCGTATGTGTGCGGTCCAAAAAATAAGTCGCTTTTTGGATTTAAATAGGAGTCTATGATTATTAGTTCTAACCCTAGTCTCGTGTAGCCAGACCTGACGGCAGACGGTCTGGACTCTATTGTAGCTTTCTTTGGCCAGTGAGCGCCCAAGAGGACGTTTGACTGACATGTAACGCGACCAATCTTGTATAGGGGCGTGAAAATGTAAAGTCGATGTCACTACAATAACAGACCGGCGTGCATCTAATAAATTATTCATTAAAGAACGCTGTGCAAGTTTCCTGGAGCTGCGAACTTCACATACTTTTGAAAATCCAGCGTTTAGTTGATCCTGGTTAAGCGCTCATTGTCACCGTTGTGACAGTAGTTTCTAGTGTGTGTTTTTTTAATGTAATGTTTAGATTTTCTTATGATGGATGCTTAATGTTGTCTTGGCAGGCAGCTCACTGGGGTTTTGAACAGAGCCACAGTCTACTGATTATCCTCGAGTAACATTAGAAAAGTGATTCAGCGTTTCAGCAAAGGAGTGATGAAGTCATCAGCACCCCGCAGCATGACTGTGTTTGCGTTCATTGCGGAAGCTCTCACCGTGAAAAACAGGCTAGAGCTGGACTATGAACACTTGGACATCCGTTCACAGGAAACCGTTTTTCCCCCGCTAGTCTGATCTTTAATCATCAGCTCTCAGCAGTGTCACTGAAATGTACCGTTAACGTGATGCATTGCGAATGTCTCTCTTTTTCCTCTAGTTCTTTCTCTCTTTCTTACATAAGTGATCTCTTTTCATGGAAGTGCTGCTCATGTGGCCTGAATCTCTCCTCCGGTAACATACGGCCTTTGTGTCATTCTCAGAAATGGAGCTTTTTGCCTCCTGTTTAATACATAAATCCATTCATTTTTACCAACTAAAAGATTAAAATACCTATTTTACTTCTGGCAAAATATTCAGGATCATTTTAAAAGAGGACATCATTGCACAAAAAAATGTTTTGTTTCATGATATGATTATCCTAGTCTTTTTGTTCGGATGATGACCTTTTCCTATTACGCAAGTTTTGCTTTTGCTTTTCTTAGACATTCATGAAACCCAAGGACATTTATTTCTATTTATTTTGTTCTCTAAATAAACTGCCTGCATTAGGAATGAGCATAATGAAAACCACAGATGCTTCTCTGAACTGAATCTGTAAGTTTATTTGTACACTTGCAATGTCTTAAGTAGAACTGTGTCTGCGAAGACGACGGTATAATGCAACACAAGTTGTGACATGCAATGAAATGAAGATACATAAACCAAAGCATCTTCTATGGACACCTTTTCATTCAGGTCAACTACATAACTAATCTTGTTAGGTTAAATAGGTTTGTACAACAGGGCCGCACATATACAACACCTTGCCCAAGCATTTGCATCTGTATTTGCATACTTGTATGTTGGTGGCCTTATGTCGAGTAATGTACATTATGGACATTTACATTTATGCTTTTGGTATGTGCTTTCATCCAAAGTGACGTCAAGGTAAACTGTGCAACTTTTATCCCTCTAGTGGTTAAAAACAAAACTGCATGAATTTTGCAGAAGAGCATTGTTTTGGTTGTGCTTTGGCTCTGCATGATTGCGGATAAATATGGTTATCCAACAGCTCGTAAAATATTCACTACTAGGCTTAAGAGATATAACCAGTTTTGATGGAAAGGATCTCAAGCTGACTAGCTGAAGATGTTAATGGAGCCAAACCCATTAATAGACATGATAGTTGGAAATATATTTCAGCACAGCGCTACAACAACCATAATGAAATAGAGTAGATTATTCTTTATAATCGACTCTGTTTGAGAGCTATATATGGCAATTTATCTGTTCAATAAATTACCTTACTCACCTTTTGGGTAAAAAAAAACGACCATCTCGTTTCTTTTCAAAATAGCCAGAGCTAATTTTCTGTGTTTATGGATATAACAAGAAAATAAGACCTGCTAAAACCATCCCGCTTGGTCTAAAATATAAACACTTATGATAGGCTTACCATAGTAAATCAGACAAAAATGCGTTTTAGAGGAAGGATTGATGTATTGACCCATTGTTTCAATATAGTTCATTTAAACAAAAATAGTTAGTTTACCATTAAATTGGATTCAAGGTACACATATTATCACTTCTTGTTTTCCCTGGGAATCGAACCCATGACCTTGACATTGCCAATGTGCAACACTACTGTTTGAGCTTCATTAAGTCTTTAAGTGTATTTAAGCCATTCTGTTGTGCACCTTTTTTCATTGCCACAGTGCACCAGCCCACAAAAGACTGATAATTATTCTCAAATATTTGACTTTCTAAACTCCCTAGATAAAGCAATTGGTGATCCCGGTCTGTGGGAAAGGTATGAAGTCATACTGGGAAGATGTTTTCAAACCACACTTCTAATACTTGCAGTTCACAAAGAGAGAGTGAGGCGGGTGTCATGATGAGGAAATTTGGCAGACTCGTACTGTATGGAGCAGAGGTTTTCAGTTTTTAATTGAAGCGTCCATTGTCCAACTGAACTGAATGGTTTTTATTTCTATGAAAAGAACAAAATGGCAGTCTGGGCTGTGATGTGGTGAGCAAGTAATGTCTATTGCCTCTGCTTTCATGAGTGGACCATAAAACATCTATCAGCAATTTGTCTGCTTTACAATGTTGAAGTGTTTATAAAGTCTTGGCATATTTTACTTGTTAGACGCCGACAGTTGATAATCAACAAGCTAAACTTTCCACCATGACGCTGATGTTAGCCATAAAGGTGAGGTTAAAGAACTCAAGAACATGCCAGAGTAATTGTTCCTCCAGTACATCCGATCTATCCCCTCCTGGTCATATATTTTGTGACCAGCAAAACACAAAGAGCCCTTTGTTTAGGCCAGTGGTGGCGGTGTGTGAGTGTATGTGTCCTTGGCATATTTCATTATCTTGAGCATTAGATGCAGTAATCACCTCCTAAACCGCCACCCCTAAAATCCTCCACAAACACACACACACACACACACACACACACACACACGGACATTTTGCCAACTCTGACCAGAATTGTTCCAGCCTCTAAACAATTAACAATTAAAAGAGAGATGCACAAAAAACCCCAAAGGGAAACAGTCTAGCATTGTGCTACAAAGGCCATGGCATCAGTTCAGACTGGTCACTCGTAAAGCTGGTATAAAAGTCCATTTCCTTTGTGCCAGCCCCTTCCCTTTTAGCAGTGTTTCTTTCTGTTGCTCTCCGCTTCCCTCACTGCCATGCTGAAGAAAAAGAAGGATGGAGAGATCTCAGAGCACTCTGTTAAGAAGGTAAGAGGGGAGAAAGCAAGGGTGGTCTTCAGGCTTTCCTGGGGGTTGTAAGCTTAACCTTCTGGAATGAAAATAGTCTCGAGCCATCTGTGTGCTCCAGTGTGGATTAGCAGGGGGGCAGTGTGTGTCTTCTGTCGAAGAACGCGGCAAGGGGTCCAATGCAATCTCTTCTCAACACTGTTGACCCCTGTTAGACTTTCCGGTGCAAATGCAAATTCAGGTTGCTTTCAAACCTGGCTCATTTGTTTTAGAACACAGTGCATTTTCTCTCATAGTTCAGTTTGTTTAGGCCAGGGGTGTCCAATCCTGCTACTGGAGGGCCACTTTCCTGCTGTGTTTAGCTCCAACAAACTTGCCTCGAAGTTTCTTGTGATCCTGAAGACTAGGGCTGCCCTGTAATAGTCGACTAAAAATTTTATTAGTCGGTTAGTCGCAGAAAAAAAAAACTCCCCAGGAAGTGGCAAAGTCACGCAGTGTGTGTGAGGGACAGATCATTAACGGTGGGTTCTTGTGGTATTTACAATATAATAATATAATAATATCGCCTATCATCCATCAACCTCAAATACGGCTTATTTGAAACATGTAAGTAGTAACAATTTTACGTAGCTGTGCAGTGATCGCTTTAATGCTAACCTAGATAAATGTGCGCTACTATATATCCAAGTGTTCGTCCGAAGTGTGGAAGGCAGCTAAAGCATATAGCGCACCGTAAGACATGGAGGCACCGGCGATCTGTCTAAGATTGCATGAACGAGCTGGTCTCAGCCCTATTGAAAAGGATCTTGGAGCAGTTCGGTTGTGGTGAGAAAGGAGTCTGACTCAATGAACCAAGCTGTATCATAATTCATACTGGAAAATGTGTTGCGTGAAAAGCAGAAGTGTCTGATTTTCTGGGTGAGCACATTACTTATTGCAGTTGAAAACCAAAGAGCACCTCTTCATCTTCGAAACTGGTGCGTTTCCAAGAATGCTTCCTGTCAAAGCAGTCATTCCCACTATAGCTGATTAACTGATTAAATTTGTACCATATTTCTCACTGAATCTGAGCGTCCTGAGCTTTTTCGTATCAGATGCTTTTTTATCAGATGTATGTAAGTTAAACATTCCAGTACAGTCCTTCGGCCCTTTTTGCCAAGCGATAAGAGAGAAACAGCTGCCAATTTGAAGTTCAGAGTCTGTGGGTGTTTGTTTCTCTGTAGCACTATTGATGCAAAACCATTGCGAGTGACAATTTGCTTTGAAGTGCTTTCAGGCACAACGATATATTTGTGTGAATCAAGGTCTGTGAGTCAGTCAAAGCCTTACACTCATTTGCATAACTGTTACACTCATGGTCTTAAAGCCAGCCATCCATCCGTCCTGGAAACGGCACTTCCTATAGCTTCAACCTAAAGCCTGAAGATTAATCACTGCGATCACTCGGTACATGGTTGATTGAACACTGATATGGCACCGGGTTATGTAATAGTCGTGCTTTTAAAAATCTCTTGATGGAGCGAGGGGATTTGAGGCTTAATGTTGAGTCAGATAATAAAGTCAACATGAGATGACTGCACCACGCCGTAATCCTCTCACGGTTCCTCTCTGTAGGCGACAGCTGCCGGGCCATTAATAGTAGCGCAGCTCTCAATGGTTTCCACTACATTTCCAGACTTCACCAGTGAGAGAAGCTTAGTGGTGGCCGACTACACTCATAAAGGATGTTGATACAGTTGTCGAGGTTATGATAATGAAATGGTGGGGGTTGAGGAAGTACCTGGCAGGTCAAATTGTGTTAAAGATTAGAACGGGATCTTAAGATTTACTTCTCAGTAATTCCCTGTATTCTGCTTAATATGTGAATTGTAGTATTGTGTTCAGACTGGCCATTGTTTACATACAACATTGACATTTCCTGTGGTAATAGGCACACTGTTAAGCATTATCACGGAGCATTACAGCTCAGAAAATCAGAAAACAGTTCAAAGATCAGTTGGGGGGTGAAATCCAACCTCAGCAAGTTGTTCTTGTTGTTGAAGTATATATACACACCATTTTTTTATATTTAGCAAGGATGCATTAAATTGTTCTAAAGTGACAGTAAAGACAACCATGTTCTGCAGCACAACTGTTTTCAACATTGATGATATTAAATGTTTCTTGAGCAGCAAATCTTCATATTAGAATGATTTCTGAAGGAAATTGATCCACAAAAATCAAACCTTTTGACTAGAAGCATGAAATTCTCCAGCCAGGACGTCCTGTTTCAAAGGATTATAAATATGAGGAAACACAAAGGCCAAATTCCCTCAATTGTCCATCACAACGAGTTAAACCAAAGAATATAGTTCTGATGAAGATTGAGCAACAAGATGAACGATGCAGATTTGTACAGCCATCATTGATCATATTTACAAGGGGTTCCAATAATTCTGGTTATGACTCTGTAATATATATAGATATATTGTATTTTTTTTTAACAATTTAGTAGCTTTTACATATCTCATCCTGACCTTTTCTCCACCCCCACCCCCCCTTTTTATGACAGATCCAGTTCGCAGACCAGAAGCAGGAGTTCAACAAGCGTCCCACCAAGATCGGCCGCAGGTCTTTGTCTCGCTCCATCTCACAGTCTTCTACAGACAGTTACAGCTCAGGTATGGTGTTGTACCAGCACCGAAACGCACTGTACACTCACATGCAAACGCCCTGTTAAACCTCAGTCAGGTGGGCTACTTTATGTAAAATGTATTTTTACCATACATCAAGGGTTGAATGTAGTGAGTCATGTGAACAAAGGCTTTCCTGTGTGGGTTCTCTGGTAGGGCTCTTTGGGAGGATTATATTATTGTAGTGAAATCCACATTCCTTTACATATGTTTTTCTTTATTATTCCCTTCTTCAGCCGCCTCGTACACCGACAGCTCCGATGACGAGACCTCTCCCCGTGACAAGCAGCAGAAGAACTCCAAGGGCAACGGAGACTTCTGCATCAAGAACATCAAACAGGCCGACTTCGGACGCAGGGAGATCGAGATCGCCGAGCAAGGTGAGAGGGTATTGATGTTTAGCACGTGGCGACAAGCTATAACTGTTTTTACGAGCATGACAGCTGATTGCGTAATGCTGTTGTCTGCAGGCCTGTCAACATATTAAGCCATTGGTATTTGTTTATGTGTGAAGTCAAAGTGTGTGTTTGTGTGAGATCAACTGAAGCATGTTTTGATGTTCTTCCTGTGATACTGAGAGGCCATATGTTCACAGCAGGGCACCCCCTTCAGCCCCTGTATCCACATGGCCAAATACTCCATTGTGTACTCGCACACAGCCTGTTTTCGAAGTTTTAAATTCTTTCTGTATAATCAAGGGGAGTTAGCATGTTTGGTTTATTATTATAGGCATGTGTTAATGATTTCTTTGTATATTTTTGTACTATAGAGATGCCTGCTCTCATGGCTTTGAGGAAGAGAGCTCAGGGAGAGAAGCCATTGGCTGGAGCCAAAATTGTGGGTTGCACCCACATCACTGCACAGACTGCTGTGAGTGTACACACACACACATACACAATAATACACCATATACTTGAAGACCACATGTTGACTTAATTTGTTCTTAAATTAAACAAATTAAATTTAATTATACTATAATTCCAACACCCTGATCCTACCTCTATCACCTTTTGGGACATTATTTGCCCTATTTAGGAACCTTTTTACTGTCTTTACAAGTACATTTTAAGAGGTGTTTACTGTATTTGTGAGGATGTTTTCAAAAATAATACTCATTTTTTGAGTGTGTTGTTTTGTAAACGAGGCACAGTGTAATGAAAAGTTCGCAGAGAAACTTGTCAAAAGATGAAGCAGCAAACTATTGGATTTGACAGCAGCTGTTAGTAAATGATTTCATAATGCTTTGTGTATAAATGACGGTTTTACATGGATAATGTTTTCAAAACACTATACCTGCAATAGCGAGTGGGCGTTAATACTGTTTCCTATGCAATTACATTTGCCTGTCATAACAGCGGCCGTTTACTGACAAGCGTTAAAGGAGTCGCCCCTTAAAAATGTATAATTTCAGACAGAGGGTCAGAATGTTGTTTAAAATATTTAGTTTTTTTGTGCAAAAACTTTATTAACATTATAAGTGAACTTTTATTTGGTTGCAAAATTCTGGGAATTTTCTAAGATTAAAACTTTCCATGGGAATATATGGGAATTAGTGGGAATTAACAGGAATTAAAGAGTACAAACTGGAAATTTGTAAAATTGCAGGTTAGCCTATGACAGGGAACTCAAATGTAGTTGAAATCTTGCAGCATATTCTTGGTTAAAACAACCAGATTTAATGCAAATTCAGTTGAATTTCTACGATGCACATTCCTCAACTTAAAAAAACGACGAAAACCGGCATGATGTCGGTGAATCCCGTTCAGTCACTGTTTTGTCTGATTCTCGCTTGCGTCATTATGGAGTGTGTGAGCGCAAGCAACAAGCTGCTGGCTGTAGTTCATTTAATGGCCACCGGTGTCGCAAAGGTGAATGATATACGTAGCCCCTTTAAAATAAAATTTAAATATAGTTCAAAAGTTTGGGGGCTATCGAATTTTTTAAAGAACTTTGAAAGAAAAAAATCCTGCAAAAATTGCACTGATCTAATAATTCAGCATACATTAGTGGTCAGCACAATATAATATAAAGTACTATTCCCAAAATTCCCCAGCTTAACTTCCCATGGAAAGTTTCCGGAAATTTACCGAAAATTTTCTACCCCTTTGCAACCCTATATCTGACTATCTGACATTCCACGTTATACTGTATATTTCATTTTTTTAGATTGCATCAGATCACACAGAAATCATAGGGCCCTAATGTCATTAATTTGTGTGTGTGTGTGTGTGTGTGCGTGTGTGTGCGTGTGTGTGTGTGTGTGTGTGTTTGCAGGTGCTGATGGAGACCCTCTCTGCTCTGGGCGCTCAGTGCCGATGGGCCGCCTGTAACATCTACTCCACTCAAAACGAGGTAGCAGCCGCTTTGGCTGAGGGAGGTAAATTTTTTTCCTTTCTTATTCTAATTTCTTTAATATTATTCTCTTATATACTTTTCTGTCCTGATCAACTCCTGTGTGTCTTGTCCGGCAGGTTTCTCAGTGTTTGCCTGGAAGGGTGAATCAGAGGATGATTTCTGGTGGTGTATCGATCGCTGTGTTAACGTGGAGGGTTGGCAGCCCAACATGGTAACTGGACTATATACAGCTAGATGATGATGCATTATAACTGTTCAATGTCTCAATAGCTTATGCCTTGTAGATTTTAGATGATGGAGGGGATTTGACCCACTGGATCTATAAGAAATATCCCAACATGTTCAAAAAGATCAAAGGCATCGTAGAGGAGAGCGTGACTGGAGTTCACAGGTGATTACATTTGTGAAAAGACTTTAAATACATTAAAATAGTTACATTACTGGCATTTGATGTGCACAAAGTCAAAACTTTAGACTTCAAATGTAATATATAATGAATATTGTGGGGACCTCAATTGATTTTGCCATTTCAAATAGTGATGTCTCCATCTAGTGGCAAGTAGTGGATCTGGCAAATGTGATGTTAATTGAAGTATAATATTTTGAAGAGGCAAGATATCAAAAACTTTAAAATTATCTTGATTACAAATTTGAAATAAAGAACTTAATGTTTTTTTTTTGAAAGAAGTCTCTTAAGCTCACCAAAACTGCATTTATATAATGGAAACAACAGTAATATTGTGAAATACTATTACAATTTAAAATAACGGTTTCTATTTGAAAATATTATAAAAATTTAATGTATACCTGGTAATTAAAGCTGAATTTTAATGATCTATTATTCCAGTCCTCGGTGTCGCATGATCCTTCAGAAATCATTCTAATATTCTGATTTGCTGCTCTGTTATTATTATTATTATTATTATTAGTGATCAGTTATTAATAATAATTATTCTTTTATCAATGATAAATGCTTTAATAAAATAAAAACATTTTACATCATATTTCTTAATATTACTCTTTTTACGGTTATTTTTCCATCAAATAAAAAATAAGCCTTGATGAACGCAACAGACTTATTTTGTAATTATTTGAGACTTTTGACCAGTAGTGAATTTATAAATGATATCATTATTATTATATACTGTGATTATCATCATTGATCCTTCAGAATTTTTGTTGTGTTTTCTGTTAAACTGTTCTCATATTAATTTGTTTTTCCCAGGCTATACCAGCTGTCAAAAGCTGGCAAGTTGTGTGTTCCTGCGATGAATGTTAACGATTCGGTGACCAAGCAGAAATTTGACAACCTTTACTGCTGCCGGGAGTCTATCTTGGATGGGTATGTCGCTTGTTAAAACTTAGTCACCAAGTCTCACTCAAAGTAGTTTTCCCAGTCAATATGTTTAAAGAGGAGCTATTATGCCTTTTTATATTGCCTTTTAGTGTGTAATGTTGCTGTTTGAGCACGAAAAATGTCTGGAAATTCCAAAACACAAAGTCCCTCCAGTGGGAGTTAATCTCTATATCAGTGTCACTGTTTCTGAACTCCCTGAAACTCCTCCTTTGTTATCTTGAGTTTTATTCCAGGAACAAACACGTCGCAATATTCCTCATTTAAATAATTCCTGCCAAAGGCCTACGCAAAATAAAGGGGCGGGGCCTGGTTGAGTTAGTTAGTAGTGTGTTGAAACTGGCGGTTAATTTTAAGGGGTGGGATATTTCACAAAAACACTCTAACCCGTCACAACACGTGGCTCGAGCCAACCAATCAGAGCACATTGTGCTTTTCAGAAGGAGGAGCTTTATGGTGACTGGAACTAAACGGAGCGTTACTGACAGACTGGGAAGAGAGGAGCTGCAACTATGTCAAATTTGTGAAAAATAATGTTTTTTTGAACATTCAAGCATGTAAACCTATTCTAGTAAAAAACTAAATCAAGACTTTGTGAAAGGCATAATAGGTCCTTTTCCATAGACTAAATGTTCAGTGTATCAGTTCTGAATTATGTGGTTTATGGTGCTGTGGGGTTTTACTGAGCATGTTTGTGTTTTGTGTTCAAGTCTAAAGAGAACCACAGATGTGATGTTTGGAGGGAAGCAGGTGGTGGTTTGTGGATATGGAGAGGTGAGATCATTAAACAGCAATTGTTTCCAGCTAATAACTGTTTCTCATGAGAACCTCTAGAGAGCTGCATTCAGAACTTCAGAATGTTCTTGGCAATATATGTAAAAGAATCTGTTTATTCCAACCCTGCAAAATCTGTAAAATTGTTTTCAACTAATTGTCCAATTAGTTATGCCCCAACCATTTTAAAACCATTCTGAAGTTCTGTCTGCTTATTCAGTATCATCTGTCAATCTCTTTTGATAACCACACCTCCACTGCACTGCTGCATTACTGCATTATTAAACAAATACCAGATATGGCCACTAGAGGGCAATACCTCTAAATACGTTTCTTTTTGATTTTTAATAGGAAAGTCAACCTGATTTCTTGATACAAATGTTTTTACAGGAGCAACAGAGGAAGTTGATTATATCCTGTTTCTGTCAATCACATTGGGTCCATGTGTAAATTTTCTTTGAACCTTTATGTTTTGAATAATAACTAGTCTTTGTGTGTGTGATTAGGTGGGGAAAGGCTGCTGTGCTGCTCTCAAAGCAATGGGCTCAATTGTCTACGTCACTGAGATTGACCCCATCTGTGCCCTACAGGCCTGGTGAGTCTGATGAGTGGATGCCATTAAATTACACTTGATGTCATTCTAATGTGTTAATTTGAGTGGTGAATGGCTCTCCAGGACTGTGTTCAACATTTTTGCACACTTGATTCACAGTATTGTAGTACAGTACTTTCCCAGTCATTGTTGCCACAGCAGTCAGTTTTCTGTGTTGAATGACAGCAAAGTTCTTATTCAGCATTCAGTCTCATTGTTAGTCTTTGTATTATTAATCTGTATTAAAATTTATATTTGTCATCACACAGCATGGACGGCTTCAGGCTGGTAAAACTCACCGAAGTCATCCGACAAGTCGACATTGTCATCACCTGCACAGGTATTTTTAAATCCAATTTTCATTGTTGTAAAGGTTTACGTGGTGATTATTATTCTGTTTGACTGATAAAACAAGCTATGAAACATTGCCCAAAAATGAAAAGGATGGTCTGATTTTGCATCCTTGCAATTGCATGTAAAAATTCTGATTATGGACCATCTTCAAGCCACTCCTGTAAGATATACTGTGATATGAACAGGACAATTCAAACCTGAATCACAGTTTAATCTGTAGATGGCGTGTTGCACTTGTGGATGAAATTACTTTTAATAATTGCATTTTGACCTGGTTCAATATGATTCTTGGTCCATTTAGTTTTTCTATGAAGGAAAGACCGGTGGAGAACGAGGGACTGCAAGGATTATGTGGCGCTTTGAGTCATTTCAGATCCATTTCGTTTCCTTCATCCGCTAAACTGAGAAGCATTCAGAGTTTCTTTCACATTCATCTTAATCTTATTTTGTGTGATAGGCAATAAAAATGTGGTAGTAAGAGAGTACATGGACCGCATGAAGAACGGCTGTATCGTCTGCAACATGGGCCATTCCAATACTGAGATTGATGTGGTGAGAAATCTGCTCTAACTCAAAGTGTATTCACATGTTTATTTGATAAGTGGCTGACAGTGCACTGTGTTACTGCACAGAGTAAGTGTTTTTGTATTATTCTTTAACACATTTCCTGCATCCTTTCAGGCCAGTCTGCGGACCCCTGAATTGACCTGGGAGCGGGTGAGATCGCAGGTGGACCATGTGATCTGGCCAGATGGAAAGAGAATAGTGCTGCTGGCGGAGGTTTGAAATGAGTATTATGCTTTTTCAGATATTGCTTTTCATGTAGTGTGTTATAAAGCTGTGTGTGAATGTAAAAGGTCTACAAAGTTTAAAAGATCAAAGTGAAGATAAATGGATTCGATTACTTTGACCCGCCCGCAAACCCTGTAGTTGTAGCTGACGCCTGAAAGAGTTTGTGCTTTCGACATTTAAGAAGATGCTGTTTTCTTTGCTGCGAAAGGAAATCCATTTTGGTGCGCTTCCAAAGGATGAGGACTCTCGCTTGAATTTGGTGAAATGTGTTACTGTTCGTATCAGTTGTGTATCAAGAGCTCAGGAAGAGCTGAAACTCAGATTTGGTAATGGGCGTTTGGTTTCCAACACACGCTTTACAAATCAACAGTCTGGGCCATCTGACCAATCAGAGCAGAGTAGGCTTTGAGAAAGGAGGGGTTTAAAGAGACTGAATCCTTTATCAAACCTTTTATACATTGTGAGAAAAGAGGTGATTCTGGAATGAGAAAACTTGAGTTAGTGTTTTTGTCCTTAGACGCATGTAAACCTATTTTAGGAGACTCCAAAATAAGATTAAGGGCCTTTTAATATATATATATTTATATATATATGTGTGTATGTATGTGTATATATGTATATGTATGTGTGTGTCTGTGTGGATGTATGCCAATGTAGTCAAGTTTATTTTTATTTTTTCAGTGGTAATTCAGAGTGCTTTACACTGGCATTATAAAGACGATTCAACCCTATCAGTTTGTTAACATTTTAATGTCTCATACAGTCCATATATATATTTCCAGGGTCGCCTCCTAAACCTGAGCTGCTCCACTGTTCCTACCTTTGTGCTGTCCATCACTGCTACTACCCAGGTGAGAAGAGAGAAAAAGAGTGAAAAATGAACATTATTGACTTTATGTAATGTATAATGTGTGTTTGTGTGCGTGCAACGAGAATTTGACTTCTAGAGAATGGGTTTCTCAGTCTGTGTGGTGTGTAGGAGTATGAACCCCAGGCACCTAAAATGTGTGTGTGTCAGCCTTGCTGTTGTCATGGTGACTGATTTCTTGCTCCTTTTTCCCCCAGGCTCTGGCTCTGATAGAGCTGTACAATGCTCCTGAAGGCCGCTACAAACAGGACGTCTACCTGCTGCCTAAGAAAATGGGTATGAAGTGTATGCGTGTGCATGAAAAAATGCCATTTCTAAACCCCGCTACATGGTTATGCATGACCTGAAACTAACTATTTGAGAGTTCTGCCCTGCTTAGCTTCCATTAAGACAAGTGTCGCATGCAGTAAACCCAGTAATTGAGTGAAATCCTCAAGTGTTGTGTTAATATTATGGCTGTCTAATCGCTGTAATTGGTTCAGTCTGTGCCGTGCACGGATGTTTTCAGCCTGTTGAAAGATTCAGTGTGATTCTGAGGCACACGGTGTAGAATTTAGCCGCGTGGGATCCTGCATAGACCCCGAGGAGCAGGAAGCAGCTGAAAATAGGTCACGCTGTCACAAACGGCTGCCACTTCTCACTGCAGACTGCACCATTCTGTCATTTCTCATCCTTTCCATTGCTCTTCATTCATCTCATCCTCACAGAACATGCAAATATATGAGAGACTGAATCCCAAACTGCTTCTGGAAAGATACATGTAGTTGACTATAGTTAAATTCGCCTATGGTTTTTCTGATTGAGGATTTCCTTGATTCTCTGAGACTACGTCTACATTAATCCGGATACATTTGAAAACATTTGTCACATCTAATCACCATTCGATGTATGGTCTAAACACAACTGTCCTCATGTTTGGCCGCAGGACAGCAGTTACGAGTAAATGTTCTGTCAGTACATCAAGATTGTACTAAGTAACATTTATCTTTACCAACTTTGTGAAAGTGAATAGCACATAGCAGGCACATACCGCTATAAACATAGATGTCTGTCGATATAGTATGACTAAACATGCCATCGTTTTGAAATGCCTCATTTTCACAGTCCACACACTACAATGGCGTTATCAAATGTATCTACTTGGGAGAGCTCAGTCAAAAATGCCGGATTAGTGTCGAAGTAGCCTCAATCTTTGCATTGGAAGTAAACTATCATTAGATGAACTGTTTAAATAGCATTTTGTTTTGTGAATGTGATTTTTTTGTATTTTTTTTTGTATTATGCATAACATAACAGTGAGCATTAAAGGATAAAGGATTAGTTCTCTTTAAAATGAACAGAACCCTGAAGCCATCCTAGGTGTATATGACTTTATTCTTTCTGATGAACACAATTATAGAAATATTAATAAACATCCTGACACATCCAAGCTTTAAAATGGCTGTAAGCGTTACCAAATGAGTATGAGCTGAAGAAAGTGCTTCCATCCACATCCATCCAACATAAATATATTCCACAGGGTTAATAAAGGCCTTCTGAAGCGAAGCGATGCGTTTGTGTAAAAAAATAAATAAATAAATATCTGCATTTAACAAGTAATGAAGACCGCCTTCCATATTCTACTTATGAAGAAAGTATAAAACACTAGCAGTTCAGAAAGCTTATGGAACTGACGCCCGTTTTTTTTTTTTTTTTACAGAAGGCGGTCTGGTAGAAGCTAGATATTTTACTTCATAACTTGTTAAATATAGATATATTTTTTTACACAAACACATCGCTTCGCTTCAGAAGGCCTTTATAAACCCCCTGGAGCCGTGTGGAATATGTTTATTGGATGGATGTGGATGGAAGCACTTTCTTCCGCTCATAGTCGTTTGGTAGCGCATTACTTACATTAAAACATAAAGCTCGGATGCGTCACGATATTGATTAATATTTCTATAATTGTGTTCATCAGAAAGAAGAAAGTCACACCTAGGATGGCTTGAGGGCGAGTAAATCTTGGGGTGATTTTCACTTGAAAGTGAACTAATCCTTTATGTACAAATTATATTGATGATGTGTCTTTACTTGGTGCACAATTTTTAAATGCGAAACTGCTGTTTTTACAGATGAGTATGTGGCCAGTCTTCATCTCCCTACGTTTGATGCACACTTGACTGAACTATCTGACGAACAGGCCAAATACCTCGGCCTGAACAAGAACGGACCCTTTAAGCCAAACTACTACAGGTTAGGGGCTGCTTGATGAAATAGTTTGATTTAAAGTGCCCCTATTATGCTTTTTCAAATAGCACCTCTGATGCAGTGTGTAATGTGAATGTAAAAGGTCTGCAAAGTTTTAAAGATCATAATGCATGACAAATAAAGTTATCGTCTCCTAAAAGAAAGAACCGATTCTGAACTGCTGAAACGAGTCCTCAGTAATTCACTTCCTCTTACATACCCATGCATGTTCTTCATTGGCTGCCGGTGAACAACGTCTGCTTTGATTCGCCCTCAAACACTGTAGATGTAACTGAGACTGGAAAAGTTTGATTCGTGTGTTTGAGAAGACGCTCTCTTCCAAAGGATGATTTTGATTCGGTAAAACTGACGCCATCGTTACTGTTCAGATCGCTGTTTATCTAGTGCTGAGGAAGATCAGGAGCTGAAATTCAGATGTTTGTTTCCAACATGTGCTATAAGCAGTAGACCAATCACAACAGACAGGGCCATCTGACCAATCAGAGCGGAGGAGGCTCTCAGAAAGGCGGGGTTTACAGAGACTGAATCCTTTATTGAACCGTTTGAGACACTGAAAATATAGCTGATGTTGCAATGTGTATTATGAGAAAATGAGTGTTTTTATTTGGATCCATGTACACATTGTAGGAGACTACAAAACATTAGGAACCTTTAAATAACACAATAGGGGCACTTTTAAAAACTCCTCAACATGTATGTTTTTAATATTATGTTTAATAATTGTTTATAATGTTTTATTTTTAGGTACTAGATGCATTACAGATGGAAAACGAAGACGAAAGAAATTACCAAGACTCCATAATTCATACAGACGAAGGCGAGACAGTGCTGTGTGTGTCAGCCTGCCTTTTGAAGGGGAGGGAGAAACCCTGATCTGATTGGTTGAGGGGTGAAGGGCGTGGCTAATTAGCGCTACGGCAGTATTTATTTATTTTACGCTAGAATAACATAGCTAACCTTTTATGAGCTGCTACTGCCAGTGGTGCAACCTAGCGACGTTTCAGTGGAGATTTCACTGTTTCATCTTTTCTTAGCTTCATGTGTTAGTTGTACGTAATCCATTTAGAGATCTTTTATTGTTTAAGTTCCGGTAAAGACAAAAAAGAAAAAGAAAAAAAAAAAAAAGAAAGTTCAATCATACCTGATGATTTAGTCATGGACATGCCACTTGCATGCGTCCTGTTCTCTTGTTTTCTAAATGATGATTTTTTTTCTTTATATAAAATGGCGGGTGGGACAGAATTACGGTCGGGCGCAGGGGTTGAAATCGTTTCTTTTAGTTGATCACACTATTCTTTTGTTGTTGTTTATTTTTTAAAACTTGTATTAATTTTTACAGCAGATTTTAACATTTCGCGCTCTCTTGGTTCTAAATAAAAGCTGTTGAAATTTAACTGGATTGTGAACGATTCGGGGGCGGGGCTTATCCCCACCGTTCATATATAGACTGGAAGCTCATTGGCTGAGGCATTAGCATTTCAACCTTCCCTCCCAAAAGCAACACGCTCTTTCCACACAGTTTTCAAGAACGTCAGTATTGATGTTTGAGATGGAAACTCAAACTGTGCGCATTTTCACAAATCCACATTATTGCTGAAACTCGTCAGTCTGTGTAATCACAGAGGTGTATATTAAGATATTTATACTTTCTTTTTTTTTTAAATGTTTTCCTTCTGCTATCATCTTTTGTTCCAATGAACTCATCCTCTGTCTATCATTATAAAATAAGCAATTAAATGTTATAAGATACTCTAGTGTAATATGAAATTTAATGAAACCCTTGTTTTATATACTGTGAAGTAGAGCTTATATCAATGAGATACCAAATGTACAGTTAATCCGGTACCGAGTTTTTTTCCCCAGGTCCCCAACGGGAGAGAGGTGTGTGTGTGTGTGTGTGTGTGTGTGTGTCCGTGTGTGTGCGTGTTAAATGAAGCCAAGACCAACTGTGTACCCATTTCAGAGGACTGAAGGAAAGCTTTGGTGTTTGCAGGCCTGTAGAGCAAAAGCTGCCTTTGTGACTGGGATATTCAAATCAAATAAAATTGGGACCTTTATTTTACTATACTTCTGAAAATCTTTATGGCAGATATTTATCTTCTTTTTGCCATCTGTGTTTGTCATAAAGGGATTCAAAATGACTTTTTACATGTTTCCTGTTTAATGTGGCGTCACTTTCCTTTGCTCAGGACTGTCACATGTTGTGTAGGTGTCAATTATCCGGTACTTTTGTCCTACTTGTGCTCCTTGTTATATGATAAACCATAACAATACTGTCCCTGAGGTGTTTCACACTTTAGGTTGCTTATCCTGCAAAAAATGATTTTCTTACTCTATTGTTGATGTTTTCCAGTACAGATATTGAAACATTCTTAAATTAAGGTACGTTTACTTGAGAAGCAAAGTGACTTGAGATATTCAGTCTTGTTTTCCAAAGAGTTAATCAAAATGAGCTAATGCTTAAAACAGGGGAAAAAACACTTAATTCAAAGGGAAGATGAGACATTTTTATTGATTTAAGCATAAACTCGCCCTCATAATTCATTAAAAAAATGAATTAGCCGGTTCCGTTCGGACCTGCTGGAAAACAAGCTAATAAAACAGTCATAACTTCACATTTTTTAGCAAAAACCATATTGTATCTGGTCAGCAATATTCGTGAATGTGCAAACTTTTTGACACATGTTACCATGTTTTTTTATCGTGATATTACTGCATTTACCCCCTTTTTAATAAAAAAAGAGAATCTTTGACATTTAAAATGTTATAAGAACTACAGCAAAACAAGCAAGAAAGTCTTTTGAGACATTGTATTCAAATATATCATTAGATGTCATTCATATGAACATATAATATGGGAATTACCACTATGACTCCACTGACTTCAATGGGTTTAGTTACATTTCTTTGAGCGTCTAACTCATGACTGCTCTCACATGTTTTCAAACTAAATATATTGATTTTTACCTGCATAAACTTTTACTTTCAGAGTAAAAAATGATGATAAACAGCTTGAATCTCACCCAATAGGGGGCAGCAGAGTGAAATGTTGACTTCATTTTCAAACCCACCCTCCTTTTTTAAATTCACACTATGAACTTTTGGTCTAAAACAGTCATTTTATTATGGTGTGTTCATGCACAGGCATGTTTATAAACAAAATGGAGCCCCAGTGGGAAGGAAAACACGTGTGAGTGTAGGAAAGAGGATAAATGTATTTTACAGAAGTAATTTGAGTCAATCTAACCAAAAGATTTTTTTATTTTTTTTTTAATGTGTAGAGCCACATTTCACTTCCAGGTCAAAACAGACCCAAACTCAAAGGTGTAAAAAAATACTTGTTTAAATGCTTATATCTCTTAAAAAAGTCTTTCAAAGTCTTAACACGTCCAAAGTTTAATTTTTGTAGGATGTTTTAGGTAAAATTGAATGTACCTCTTGCATGCATTAGGAGGGATAATTCTGATCACATTTTCAAGAAAATGTATTTTGATTTAAGAATGTTTAGATATTTGTACTGGAAAACAAGCCAAAAATACTGATTAAGAATTTTTTTTTTTTTTTTGCAGTGCAACTTTACAAAACCCTGAAGGCATATAACAGTGTTCTCCAAAACATTTGCTTTCTCTACAAACACAAGACGGGTTAAAAGATTGTTCTGAGTTGTTAGTATGTGCTGCTCTTCTGTAGTTTGTGTTCAAAGCGTCTACGTTAGTATTAAAAATGTAAATGTATTGATGCCCCACATCTCTTCAATAATGCTCCTGTCACTCTGTCTTTATCTGCTGAACACTCAGTCTCTGTACTGAAGCACATCAGTCAGTGTTCGTCCTGTTCAAATGTGTTCAACCCATTGTCTTACTCTTTTCCTGGCGTGAGGTTACATGTGTGTGCGCGTGCATTACAGTGTGTTTAAAGAGGCTTGTGTGCACAAACCGATGTCTTTGCTGGACATCGGTGGTTCCAGGCCTGGGCTTTGCCGAGGATTTTTCGGGATGGTTTTCTAACCACATGGAGCGCATGGGATCAACACCAGCACCTGTTACGGAGAATGAGCGTTGACATAAAGAAGCTCAGACATCTGTATATTTATTGTTGTAAATCTTCACTACAAACAAGAAAGTCTTTAAATGATGAGTTGTCAACGATGTTTAATTATTGCAAGTGATGATAGATGAGCAATAATCTGTAATCTTGAGGAACAAAAATAAAAATCACAAATGTAATTTTTTTTTTTGCAGATATTACCGACTAAGCTATTTTTTGTTTTGCATCAAATCAGATTATTACACTGAAAAAAAAATATATACACACATATATATATATATACATGCACCATGCACGTATACATAGCCTATGTGTGTGTATGTAAATATATATTTATATATGCAAGTGTGTGTGTGTGTATATATATATATATGCATATACTTAGTATTTTTGTCTTGGTGTCCAGTACAAAAATATAATCATTCTTAAATATTTATTTCAAAATATATCAAAATCAAGTGAGTTTTTTCTTAAAACAATAAAAATATCTGCCAAAGAAATATCTTGTCTTCACTTTGAATTAAATATTTTTCTTATCCCACTGGCAGACTCTTAAAGCATAAACTTGCTTGATTTTGTTCCATTTCTCAATAAATAAGACTTTATTTCTTCAAGCCATTTTGCTTCCCAAGTATCCTAAATGTCTCTCGATTTAAGAATATTTATTTATCCATTTGTACTGGAAATTTGTACTTTTTTCCTCTATACAGACTTATGTGTTTTTGACTTTGACTTGAATGTTCTAGAAGTTTTTTTTTTTTTAATACCTGAACTGATTCACAATAAAGAGCAACAATAATTTCCTATTTTGCATTGGGATGTTTAAAAGTCACACAAATGTTGAAAGTAGTAGCTAGACCTAAAGAATAACCCAGGAAATCCTTTTGTGCACATATTTTAGTTTTTATCTAATTTGTGACTATTTTAAACCTTTTTTTATATGCTTATAATTAATTTTAATTGTATTATTTGATTATTGCACACCTCTAAATTCCTTCCCAATGTAAGCTTGACTCCATTCTGTCATTTCTGTGATGAGGAGACTGCTTGTTTAGACTGAATAAGTCTTTAATTTCCTGAAAGTGATGAGATACTGCTCTGTTTCAGGCCTGATTTAGGAGGACTAATAGTGTGGCTATCCCAGTGAAAAGTGGGCTAACTGTTATGATGCCTTTAGGAAAATAGCTCAAATTTGAACTTGGCTGATGCCTAAAAATAAAGTATTTTAAAGCTGTTGTTGTTCTTGGTGAGCTTAGTCACTTTGTATATTCCTGGACACTGAGGTCATGGAGTTATAATTGGACAGTGTAAACAGTGGGCGTTTATTCTGGACACATGATGGGTATGTATGTAAACGAGAACAGCTGCTGTTGCCACTCACACCTTCAGGCTACATGCACAAACACACTGTAGCTTGCAAAAGTTACCTTAAGAGTCTGATTTAACGCCTAAAATTGTTTTGTTGGTATAAATCAATGCATTTAGATGGATTCATTGATGTTAAATAATGTTCTGACTGGAACAAAACTGGCTAAATTATGTTACCATTGTAGGGTATTTTTCACAGTGCACATTCAGAGGCTGCCGCTAGGGGGCGTTTATACGACAACGATGTGCTAAAAACGGTAAAGTATTTCTTTTTTGCGTTTTTCTCGAACAAACGACTAAAACACCGACTCATGCTAGGTCAGTAGTTAGCGATGTCACTTTTTTGTAAATAAAAACTACGCGCCAATCCAACTTTTCAGGTGAGTGGGCGTCGCCATTTGTAATTTTAATGTGTCGCTTCCGGTTATTTTTAGCTCGTTATGCTACTTAATATTGCAGAGTGGTATTTCTTACCATGCTATTTTAATGTATTGTCTTAAAGGGTTAGTTCACCCAAAAATGAAAGTTCATGTGAGTACAGTGGACAAACATTAATATTATAAAGTGACGGGAATACTTTTTGTGCGCCAAAAAAATAACGACTTTTCAACAATATCTAGTGATTTCAAAACACTGCTTCAAAGCTTCATGGATCTTTTGTGTCGAATCAGTGGTTTGCCTGTCAAACTGCCAGTCACGTGAAGTATTGCAAAACACTTATGACGTAACGGAGCCTCGTTTACTGAAATCACGTGACTTCGGCGCACTGAACCTCTAATTCGAAACAAAAGATTTGAATCGAAAGATTCGTAAAGCTTCGAAGCTAGATATTGTTGAAAAGTCGTTATTTTGTTGCTGTTGTTTTTTTTGCGCAAAAAAAGTATTCTAGTTGCTTGATATATTAAGGTTGAACCACTGTACTCACATGAACTGTTTTATGTTTTAGTACCTCTCTGGGCATCTGAAAGTGTTCATTAGAGATGATAATAGTATAATTTTTTAAAAACGTGCACTTTGAAACCCACTTTCAAAAGTTTGAGTTTTCACGCCCCCCAAATTTGTCGTGTTTTTAGTTGAAAACAGCGTTTATATCGCAAACCTTCTGAGAATGTTGCATCATTTGAAAGAGATACAGAAATACATTTGACCTCAGCCAGTCCTTTTCTGTCAGTCTGTCCAGTTTCTGGTGGGCATCTTTCAAACTTTCAAATTAAAATGTTTGTTGAAGCATCTTTCACATTTGGCTTGACTTGTATGCAGACACTGCCATGCCGAACACGTCCCCTTCCTCTCAATGATCAATAATTCACTGTTAAATACGTCACAATGTGACTCTTTATAGATGAGAAGAAAACTCAGTGTTCTTTCTGTTCCTCAGTGTGAATAACAGCGCTTTGTTTGGTCGCATCACAACAGCACTCACTAAAGGCCATACATGTCTTTTTTTGATTGATTGTATTTTACATCTAACTAATAAGCTACAAAAGCTGTATGCACAAGGGAGTTTAAAAGAAATTCTGTAGATTAAAAAAAAAAAATCTAAATTGACTCATAAGGAGCTGTGATATGGTGAGTCCACACTCCCAGACATTAAATAAAAAAGCAAGATATTAACATTCATTATAGCAGGTTTTAAGCCAAAAATAAACATTCATTAAAATTAGTGCATACTGAGAGAATGTAAAAACATTCATTATAATGTGCTCTCTATTCGTTTTCTATTAATCACTCGTACAAACATATACAACTCACAACAAATATGAAAACACATAAATAAACAAAAACATATGAATCTATGGAGGAGAAAATAATTATGCCAGGGGTAAAATGACAACGTTTAAGTAAAGAAATAAAAGTAAGTCTTTTTGCTTTTAATATTGTCTAAAGTAGTGGCACATGATGTGCACTCGAAAGCAATAGTACAGCACCTGCATTTTCTTGGTCAAGTGCGTAGTGGGCGTGGCTCGCCGGCCGCAGGCGTTACGTCAGCAGCCAATCAGATCGGCGGGGCCGGATATAATTCTGAACGTGGAATCCAGCAGCGTCTGTTCCAGTGTGACAGTGTGTTTCCGTGCGGCGAGCGGAGATCCACAGACTGACAGATGCAGCAAACCGACGACATGGAGGTACCTTTACTTAATGATTCTAACAGTAACAGACAGAAGTCTCTGGCTCCAGAGAGAGATGGGTTCAGCCATCAGCAGAAGGATTCGGAGGTAATCCGAGCGCACTGACAGTTTGCAGGGGTAGAGGTGTGTGTGTGTGTGTGTGTGTGTATATATGTGTGTATGTGTATGTGTAAGGTGGCTTGTTGCTGGGGCTTTTAAATGCCTCGAGTTGTTATTTTAGAAACATGCATGGTGCTAAAAATACCTTCTCCTTAGGAATTTGATCCGGTGTGCCAGGCTGATGGTGTTATAGGGGATATACATGCGTTTCACGTGCATGCCTTTGAAGAGGAAATATAAAGGGTTGATTTGTTTCTGTCTTTAATTCCCACTTCATCTACTGTATATGCATATGTCCACATGCGCATATAAAATGCATTTGACTCTTCATCTACATGAACCCATCACTGTCAGTGGACACATATTCCAATGCATTATTGCGTATATATTCAAAACCAGTTCTTTTTTAAGCTTGACGATATTAGCCTAAAATTATGGAATATTTGTGATATTTGGCTGTAAGCGGCTCAATAGACTTTGGAGTTTAATTGATTTGTAATATACAATCTGCTGGTCGATTATTTATTTTCATTACATTTATTTTAAAGCTTAGCTTATCCATCCATCCATCCATCCATCCATAGGTTTAGCTCATCCATCCATCCATTCATCTATCCATCCATCCATCCATCCATAGGTTTTGCTCATCCATCCATTCATCCATCCATCCATAGGTTTTGCTCATCCATCCATCCATCCATCCATAGGTTTAGGCCATCCATCTATCCATCCATCTATCCATCCATCTATCCATCCATCCATCCATCCATCCATCCATTCATCTATCCATCCATCCATCCATCCATAGGTTTAGCCCATCCATTCATCTATCCATCCCTCCATCCATCCATCTATCCATCCATCCATCCATCCATCCATTCATCCATCCATCCATCCATCCATTCATCTATCCATCCATCAATCCATCCATCCACTCATTCACAGGTCTTGCTCATCCATCCATCCATAGGTTTAGCTCATCCATCCATCCATCCATCCATCCATAGGTTTAGCTCATCCATCCATCCATCCATCCATCCATAGGTTTAGCTCATCCATCCATCTATCCATTGATCTATCCATTCATCCATCCATTCATCTATCCATCCATTCATCGGTTTAGCTTATCCATCCATAGGTTTAGCTCATCCATCCACCCATCCATCGGTTTAGCTTATCCATCCATCCATAGGTTTAGCTCATCCATCCATCCATCCATGGGTTTAGTTCATCCATCCATCCATCCATCCATAGGTTTAGTTCATCCATCCATCCATCCATCCATAGGTTTAGTTCATCCATCCATCCATCCATCCATAGGTTTAGTTCATCCATCCATCCTTCCATCCATAGGTTTAGTTCATCCATCCATCCTTCCATGCATAGGTTTAGTTCATCCATCCATCCATCCATCCATCGGTTTAGTTCATCCATCCATCCATTCATCCATCCATAGGTTTAGTTCATCCATCCATCCATCCATAGGTTTAGTTCATCCATCCATCCATCCATCCATAGGTTTGTTCATCCATCCATCCATCCATCCATAGGTTTAGTTCATCCATCCATCCATAGGTTTAGTTCATCCATCCATCCTTCCATCCATAGGTTTAGTTCATCCATCCATCCATCCATCCATAGGTTTAGTTCATCCATCCATCCATCCATCCATCCATCCATCCATCCATCCATAGGTTTAGTTCATCCATCCATCCATCCATAGGTTTAGTTCATCCATCCATCCATCAATCCACCCATCCATAGGTTTAGCTCATCCATCCGTCCATCCAATTATTTATCAGTCATTAAAAAAAAGCAAGCGAATGCATATTTGAGTCTGTTTTTGGCACAGTGCAGGACATATTCAGTCTTCAAGGACAGTAACACATATTGTGCTGGAAAATGTCCAGCATAGTGCAGTTATGGTAATGAATTCCTCGACCGTGTGATCATTGAGCATATTGAATGTTGCTAGGTTTTTTTGGGAGGAATTAGAGCGTGTTTTTCTCCTGCAGCAGAAATTTTCTGGGACAGTGATGAGGAGGCAGATTGAATGTACACAAAATGCCTTAAAGTGATGTGCATGGCTGGAGTTTATGACAAGGAGTGAAACTCAAAGGTCAGATATGTGAGTGATCTGTCATTAAACCAGAATATACTGGATGTGAACCTCTGTGCTTAGTCTTATGCTATGTATTAGTGATGAATGTATTGAGTCTGACTGCATTAAATGAGTTATGAATATTAAATGATGAATACTGACTGGCATCTTTTGGTTTTTGGTCCAGTAGGATAATGCTGGCACAGGGAACCACGTTGTGCAGCCACGTTTTGAGATTTACAGATTATTCCGGTTTGTTTCGCGTGCAACTCTTGTTCTTTCTCCTTGTTATAGTTTGGTTGGGGTTTGATTTAGCTGCACTTTGGGCTTTAGATTTGATGCTAAATTTGAAGTGAATATACTCAAAACATATATATAAAAATATAATTTTAACCTGTGAAGCCTGACATATGAAATAAGTCAGAAAAATCATTTTTAAATATTAAAAATAATTAATACATAACAAAATGTAAAATCTTGATACATCAGGCTTTTATGGCTCATGAAAAAGTGAGAATATGAGCTCATATTTGAGGAGTAAAAATATGCAATTTTCTGCATATGCTGACATTTACATAGCCAAAAAGATAGATGAAATTCTGCTAGCTGCTCATGTAAATCAATGAGATCTTTATAACAGTTTAACAGACTACCTGCATAAAATGCATATGAATATCAGTTGTCACTCGATATTTGGCAAGAATATGTCTCAGTAAGATGATATTTAAATGCTTAGTTTTATGATGATTGAGAGATGAACAAATGTTCCTCAAAAGACTGATGTCTCATTGATACTCTCATGTCTGAGTAATCAGCTTTTATTTTCAGTACGCTGTTCTAGTTTTTCCACAGTTTGTCTTTGTGTCAGATGTTTTGGCCTGCCCTGTTTTCTCTGAAACCATCAGTCTGGCATTGGTTTGTATCATAGTGTTCTGTTTCTGGGAGGATAACCTTTAGGAAAGGTGTCGGTAACGCTGTCAAAAGGAAAGCCCATCTCTCTCTCTCGCTCTCTCGCTCCCACACAGCTCTCAGTTAGAGCCGTTCACCATGAGTATCAATGCCATCTGCTCCTGAGGACCAAAATAAAATGCTCCTGACTGAGCCACACATGTCTGTGACTTGGCAGAGAAAAAGAGAAGAGAGTAAACATGACAAATCTTTAGTTTTGTGAGCACAACTGCACATGCATTATGGATAATGTGTGCATTATGATGATGATGATGTGCATTATATTCTTCTCACATCCAATATACATTTTTTCCCATAATCAATTATACATTAAAAGTGAAATTTAATTTTATTTCTAATCACGGTAACACTTTACAATAAGGTTCATTAGTTAACTACATTAGTGCACTTCTACATTTATTAATCTTTGTTCTTGTCAATTTCAACATTTACTTATACATTATTAAAATGTTGTTAACTTTAGTTAATGCACTGTGAACTAACATGAACAAACAATGATCTGCTATATTTTTATGAACTAATGTTAACAAAGATGAACAAATACAGTAACAAATGTGTTGCTCATGGTTAGTTTATGTTAGTTATTACATTAACTAATGCTTAACTAATGAACCTTACTGTAAAGTGGGTTATTACAGTGTCAGTATTACAGTGTAATTATACATTTAAGTACTGAGTAATGACTATTAATCACATGTACTTACTATTGGGTTAGGATGAGGCTTTGGTTTAGGGTTAATTGCATGTAATTATGCATAATTTCTAGTTATTACTAAAGTGAATACATGTAACATATGTAACAATGACACCCTAATCACTAACTTACACAGATGACAAACAACTGGCCTGATGCGGAACAGTTTTATTATAGTTTTTTTTTTTTTATTAATATTTTGAATTCGGTTTTATTTTTATATTTTTAGTTTTCATGCTAATTTTTAGTCATTTTGTCACTTTTTTAATTTATTTTTTAAAGTATTGCTACTAAAGTTTATATAATTTATTATTTATAATTTTGGTTATATTTTTAGTCATTTATGTGATTTTTGTCATTTTATTAGTTTTTTATGTTTTGTTTAAATATTGCTATTTAGGTTTAATTTATTCATGTTAATTTTGTTTTGATGTTTCCAGATTATTCCAGTATGTTTCAAGCGATAGAGGAACGTGCAGATCATTCAGTTGTTATGGTTTAGTTGGGCTTTTGATTCAGTTGCACTTTGGGCTTTAGATTTGATGCAGGAGAATATGGAACTCATTCTCAAGGAACAAAAAGCATGAGTTTTATTCAAAAGTCCAAACTAAGAAAAAAAAATGCAATTTACTGCAAGAAAACTAGCATCTAAAGCACAAAGTCCAGCAGAACAATGAGGCCAAATGAGCTGCAACAAGCCGAAGGTTTCGCAGAAGCACTTTATCTTTAAATGGATAAGAATAAGCACTTAAGCAAGAGAAACTGATGTAGTCCTCTGGGGGAAAGAAGACACTTCATCTTCAACATTATGCTCCCAACATTATTTATTATTCAACCGAGAGCAGTGCTTGTTCCCCAGATGTTAATTGGGCTGCAATTAAATCAAAATGCCTCAGAGGACCTGACACTTCTTCATTTGAGACAGACTGTGCCGGAAAATCCTGGAAATTCATGTTTGGCTCAAGATTTTAGAGGCTGTTTAGTGACATTGGCATATAATAAATCAGCACTGATAGGGTAAGTTTAATTTACTGGGCAGGATGAATGCTCTCTTGAAACCATTAACACTGTTTTTGAGTGTGAATGTTCACAGTTTCGTTTATCCAAAGCCACTTACAAATAAAGAGAACAATAGAAGCAGTTGTTGCCAACAAAAGGGCAACAATAAGTGCTCTGACTTGACTGTGAGAGGTAGAGTTATGTCATCAGCATGGCAGTGAGAGGAAAAGCCATGTTTCTGAATGGCAGATCCTAGTGATGTCAAGTAGATGGAGAAGAGAAGTGGTCCAAACACTGAGCCCTGAGGCACTCCAGTAGCTAGATTTTGCGACTTAGACACATCACCCCTCCTAAAACCTACCTGAGAGGTAAGACTTGAACCACTTGAGAGCAGTTCTTGAGATGCCCTTTATCATGAGGGTCAAAAGCAGCAGGCGGATCCAGCAATATGAGTACGGATGATTAGGATGCTTTTCTTGCCAGTCTGAGTTTCAATAACTGAGAGTCTCGGTTGAGTGACCGCTTTTTTATAGCGTTCCACAGCTAAATTAATGACCTTAAAATGTATTGTTTTTTTTAGAAAACTGAAAATCTCAGTAGAGAACGGTTACAAACTCTTCCTCTCACAGAGTTGTGCACAGTATTGTCCCAAAAAGCAAGCACATATGCAAACTTTTGAGAATCATTAATCCTAATGTCACTTCTATTTTAGGATGTATAGTATGTGAATTGAGATGCAGCATGTGTCGCGTTAATTGTGACTTTTCGCTCACTGTAGTATGTAGTGGTGTTTCTTCACACTTAGATCTTTGTAACTTCCGAGCTGTGCTCGGTTCTGCGCTGATGGAAACACTCACTGTGTGAGCATGTGTACAATTCCTAGACATTTCTCACTTTGTAGTTGTTGAGGTACTAGAGTAGTGTTTGTCCTGGCTGAATTTGCATAAAAGCACACAGCGATGAAATAGTGGAAAGACCTGAAATGCAGTTGGTAGGTGCTCCAGGATATTAGACACGTGACACTTTCTGTTGTTGGCAGTGCAGTTATTGTGTGCTTCTGGTCCGCAGGGGTCCATGGAGTCCCCCAACCTGGAGTTTGAGTACGGGGACACAGATGGCTTCACTGCTGAGCTCTCAGGTCAGTCACAAACACAAACAATCACTGAATTCGAGTGATCTTTTAAAAGGATGTATTTAAATAACAAATGAAAGTCCACAGGAACTGGTTTAGATCTTGCAAGAGTTCAAAAATAACGCTTTAGAAGTAAAATAGCATATAAAGTAATTGAAGAACAGTCACGCATTTATATATATATATAATTATATATAATATAAAATATTAATTCAATCTATGTATAGATTGAATTAATATTTAATTAATCTTTTTTTCTATGAAAAGGTAATGTTATGTATGTGCTTGTTTTTTCCTTTGACAATATGTCTTTTTGTCTCTCGCACAGAGCTGTACAGCTACACAGAGGAACCAGAGTTCAGTCTAAACAGGGATTACTTTGAGGAAGACTTCAAGAATCATGGTAATGTAGGCAGTGTTGTATTACAGACTGAACACCGCTGACCGCTACTGTGAGAAAGTGCTTCTCCGTGCCAGCTTCATAAACCGCTAAGACTAGTCTTTACAAGTTAAACATCATTTTTATTCTTTAAGACTTTTTAAAATCCGTTACATAAATATGTAGATTGGCCTAATTTGATTCTGAAAAGTAAGACTGAATGCCCTTTGACTAACTGCTAGTGGGTCATACTAGATCTCAAAACACTGTCTAAACCTAATGTTTATGCAACTGGCCCGATGTCATGCTGAAACAGAGAAACGGCATAATGTTTTCACCTGTGTCTGAGAGAGAACTGTGGAACTTTGCTGACGCTTTATTTCCATTCTCTTTCAGTGAGAAAAGGAGAACTTTAATGAATGTTTATGTAGTGACGACATGTGTGTGTGTGTGTGTGTGTGTGTAGCTTTACCCTGCCTACTGTGTGCACAATCTCACCTCACCAGACCTCTCGCTCTCTCTCTCTCTCTCTCTGTGTGTGTTTGCCGTGGCACTGCAGTCTCTGCTCAATGGAAAAAAGCCAAGTGCCTGGATCAGCCACATCACATTAGCTTTTGTGCGTTTGTGTGTGCTGTTCGTCTGTGTTGATCGTGAACAACTGCATACGTGTTGATGGAGACATTTACAAGACACATCCATGCTTTTGAAAGTTGCAAAGGGGTCATATTTTATTTTAATTACTTTGTCCACTTATAAGGTTAATTTTCACCCTCTCTCACTCATTTAAAATTATTCCCATTTGAAATGCAGTCGAACCAAAATTTATTCAGACACCTTCAACATTTCACATATTTAAACAGTTTATTCGCTGTAAATAGTAATAAAATATGACAAGAACTCATGTTTTTGATAATGTCAGATAACACTTAAGGAAACCATGGTCAGGTCAAAATGTAATAGAGTAATTTTTGGTCCCAAAATTTTATAAATTTTACTGGTAGTCCACTGTATGAAGAATTTTTGGGTGTAATATGTCACAGTTTACTTTATTTTGCTATCCTCACTTACAAAAATGAACTATAGTGTCCTCCACCCACTAGTAAAAATATATCAAAAATGTTTGGATAATTTTTGGTTTGACTGTATGTCATAAAATATAAAAAAATAAAACATAATGAGCCAATGTAAATATTCATTCCTTCTGTATTCTGTCTTCTGATTCGGGATGAAACATGTATGACTTGATTTGCAACATTGGAAATTTCACACGTGTAACGGGGGACGTTGAAAATTATTTTAATATGCAAAATTGTTACCCAATCATAGCAGTTGATGTTTACTTCTAAGTTTCAAAGAGAGGGCCAAAAACAGGGTAGAAAATAGCCTATTATGTTTAAAATTTAAAGAAAAACTGTATCAAAATAAAGTGAGTTTATGCTCAAAAAAAAACCTGGGTCAGAAAAATATACTTGATTCAAGGGGAAAATGTACTTTTTCTTGTTTTAAGCAAAAACTCATTTCATTTTGATAAGTAAGCAAATTTTTCATTTTTCTTCTCAAGTAATGTGTCTTAATTCAAGAATGTTTAGATATTTGCACTCATATTTTGCAGCGCGAGAAACATATGCAAGTAAACATTTCCATAATATTTTTAAGATCAAAATCATTCCCGTCAGAATTGAGCTGTAAATCTTTCAGTGTCAGATGAAGGACCTCAGTGAATTAATTAACACATTCCTTCCCTGGAAGATTTTACACAAACTCTCTAATAAGCATATGGCAAATGTTTAACCGAGGGCATTTTCAAACCAGTCATTTGCATTCATAAGTCACCCTGTGGTACAGTATATGCAGATGAATAACATTTATGACTGCAGGAGAAGAGCGGTCAGTGAAGTGAACATGACTGTGCCGCCCCTCTCACGGATGTTTGAGCAACACAAATCCTGACTAATCTTTCTCACATGTGAGAAATGAACCAGAATGGGAGGTGCTAGAAGAAATGATGGACATGGATGTGATTCTTCTTTCCTCTGCTCTCAGTGAAGGGTCGCAGGTGGATGGAGTTGAGTTTGGAGGAGCAGAGGGCTTATGTCATGAGACTGCTGGATGCTCTGGAGGTCACTGATCGGGACAAGAGGCTCAAAGTGGCCCGGGCCATCCTCTATTTGGCCCAAGGTACGAATATAGCAAGTGCAACCTCAATGCAATGGGTGAAACTAGTCAAGAACATATCATATTTTGCATCCAAATAAAAAAGTTATGAAACTATATCTATTTTAGGATCATTACAGCCATGGCGAACTTCGTCTTCACTTAGTTCGAAATACACGTCCAGCCATGTGCTGTTAGCGAACATCCCGACGGTGAGAATGGCGTTTAGATGAATATGTAAACGTGTGCTCCACTCTTTCCTTTCAATAACAAAATAAACACATAACAAAGATGACAGCGGTGAGAAACAGCAGTAAAGAAAGCATGTGATCGCAGTGTTAACTAAAACCATTATAAACAATAAGATGTAAACTTGAGATAAATTAGACTAAAATTAGAAGTAAACTGAATTATTATAAATAAATAATATTATGTTATAAATAATAAACTGAAGTTTAAGCCAAAGGACTAAAATTATTAATGGGAAATAAAAAGTAAAACTGGAATAAAAATAAATTCAAGCTAAATAGAATATTTAAAAAATGATAAAAGCACATAACGAAATGACGAAAATTAACAAAAATATTAATAAAATTAACATTACATAAACATGCTTAAATCATAGCAGAAAAAAATATTGATTCTTTTCTTACACTCTTAAAAATAAAGATTCCAAAAAGGGGGATTTCATGACAATTCCATAGAAGAACAAGTTTTGGTTCCACAAAGAAGCCTTCAGTCAATATTTCTTAAAATAACCATTTTTTTTCTCTTAGTGTGAAGAACATCTTAATAATCTGAAGAACCTTTTTCCACTTTAAAAAATGTTTTGTGCAGTGGAAAGATTCTATGGATGTTAAAGGTTCTTCATGGAACCATAAGATGCCAGTATAGAACCTTTTATTTTTAAGAGCGTAATAAAAAGAAGATTTTTTTGTTCTCTTCTGTGTGTGTATTAAGGTGTGTTTGATGAGTGTGACACAGAGACTGACGTCCTCTACTGGTCTCGACACAACGTCTTCCTCCTCTACGACATGGGCATCTTCACGGCTCTGCTGGAGCTCCTCAGCATGGAGATAGAGTGAGTGTCTTCATTTCCTAAAATCCCTCAGTCTCTCTCTGACTGATCTCTGCTGCAGGCGGGCACAGGCAGACAAGGGCTGAAATATTGAAAGAGAGGGAGACGGGGAGTGAAGTGTTTAACAGTGCTTCTATTTTTATTCTCTTTCTCATGAGGGATCAGGTTAGAAATGGACTGTGTGTGTGAAGCAGTGTTTAAGGCGTTGTGTATTCCTGCAGATCTCCTGGGCGCTGTACTAATGAGCCGTACGCCTTTTCCTTTTCTGTTTCTTAATGCCCACTGTGTACAGTAGCAGCTGCCCGGGCGGCACGGCGAGCCAGTTCTCTAATTACCCGCATTAAGTAGACTTCCTTGTTAATGGATCTTTCTACTCCATTCAGAGAGTGATGTCAGTGATATCAGATATCTCTCTTAGTGTTGCACATACTGTACTGCCACCAGAACACCCTAAAAAACAACCCAAAAAGGAAGGTGCAAAGAACACATTAGTAACTGAATGGCAAAAGCCTGGCAGCCATTCATTATACCTCAGTATTGTCGTGGCAACTTGTGTATAGTAGATAAGAAGCATTAAGAAAATGTAAAAAAAATCATATTTTCATAAATCGCATCAGGTCAAAGCTGCTTTGTTGAGAGAAAAAAACACAGATAACTTGCATTGGTGTGTAAGTCTCAATTTATACAATACGAGTAAACAAAATGTTTACAAACATTATATACACTATAAAACGTGTTTTAGTTCCTCTCACTCAAAAACAAATCCTTTAATCTGCACAAATCCAAACGTGCGCACTTTATTTAGAGGCTAATTAAATTATTATTATTTTTTTTAATTACATTTATATTTTTTAGAAAAAGCTTCAAAATACTGAAAAAACCGGGACAGTGCTTTAACTGCTCGCATGAAACTTTAATAAATTGCATTTTCAACCAAACAAAGTGTTCGACATTATTCACATAGTGAATCCTCATTTTTATTAGAAAAATCTTCAGACATTAACATACAACAACTTTAGAAAATGTATAATAAAATAAAATAAATATATATAACAGCACATTTCAGTTGATAAACTGTGACTTATAATGTCTCAATATTAGCATCAAATCAAGATCAAAAAGGTGAATCTTTTGTGCATCTCATACCTGCTCTCATCTCTCACTTTTATTTCCTGCACCACCGCCCTCTTTCTCTCCGTTTCCTCCTCTCATGTGTTCAGAGAGCCTCAGAGTGGTCCGGCTCTGATCTCGGCTTCAAAGACAGCCTGGCCACCATGCCTCTCCTGGGGGATTTAATGTCTTTGTACCATTGTCCCATCAGCCCACACAGCAGCTCCGGGAGACCGTACCGCTGCCTCTTCTGCAGTTTATGATGCTATAATTTGCACAATTAGCCCTCCAGCTTCTCTGAGCATTGATTCATATTTGGCCAAGCACAACATGTTCAAATGATCGAGGCTGACAGCTTGTCAGGTGCAATAAGCTAGTGTTTGTGCTGCAGAATGAATGCAAGACATTAGACCATATGCCCTGTTTGCCTCTCGGAAACTCATTTGTATTATATTTTGTGGCGTAATAAAACGATCGTCTGCTTGTAATGAGTCTTTGATGCAGATGTTATGTAAGGATGTCCGCAGAGTGCTATTTTGATTTAGTATTGTTCCCTTTTCCTCCAGTAATAACCAGGCGTGCAGCTCCGCGGTAAGAAAACCGGCCATTTCACTGGCAGACAGCACTGAACTCAGGTAAGATGTCCACTGGGAATGATTCATTTTCTCCTCACAGACATTCATACGCTCTCTCGCAACATGACTTCACTTCATCCAACCCACAATCCAATTCACAGATTTACTTCAAAATCTTTCTGACGACAGCCTCATGTGCCTTCATGTTTTTGAGGGCTTTGCACCGATGCTGAATGTTGTTTTCCTGTAAGGAGTAGAGCTGCTGCATTAGCTGATTATAGAAGGAAAATCCTTACCTTTGGTCACAATATACAAAGACTCTCTCTTTCTCTTTCTCTCTCTCTCTTTCTCTCTCTCTCTCTCTCTCTCTCTAATACACACAGTCACTCAGATTAAAAGTAAAGGCGTTTGCATTATGTTCTGAAGGGTTCTTCTGAGCATCATGTATCTGATGGTTGAGACCATTCGTGTGGAAATGGAGGGTGACAGTCCTGAGAGGAAGGCAGCCAGACAGGCCTTCAAAACAGAGTTGGGTGAGAAAGACTGTCAGAGAACTGTGTGTCCTTAAGTCTTACACATATACAGAACATAGTGTGTGTGTGTTCGCAGTGATGGCTGTTGACCTTCTCTATGGTGCAGTGATTAACCTCCCTCCTCCTCTCAGGTTCACCCCTTTATAACGGAGAGCCCTTTGCCCTCCTCCTCTTCACCATGGTAACCAAGTTCTGCAGCATGAATGCGCCCCATTTCCCCATGAAGAAAGTGCTGCTCTTACTCTGGAAGACCATACTGGTCAGTCTCAATATACACACATATGTTCCAATTTAGATTAATACTTTGATTCTATTCTGTTCCATAGTTCTATTCTATTCCTCACATAGATAACTGATTATTCTATGCTATTCTGTTATGCTGTTACATTCAATTTAATTCCATTTTACTTATACATTACTTCTATTCTATTCTATTCCACACATAAATAACTGCTTATTCTATGCTATTCTGTTACATTCCATTTTATTCCATTTTACTTATAGATCATTTCTATTCTATTCTATTCCACACATTAATTACTGCTTATTCTGTTATTTTGTTGTGGTTACATTGTATTTTATTCCATTTCACTTATAGATTACTTACTCTATTCTGTTCTATACTTCACTTTTATTCTATTCCACACATTAATCACTGCTTATTCTATGTTATTCTGTTGTGATAAGTTACGTTCTATTTTGTTCCATTCCACTTATAGATTAATTCTATTCTTTCTATTCTGTTCCATACATTAACCATTCTAGGCTATTCTTTTATGCTATTACATTCTATTATATTCCATTTCACTCATAGATTACTTATTCTATTCTGTTCTATATGCACTGCCATTCAAAAGCTTTGGTCAATGAGTATTTTTACGATAATAATACTTTTATTCAGCAATGATACATTTAAATAAATAGAAATAGAAAACACTATTTTAATTTGTGTTCAAATTTCACTTTTTTTCTGTATTTTTGGTCAAATAAATGCAGCCTTTGTGAGCAGAAGAGACATCTTTAAGAAATATAAAAACATTTTACAGACCCCAAACATTTGAACGGTAGTGTACATTCAATTTTATTCTGAATCGATGGATGGATCACTAAATTTTGTTCTTTATTTCAGTATGTTACATTTCATTTCATAGATTACAGCTGATTCTATTCTATGATACCAGACAGAAAGAGAGAACTTTATGGATTTTTCATAATACAAACATTGTGTCTATCATGGACTCTTTCACGTGTAAATCAAGTCAATAACAGATGTGCTTACGCCGCTATATTGCTCTGTCCACTGATTTGTGTGTGTGTTGGCGTGCACCTCAGTTCACACTGGGAGGTTTCGAGGAGCTGCAGGAGATGAAGGTGAGAATGAGAGAGCAGTTGAACCTGCCGCCACTCCCCGAGGACAGCATTAAGGTGGTGCGAAACATGCGGGCCGCCTCCCCTCCAGCCTCGGCCATGGAGCTCATCGAGCAACAGCAGCAGCAGAAGAGAGGACGCCGGAGCCGCAGGGTACGAGAAGCACAAGACAAACACACAGCTTTCAAAGCAACTCGCAGAAACCATGTGAAGGAGTACATTCACTCTGCCAGCATGAGTTGAGCACACTACACACAACTACTCATGCACATAAACCTATATAATCAGTATGTGAAATACAAAACACACACACTCAAAAAATTCTGATCCACGCTACCTGTTTATACTAATATGATGGACAACCCAGCCTACAAAACTTGCACAACTTTTAAAACAAACACTCAAAAGGGACTACATGCCTGTGTTTTACCACACTACTGCCCTCAAAGACACTCTAACACTGCAACGGTGATGTCGCAATGAGAGTGAAATTTAGCAGTGCACCGATTGGCTGGTCTGTCTGCAAAACATGTGGACCAATCACAGCAGGTTTCACGCTGCAAAAAAATATTTTCTTATTTTTTCAGTACAACTAACTAAACATTCTTAAAGCGAGATATATATACTGTAGAAACAAAATCAGTTTAAGATATTAAGGGTTAGTTCACCCAAAAATGAAAATGATCCCTTAATTTACTCACCCTGTCAAGCCATCCTATAGCTGTATATAACATTCTTCTTTCAGTCAAACACAATAAGTTATATAAAAATTTCTGGCTCTTCCAAGCTTTATAGTACGAGTGAATTGTAACAGATTTTGAAGCCCCAAAATGCACATCCATCCATCATAAAAGTAATCCATAGGACTCCAGGGGGTTAATAAAGGCCTTCTGAAGTGAAGGAAAAAATATCAATATATACAACTTTATAAACTATAGCCGAATGGATTACTTATATGATGGGTGGATGTGCTTTTTTTGGGCTAGAAAATCTTGGTTACTGTTCACTCCCATTATAAAGCTGGAAAGAGCCTGAATATTTTTTCAAATAACTCAGAGTGTGCTTGGCTAGAAGATGGAAGAAAACAACATCTGCCAACAGGGTAAGAAAGATAATCTTGTTTTCCCTTTGAATTAAGTTGTATTTATTTTTCTAACCCCACTGGCAGATATTTTTTCTTAGACTGTTAGACTGTTATCTTAGACTATTTTTCAGATCTTATGTCATTTTGTTTCGCAAGTAAATGCATCTTGATTACGTTTAGATATTCATACCGTAAAACAAGACAAAAATACTGAGTAAGAAAATCTGTTTTTGCAGTGCAGAGTTTTTGACTTTCCTCTGTCTCCCTCTCTACTCCTTTCTGCCCTTTTCTCTCTGGGTTTTGGTTTTCCTGTTGGCTCATTCCCGTCTCTTCCTTGTGTCCCTACAGAGTGCCTTTGTTGATAGCTTGGAAGGAGACAGTCCATATGCCAAGAAACAGGTCTTTACCCCAAAAACCCTTTTGTGCATTCTCTTTGTTGTGGGCTGGCCTTGCACTCTTCCACCTCTCTTTTCCTTCACAGCAATTTGTTTTTCCTTTGAAACTTGATTTGGGGAAGGGAAGGGTTCTGAGAGATACAGCTGACCATGGCTACTGGACATTAGCAAGACTCTCTCCTCCTCCTATCTTTCCATTTGCACATCTTTCCACATATTCTCAGTCAATGAGATCCACATAGACACTCTAGCTAGCAGAATGGCTTCTTCTCATAGGCAACCAATCACAGCTGAGTCACCTTTGCTCATGGCCTCAGCACCACAGACACACTCATACATTGACTGCACTGGAACAAAGGATGACGCTCCACTAATGCACCTCATGCCTGATGCTTGCTCTGAATCTTGCCATTCATCAACACTAGAGATGTAAAGAACTTGTTTTTTGTGCCTTTTGTTGAACTGAATCTGCACAGGAATGTTGAACGAGGAGTTGCAGTGTTGTATCTGGAATGTACGAGGATTCAAAGTTTTTGTGATGCTTATCATTTGCAGGTTTATGGAACGGTAAGTTTCAGCAATAAGCAAAGGAAGGGAATGTAATCTGAAGACTAATCAATGGAAAATTACCACAAGTGACCCTGATGTGAGTCTCGTTCAGTGTACACATTTGAAACGGGACTTTCAGTTTGGACAGTTAAAACATTATTAACTTTATTTTAAAATGATAACTAATTGATTTAGGGGTGTAACACAACAAGCCAATGTCCAGCCATCGGTGAGCGTCTGTCGGGCTAGTTTATGCGATGTTTGCGTGCAGCATTTTGGTCCAAATGTAGCCGATGCGAGGCAACGACCCAATCGCCTTTTGTTACCGCAAGATCTTTGACGTTGGCTTGGTGCGTTACGGCCTTGTGAATGAAACTCAATATCAGGGTCCTGAGTGATGTGCACATTTGCAAGTTGATATTAAACTCTTTCTTTGTCTCTTGCAGCCCCTGGTCAAGCAGGACAGCCTGGACACTTACAACGAACGGGACCCTTTCAAGAACGATGATGCCCGGGATGAGGAAGATGACCCAGAGGATGTGGACAGTGGCATCGAGGGAGAGGTCGACCCTCTCGACAGAGACGTCATCATCCAACCACCACCGCCGCCGCCACCGCTGCGGCCCCCGACTGAGAGAGTGTCCTTCCCCAAGGGTCTGCCCTGGGCCCCCAAAGTCAGGTACTGTTGCTCGTTTCAAAACACACCACTCTGGATATTACCTGCCATTCATTTTCATTTAAATGCAATGCTTTCACGGTTGGTGACATATGTTTGGAAAAATTCCTGAGATCCAAATCCTATGCCACCGACTTACCTACACTCTAAAAAATGCTGGGTTGAAAATGGACAAACCAAGTGATTGGGTTGTTTTAACTCAGCTGTTGGGTTAAATGAACATTTTATTAGCAAATTTAAAGAATAATAATTAAACAATGAATGTTTATTAAATTATTTATTAATAAATGTTTACCTTTTGATTATTGCCTCTAGTAATTATGCGTCTGATTTTAATTTTGGGTTAATTTTAAGCCAGACATTTTTAAACGATAGTTGAGTTAAATAAAACTGCCCATCATGTTGGGCAAACATTTAACCCAATCGCTTGGTTTGTCCATTTTTAAACCAACTTGGGTTGCTTTTCTCCCAGCAGCGTTTATTGCGTTTCTGTGCACAAGTCATTTATGATGGAGGAAAAAGAGCCACAGTTTCTTCTCTGATTGCAGCAACTTCCATTTTTATTACAGATATTTTGCACCAGTCACCCAGGAAGTGATAGTTTTGTTCTCTTGAGCACATGATGTGGAAACACAGCTTTATTCGCAAATGTTTTATGCGATTATTCCAGTTTTGCGCACAAGTTAAACTCACAACTTTGGATGGAAACATAGCTAGTGAGAACAGTAATATTCTGAAATATTTGTAGAATTTAAAATAACTATTTTGTATTTGAACATATTGTAAAATGTAATTTATTCCAGTGATCAAAGCTGAATTTTCAGCATCATTACTCCAGTCTTCAGTGTCACATGATCCTGCAGAAATCATTCTGATATGATGATTTGATGCTCAAGAAACATTTCTGATTATCACTCTTGTGAACAGTTTATTTTTTTTGTGGAAACTGAGACATTTTTTCAGGTTTCTTCGATGAATATAAAGTTAAAAAGAACAGCATTTATTTGAAATAGAATGTCTTTACGTCACTTTTGGTCAACCTAAAAAACGTTTTGAGCGATACTGTATCTGATCTGCTTAGAAAAATCCACTAAAGCTCTTGTGCTACAAACACAGGCTGCAGTATGTCTGGCATGAATAATGCAGATTTTTGGACAGAGACAGATGAACAGGGAGGAACAGAGGAAGAGAAAGAGATGAATTTGAACAGTGAAAGCTGTGACAGTCACAATTTATCAAACCCTCTTGATCATTTGAAGAGTCATGCCTCACAGTGTTTACCTGTGAACGGTAACGCTGTGCTGAGCAGCGCTGCCGCATGCAGATGAGCTCGAGAGGGCGGCGGAGGGGTGTTGCAGCACTTTAAAGAGGTTAGCGTAAAGCGATGACAGTCCTGAAGGGACGCCTTTACGTTGCTGTGTTTAATAAGTTAAAGCACCAGTCCTGTCCTATCTGTTTACAGACAAGCCAAGTCCTCATGTAGTCCATTCGCTTCTTCCTTTTACAGAGAGAAGGACATCGAGCACTTTCTGGAGACCAGCAGAAATAAATTTATCGGCTTCACCTTGGGAAGGTGAGTCTTTGATCAGTTCTCCTGGGCTGAAGAGGTTATGAATCTATGATAAACTATAATAAAGGTCACCTTCATTATCATTATGCTTTTTCTGGTTTACACTCGTTCTTTCTGATGTTATTTTAGTGACATTGACACTCTGGTTGGGTTACCCCGGCCCATACATGAGAGTGTGAAGACTCTGAAACAGGTGAGCATGGATACTGTTTTGTTTTCTTGTATTCTAGTATTCTTCTAGTTGAGGATGAAAGGAACTTATTATGACTTTTTAAGATCTTTTTCATGCCCAAACATTAACATTGTCATTAAAGTCCCTCCAGCGGGAATTATTCTCTAAATCAGTGTCAGTGTTTCTGAACTCCCTGAAACGCCTCCATTTTAGTTTTCTTCCATCACAATATTCCTCATTAAATAATTGCATATAAAGGCATATGCAAAATAAAGGGGCGGGGCTTGCTTGAGTGAGTTAGTAGTGTGTTGAAACTCACGGTTATGGTAAGGGGGGCGGGACATTTCCCAAACCAATCATAACACACTGCTCTCAGCCGACCAATCGGAGCACACGGCACTATTCAGAAGGAGATATGGGGAAAATAAGGTGCTTTTTTGAAAAATTAAGCATGAAAATAGGTTGTCTTTAACAAAAATGGTTTGAACATTACTATAAATATGGATGAAAGAAAATCTTTAAGCATTTGGTTCTTGCTTCTAATGTTTGCCCTTTTATTGATACTCCATAAGTGGATTTTATCTGCCGGGTTTACCAGCTGTTCTGCCACAGATATGTATTGATGTGAATCCAGTGGTCTAATGCATGCTCTATTGGGGCTCTTTCAGCCAATCACTGTTTAGATATCCATCCTCGGTCACCATGGCAATTCTCTCTCACTGATCCCTTTCTCTCTCAAGCACAAGTATGTCTCCATAGCGGAGGTCCAGATCAAGAGAGAGGAGGAGCTGCAGCAGTGCCCCATGACTATGGTAAGTGACTCAAGTTCTCTGTTCTTTTGCATTTATTACTGGTCCATAAAGCTGTCAATCATAATTGGCTCTTTTGATTGGCTAGGGGGAGGAGGAGGTGGAGGAAACGCCTGCAGAGATTCTATATTTGGGAATGTTGCCCAGCCTCTCACAGTATGTTGTAAGTTTCCCTTACACTTCATCTTTCTTGCTGAATCTCACACACTCAGATGCTTGTGAATATAACGCAGGCTTTCCAGCAGAATATGTTAGTGGAACGCTTGTGTTTTTGATCATCTTCTTCCTGATGATATTTTACAGTTCTGTGTCTTTAAGGCGAGACACCAACAGGCAAAGAATTTCATAACATAGTTGCAGACTAGTGAAAAGAAAACATCCGAAATACACTTTTAAGTGTTTATTTTATTGCACTTCATCTATTTGCATCTGTAGATTTCAGAAATTAGTCAGAAATATGAAAAAATGATGATTATAAACAGCTTGAACCTTAAATGTATTTTACAAACATAATTTGAGACAAATCCAACTAACAGATATTTAAAAAAATAAAATAAACATAAACCGTGTAATATGTAAAGCCACAGTTCACTTTCAGGTAAAAACGGATCCGAACGCAAAATTTAATTTAAGTGGTTGTATCGCTTTCATTTTTTGCTTAAAAAATCTGGAAAAAAATAATGATGTGTATATTGACAGTCTTAACAAACGGTCAAAATTTCATTTTCATTCTAAAAAATATGGATTAAAAAAAAAAATAAATGTATGTATCGCTTCCGTGTCAAGACGGACCTGAATGCAATAATTTTGACCATATTCACCTTAATACTATCAATCTTAATTCTAGTCATCCTAAATCATAAAAAAATAATACATTGCAAATTCATGCTGATATGACATTGTATTTTTGGCCATTAACATGTATTTAATTCATGTGAAGTCCTGGTATCAGAAAGCTCTTGGAGCAATAAAGAACACCAATGCTCTGATTGTCCAAAAACACGCTCTACACTTCAGCCAAAATCGTTAAACTCTGCTCTCTGATCTGCTTCCCAATACCAGATTATGCATTACATTTGGTACCGGTGTAGTGCTAAATGCACGCAACCCTTCAGACAAACCAGGTAGGCTTGTTGCACTAATGTTAGTCTCTTTTTAGATTGCACTTTTGAAGCTGCTACTGGCTGCAGCTCCAACCTCCAAAGCAAAGACCGATTCTATCAACATCCTAGCCGACGTTCTGCCGGAGGAGATGCCGTAAGTCCACACAGCAGAGACTCTGCGTTTGATGTGTGCATGTGTAAAATGGTGCACGAACAAATCAATGCGGTTTCGTTTAGACGCACTGCAAACATTTGCTGTGTTTGTGTTGGAAACAGAATCACCGTCCTCCAGAGCATGAAGCTGGGCATTGATGTGAACAGACACAAGGAGATTATCGTCAAAGCGATTTCAGCTCTCCTGCTACTGCTGCTCAAACACTTCAAACTCAACCACATATACCAGGTCAGACTCTTTTGCTCTCTCTCTCTTTCTCTGCTTGAGTCTCTCTGATGTCTTGTACTTGACTGCAATCTGCAGATAGGCTCACTGTCAAAGCACCATTCATTCAATACAACACCAATGAGAGAAGCACTTAAACTAAAAAAGATACTCTGAAAGCATCAGTAAGAATGACAAATCTGTCATATTTCTTACTAAACACAGTGGGCTCGCCCGGTAAAACCCACTCGGATGCTGTGAAATCGGAGAATTTCTCTCCTCATACATCAGATGATTTTAAAATATTAGCAGGGTACAAGAACAAAGTGTCTTGCCAGCACAGTTCAGACTAATCCTGTATGATGAGCGTGACAAATTCTGAAAAATGAACGTGGGTGTTTTTTAAGTGTCGCCCTCTTTTGGTGCAGAATGGAAATATATGGCACTGCAGTGGGAAGAGTTTTATAACACTTATTTTCTCAAGTCAGTTTACCCTTTCTCACGCTCGACTTTAAGGATCACATCTTCATGCAGCCCTAAAGAGTTACTAAAGAGAGTCGCGCAGATCTTCTCTCTCCATTTCAATTACTCAATCACTCATTTGCTCAAATTAAACAACAAGAACGACCGTCAGCGTTGCTGATCTGCTGACGCATCCCGCTGAGCTGATGTACAGTTAATTCTGGGTCGCTCTTTGATAGAGTTTGCCCATTAACATCGGAAGCCGTGATAAACGGAGAACAACTGGAGACGAATCACTCTTCAGTATGCATCTCCGTCTCAGATGAATGTCAAACAAATGAAAGCCTAATGAAAGCATTTGAGAACGAGGGAAGTTGGCAGTTAATTGTAGATATTATGGGCCGAACTGACTTCCTCTCTATGTAACACACAGGATTTATTAAAATGTAGTGTTGTTCATATGCTGAAGATTTCTATGAAGTACATTATTAAGTACTGAATGTTTTTTTTCTTCGTCCCGCACAGTTTGAATATGTGGCTCAGCACCTGGTGTTTGCCAACTGCATCCCCCTCATCCTCAAATTCTTCAACCAGAACATCATGTCTTACATCAGTGCCAAAAACAGGTAGAGATTTAGATCTATGCTGAATCAAACCAACTCCTGTGTCCATTATTTATTTATTTATTTATTTAAAACGTATTGTGTTTTCTGAATTGTAGCATTTGTGCGCTGGATTTCCCACATTGTGTGGTTCATGAAATGCCTGAACTCACAGCTGAAAGTCTGGTAATTTTACAAAACTCCAGATTTAATAGGTGACTGTAAAAATATAAATGTCATTTTTGAATGTTGCTAAGACAGTGAATTTGTATTTGCGCGTGTAAACAGGAAGCTGGTGACAGTAATCAGTTTTGCTGGCGCAATCTCTTCTCTTGCATCAACCTACTGAGGATACTAAACAAAATCACCAAGTGGAAACACTCGAGAACTATGGTGAAAGATTTAACGATTACAAGTCTCATTTTCTAATACATATCTATGTTTTTGTTACAATTGTTTTGTCTCTTTCCTTTACAGATGCTTGTGGTGTTCAAGTCTGCTCCAATCCTGAAGAGGGCGCTCAAGGTCAAACAGGCCATGATGCAGCTCTATGTTCTCAAACTCCTCAAGATCCAGACCAAATATCTGGGGCGCCAGTGGAGAAAGAGTAATATGAAAACCATGTCCGCCATCTACCAGAAAGTCAGACACCGGCTCAATGACGACTGGGCGTATGGGAATGGTAAAAATCTGTTTTGTTTTTTACTGTTGGCTGATGGAGAAGAGCAGGGCCATTGAGCAAGACACTTAACTTTAGGGAGGAAGACCCTATGGAAGGTGTACTGTGGGATAAACTGATTAGATCCAATTTAGAAAGTTTCAGATGTGTCCTGAAACATGAATCATGAGCCGTTCACTGTATTTGAAATTCAAAAGCTTGCAAAAGTGAACAACGGCACGCCAACAGAGTAGTGTACCGAAAACATAGTATTTGAAAAACAGTAGGCAAAAAGTACCTACTTCCGCAGAGATGATGGACACTTTACCATATCATGAGGCCACTGGAGAGGAGTTGTGAATGGCGGTGAAGTGACGTGACTAGATCACATGACAGTGACAACATGAGGGATGCAGTACGTCCAAATTTCATTCATGCTATATAGAACGTATGTTAACGGGTGCGAAGTTTCAAGCCAAATGTAGTGCCTTCCTACAATACAAGCTGTGTCCCAATCCAGAGGCTGCGTCCTTCAAAGGCCGAATGCGTTAGAGCGATGACGAAGGCTGTCTCAATTTGAACGCTCCTTCAAATGCAGCCTATAAATGCGTCCGTGAAGATTCTCCTTATGTGTGTGATGCAACCAGATTTCACAATCGGTGCGATTTTATAGATTGTCCATTTTTTTACATCATAAAGAGTATAAACTAAGTCCAGCATATTTAGACTGGTTATGAACCCTGTTTTTTATTTTCAGACAGTTGAATATAACTTTCTGTCAGCGCCGATAGCCTCGTGGGCAGCACCGACATATCAGCGACTCAAGTTTGAGTTCCCGATCCTGTCCGCCTCTCTCTCCCACTGTTCACTCTATTCTATCCTGTCATAATAAAAGGCAAAAATTGCCAAAATAAGTCTTAAAAAAAAACAGAATAAATTTCAAAATGTTCTCGTACAAGAGTTAGCGCTGCTCGTTAGCGGCGGCTGTCACAGTGTCCTCCGTAGGCTAGACCATCCCATTGAACAACACGCGGATGGAGCCTCTGAATTGGGTCTACAGAATGCGATTTCAGTCACAGCGATGGTGTTCCACATGACCTCTTCTCATATGTAATATATGTCATAGCTCTCAAATGATCCTATATTTGTTTCTCTCCCACCAGATATCGACGCTCGACCGTGGGACTTCCAGGCAGAGGAGTGCGCACTGCGCGAGAGCATCGAGAAATTCAACACGCGGCGTTACGATAAGAATCAGAACAGCGAGTTTACACCAGTGGACAATTGCCTCCAAAGCGTTTTAGGTCAGCGTGTCGACCTGCCTGAAGACTTCCATTACAGCTACGAGATGTGGCTTGAAAGAGAGGTGTTCTCCCAACCTATTCAGTGGGAAGGTCTGTTACAGGCCCAGTGATCCTACTGTAATGATTTTAGGACTTTTGTCTCTTATTAAACCGACATAATTACTGTGGATTCACGAACGACATACAAATACTCAAAGCCCTGAGGGTCAGCCGTTACTATTCTGTAATGAATTCTTGTAAATGGAGATCTAAGGAACAGTGATCTTCCTTTGGTAATTATAAAAATAAATATATATATATATATATATATATATAATTGCCAAAGGAAGACCACCGTTCTATAGATATTATATATATATATAGAAGTATAAATATGTGTATGTATGTATGCATGCATGTATGTATATGTGAATGGTATATATGTGTGTTTGTATATGTATATGTACATGTACATATAGACAAACATACATATACACGTGTATGTATGTATATGCATGTGTGCACACACACACACAGACACACACACGCATACACACGCATAAACACACACACACACACACACACACATACATATAATATGGAATGAAAGAATTATATCTTCTTTGATAACTAAAGCACACTTTATGTATAATAACAGCACAGCTACAGTATTCTAACGTATATACTATTCTGAAATGATCAAGATTTATTTATATGTTCACTCACTGTGTCAAAGTGTGGAAATGTTTAATCTTTATGTAAATATGAGCACTTCATGAGGTTGTGAGGCAGCCTCCCTCTTCTCAAAAGCGGTTGTGTACTGTCATTCAGAGTTCATGTGTTAAAACTCCACTGGTTATTTCTTTATCTCTGTGGCATTGTGTGTTAAAGAGGAGGGCGTCTGTGTTCTGGCAGTGAGTCGCCTCTTTGTGTCCTCATGTAGCACTACTGCACATCACACAAAGACCCCTGAGCAGCACAATACACACATTCAAAGTGTCCTTGGTGACTTTATCGTCACCCACACTAGACATGTTACTCACTAAATGGTGCTGGTTTTAACGCTTCATTTTATGTCCTTGTTAATTGCGTCAGATTCTCCTCTGAGATTTTATGACAAGTTCTTGTGAAGCACTGTAAGAAATATTTGTGTTCTCTCCATTAAAACAGTGCTGTATACAGCACCTCACTGTTCATCATGTTTATTTTACAGGGTTTGTCTTGCATATCATTTCTTAATTTTTATATTCTCTTTGTTTTGTACTAAATGAAGGTGCTGTGTAAATGAAACTACCTATGATGATCCATGCCAAATACAGCACTACAACATTTTTATATGTACTCTGATTTGTTGTACTTGTACAGACTGCACTGTAAGTGAATGTGGCAAATTGATGTAAGAGTCTTTAATAAATTATAACAGATGTCATTGTGGGCATTTGTTTTTTTGTGATAAAATTAGACTTTGAACATATAGAAACACCATGAGCTATTAAGCCAAGACATGCATATAAAATAAAATACAAATTTGTGTTTCTGCGGCTGTCTGATATACTTGTTGACCACAAGAGGGAGCCATTCATCACCTGTTTTTTCTAAGACTTACATTACATTACAAGATTAACATTTAACTGTGATTTTGTTGAAAATAACCAATGTATGAAAAGAACTGAACCAGTAACCCAAGTCATTTTCAGTGAGATGGTGGTAACACGAGTCGTCGGGTAGAAACTGTGCAGTTTGTCTTCCGCTCCTCTAGGGGCGCGAGCGGCTTCACTTTCACGTCTTTGGATCCTTGACAACAACACCTGATGTCAACCTGGCAGTCAACACACCTCCTTCTGATTGTTTTACAGTCATAAAAGTACAGATCGTGCAGATGACAGCTCAGTGACAGACTCATAAAGTGAGCAATAGATGGATTTGAACTTTAGACACAGTGATGGAAACACAACGCTTATTCTCCTGAGACACTGAGACGAGTGTTTCCAATGGCTTTTATCAAGAGCTTTGTGTTAAATAATGAATAACTTTAACAATTGTGGGATTTGATCCAGGACTTTCATGTTTGAAAGGGAGACAAAGATCAACTGAGCCTCTTGTAGAAATGTTTTTATTTCTGTAAAAAAGAGTCATGCAAAAAAACAATTACACTGCTGCAAATCGAGCCTAATTAACTTAGTTTCGCCCTCCTGTGGTGATTTTTGTGAATTACACCGCTGCAAATCGAGCCTAATTAACTTAGTTTCGCCCTCCTGTGGTGATTTTGTGAATTACACTGCTGCAAATCGAGCCTAATTAACTTAGTTTCGCCCTCCTGTGGTGATTTTTGTGAATTACACCGCTGCAAATCGAGCCTAATTAACTTAGTTTCGCCCTCCTGTGGTGATTTTTGTGAATTACACCGCTGCAAATCGAGCCTAATTAACTTAGTTTCGCCCTCCTGTGGTGATTTTTGTGAATTAAACCGCTACAAATCGAGCCTAATGAACTTAAAGCGTTTCGCCCTCCTGTGGTGATTTTTGTGAATTAAACCGCTGCAAATCGAGCCTAATTAACTTAGTTTCGCCCTCCTGTGGTGATTTTTGTGAATTACACCCCTGCAAATCGAGCCTAATGAACTTAGTTTCGCCCTCCTGTGGTGATTTTTGTGAATTACACCGCTGCAAATCGAGCCTAATGAACTTAGTTTCGCCCTCCTGTGGTGATTTTTGTGAATTACACCGCTGCAAATCGAGCCTAATTAACTTAGTTTCGCCCTCCTGTGGTGATTTTTGTGAATTACACTGCTGCAAATCGAGTCTAATGAACTTAAAGCGTTTCGCCCTCCTGTGGTGATTTTTGTGAATTACATCGCTGCAAATTGAGCCTAATTAACTTAGTTTGGCCCTCCTGTGGTGATTTTTGTGAATTACACCGCTGCAAATCGAGCCTAATTAACTTAGTTTCGCCCTCCTGTGGTGATTTTTGTGAATTACACCCCTGCAAATCGAGCCTAATGAACTTAGTTTCGCCCTCCTGTGGTGATTTTTGTGAATTACACCGCTGCAAATCGAGCCTAATGAACTTAGTTTCGCCCTCCTGTGGTGATTTTTGTGAATTACACCGCTGCAAATCGAGCCTAATTAACTTAGTTTCGCCCTCCTGTGGTGATTTTTGTGAATTACACTGCTGCAAATCGAGTCTAATGAACTTAAAGCGTTTCGCCCTCCTGTGGTGATTTTTGTGAATTACATCGCTGCAAATTGAGCCTAATTAACTTAGTTTGGCCCTCCTGTGGTGATTTTTGTGAATTACACCGCTGCAAATCGAGCCTAATTAACTTAGTTTCGCCCTCCTGTGGTGATTTTTGTGAATTACACCCCTGCAAATCGAGCCTAATGAACTTAGTTTCGCCCTCCTGTGGTGATTTTTGTGAATTACACCGCTGCAAATCGAGCCTAATGAACTTAGTTTCGCCCTCCTGTGGTGATTTTTGTGAATTACACCGCTGCAAATCGAGCCTAATTAACTTAGTTTCGCCCTCCTGTGGTGATTTTTGTGAATTACACTGCTGCAAATCGAGTCTAATGAACTTAAAGCGTTTCGCCCTCCTGTGGTGATTTTTGTGAATTACATCGCTGCAAATTGAGCCTAATTAACTTAGTTTGGCCCTCCTGTGGTGATTTTTGTGAATTACACCGCTGCAAATCGAGCCTAATTAACTTAGTTTCGCCCTCCTGTGGTGATTTTTGTGAATTACACTGCTGCAAATCGAGCCTAATTAACTTAGTTTCGCCCTCCTGTGGTGATTTTTGTGAATTACACCGCTGCAAATTGAGTCTAATGAACTTAAAGCGTTTCGCCCTCCTGTGGTGATTTTTGTGAATTACATCGCTGCAAATCGAGCCTAATTAACTTAGTTTGGCCCTCCTGTGGTGATTTTTGTGAATTACACCGCTGCAAATCGAGCCTAATTAACTTAGTTTCGCCCTCCTGTGGTGATTTTTGTGAATTACACTGCTGCAAATCGAGCCTAATGAACTTAGTTTCGCCCTCCTGTGGTGATTTTGTGAATTACACCGCTGCAAATCGAGCCTAATTAACTTAGTTTCGCCCTCCTGTGGTGATTTTGTGAATTACACTGCTGCAAATCGAGCCTAATTAACTTAGTTTCGCCCTCCTGTGGTGATTTTTGTGAATTACACCGCTGCAAATCGAGCCTAATGAACTTAGTTTCGCCCTCCTGTGGTGATTTTGTGAATTACACCGCTGCAAATCGAGCCTAATGAACTTAGTTTGGCCCTCCTGTGGTGATTTTTGTGAATTACACCGCTGCAAATCGAGCCTAATGAACTTAGTTTCGCCCTCCTGTGGTGATTTTGTGAATTACACCGCTGCAAATCGAGCCTAATGAACTTAGTTTCGCCCTCCTGTGGTGATTTTTGTGAATTACACCACTGCAAATCGAGCCTAATGAACTTAGTTTCGCCCTCCTGTGGTGATTTTGTGAATTACACCGCTGCAAATTGAGTCTAATTAACTTAGTTTCGCCCTCCTGTGGTGATTTTTGTGAATTACACCGCTGCAAATCGAGCCTAATGAACTTAAAGCATTTCGCCCTCCTGTGGTGATTTCCGTGAATTACACCGCTACAAAAGACCTGGAGCCTCATTTATAACCGTTGCGTACGCACAAAACATGCCCTGAAAGAGGCGTACGCTACTTGTGACGCAAAATTAGCATTTGCCAACAATGGATGCTATTTGTAATAGCAGCTCTGTTAACTCTGTTATTGACATAAAAAAAAAACATACACACGAGTTTGTTTTAGAAAGGTTAAACAGATTGAACAAGCTTTATTTGACAGGAAAATAACCAGCCAGCATGTCACATACTCTAATTCTGTGTAAATGTTCAATTTAAATAAGACCACATGATAATTGTTTTGGAAATTATAATCAGATCATAAATCACAAGTCTGGCCTCCACAGCCTCATCAAACAGCTTGTATTTGGTTTTTTTGTGGCTGTCTGCAAAGCATCTTTACATTTAAACAATCTGTCCATCTGAAGGTAACTGTTGGACGAGTTTAGTTGACATGATTAACCGCATGTAGACATTCTGATCTGATGTAGCTAATTAGAAACGGATATCATTAAACCGCTTGTTTCTCCACTGAATAGATCTTTTTTTTTATTTCAACAGCTCTGTGAATAGATTTATGACTGATCATGATTTTAAGAGGTTTATTTAGCTTAATCAAAGATTGTTTCGTCAGCAGTGGGCGGGACTTACAAGCAGTAATCTAATTGGCTGAAAATGTGATTAATATCCCAACAGTCTGTTGCCAATTTTCAATCCACCTGAGGACTGACACAAGGAAGTCTTCTCTGAATGTTGTAAGTTGTTTTCAAAAACATTCAAGTAATCTTTAGATACTCTTACTCTTGGACTTCATTGTTAAGTGTTTTCACATTTTATCCGTTGTTTAATGTTAAATTAAAATGCAGTTGTTTATCTGTATGTGATTGTAACAGTTTTATTTTATAAAAAATACTTGATTGTTTTGTAAATATTCAGTTTTGATGATGTTAATTAACTTGTAAAGGAAGGTGTCTAGATCATGTGTCCCACAGACATCATTGCAATTCATGTTAACTTGTATTGGATTTTTCATGGATGTGACTTCATTATATTGTGGAACTCTATCTTCCAGATGCTGTTGCTTTTAACCTGGAATGATCCATTAGTTTGATTGTTTGAGTGAGTGAAACATGACTTTATGCCCAACAGTGTAAAATTATTCTATTAATCACATGTTCTTTGGTCTGAGTCTTGTAGCTTCCTAAAGGAAGTTATTAGTGAAATGCGAAGCTTCCGATCGCCTCACTGCCGTCTGCTTGTGGAGGATCTCCGGGTCAGAGCTGTTGAAGGTCGTGAGGAGGTGGCAGGAGAAGCAGTGAGTTTTGAGGGGAGCAACCACTGAACCCTTATTCGCCGGACCTTTCTCCGGAGTCAATGGAGCGCACTCCGTTTGGGCCTTCGAGAACTCTTGGACCTGTCTGATAACGGTGTGAGCTCAAACCCGTTCCCTGGGATAAAGGTTGCAACAGGCTCTTTTTTTTGGTTTGAGAATTGAATTGTTTACAAACTGTAGTATCTGTTTGTGTGACAATAAAAAGTTAAATGTGACATTTGTGTGTTCATGATTTCCAGCTGATTTCAGCTCTCCAACATCAACACTTGCTGTTACATGCAATCAGAGTTGAAATGAGGTGTGGGCATCTGTCGTTCACTGGCCCACACCTGCAGTTTGTTTTGTTAAGCTGTGACTGATTTGTAATTTCATGGCAAGCTAAAATCAATTGTTTTCATCAGAAGTGCATCTTTCTAACAAAGTTCAGATCTGAATGTGACGCAGCCTGAATTTTTTCAGCATGGCTCATCTGAAGGGAAATGGTGGTTTGAGGGTGTGTTTCCCCATCGGATGATACCTGGGATGCTGAATTAAATTCTGTAGGATTTCTGGTTCTGTGGTCAAGAGTTAAGGGGACCAAAAGAAAAGACCAAAGTGTTGACTTAGGCTGTGTCTGGAATTTTTACAAGTACATTTTGAAAAATTGGACTCCTGCTCCATAACCGCTGCTGGATTTGGTCTCAGGAATCCCAGGGGGAGCGTCTGGATCTTTACTCCCCCCTTCGTGTCTAACCTTCTCTCGTCCTTCCAGTCATGAACTGATCCGCTCATTTTCGCAGCTTGTCACAGCTCACGACCGGATGACCGTCACGCAACCATGCTTTGGAGACCAGACTGGGGATTGATCCCAGGTCCTTCCGTTCAGGGAGAACACACTCAGACCACTGAGCTACTGGCACTTCCACACTTTACCTTCTTTTTTTGGGATTCTTGTCTTTTTTTTCAACGAAAAATCACTAAAACTACAATTTTTCAACATCAAGAGTGGGAATCAAACCAGGATTTCCCACATCAAGGGCTGACGTTCAAACCATTACACCACTGGTCCTTTAAAGCCCGAATCTCTTATTTGGTATTCTTGTCTCTTTTTTTCATCAAAAAACCCAGAGAAACTAAACAAATACTCCACCTCTAGAGTGGAACTCAAACCAAGCTTTTCCACCGCTGGTCCTTTCACACTTGTTGGTCATTTTTTGGATTGTTGTCCTTTTTATTCATTGAAAAACCAGTAAAAACTACTTCAATCTTGAGGGAGATTTGAACCAGGATTACCCACACTTCTAGGACTGATATTCAGACCACTGCACCACTGGTCCTGTCGCACTCACCGCTTCAAATCGAGTCTAATGAACTTAGTTTCGCCCTCCTAGCTTACCTTTGTGTTGTTTGATGGGGAAATGTTTGTAATTGTGGGGCTTGATCCAAGCACCCCACATATGAAAGGCAAGTGATTTTTCAGTTTATCAACAGCATTAATTAAAAAAAACAATGGAATGTAAACAATAATGGGATTCAAACTCAGGACTCTCTGGGTAAAGTTTAACACTTTATCGCTTGAGCCACTGAATCTGACAAGATCAGATGTTTTGGATTGGTCTTTCTTGAGAACTTTGTGTTTCATGATGAGATTTTTTTTTGTAAATCTGGGATTGGAACTAAGAACTCTACATGTGAAGGCGACCGATTAAACAAAAGTTGGATTTGAACTCAAAACTCCATCATTAAAACACACTTTATCTCTTGAGCCAGTGTTTGAGCTCAAAAAAGTGTTTTGAGAACTTTGTTTTATATGCAACAATAGGATTTGAAGAAAGAACTCGTGCGTAAAATGACAATATAATGATCTGAGCCACAGAACCTTTTTATACATGGTTTTGTTTTAGCTGCTGTGATCCTGACTTCGTCAGCTTTTACTCTCTAAAGTGACCCAGTAATTTCCTACACATTATCAGTGTTCATTTATATGATTGTTTAATCTGTATGGAATCAATGTTAAGGTATTTTTAAAAATGTCTGCTCAATGTATGGACTGAATCTGCATCATTTGAGTTTTATGTACAAAATGTTTTGTCCCACATAAGCTGATGTGACAAAAAAGAAAAGGCAAACAATCACAAATGATCATTAAGAACTTTATTATCAAACTCAAACTGTTAACATATATATATGAATTGTATCATGTTTTATGCAGAACAGTCCTCACACCGACCAGCCTGGAAGTTTTCTAGTAATCCTGGGGATCATGATTATCTGCTGCAGCTGTTTTTAATTAGGGTTGGAGCTAAACTCAGGAAAGTGGCTCACAAGGAGCAGGATTAGATACCTCCCCCCTCCTCCACTCTCAAATTCCTTCTCCTGCTGTTTTCATTCAATATTACAAATACACTTCTTGTCCACAAGGGGGACACCTTAACACACTGATCTGGTCTCGTGCGTGTGCCCATCATCCATCCATTCATTCTCCAAACCGCTTGTCCTGTGTAGGGTCCAATGCGGGGATGATGGAGCCTGATCCAGTGTCTCAGATCGAAAGCAGAGAAACACCCTGGACAAATGGCCAGTCCATCACAGGGCAATTCATCAGTAAAAAGTTAAAATTAAACACAATTTAAATGGTTAGTTGTATTATCAATCTTTAGTTTATAAATTAATAATGTCTTATATATAAATTAAAAATTAGAATGTCATATTGTTCATGCTGCTCCAATCTGAATGTAAGTGTAACTTGATCGTGTGAAGCTCCCGGTGTCATTCACCTGTACAAAACACTGATGCTGCTTTATATTGCAAACTGATATTACATGCAGGAAAAAAATAGTAGGCTAAATCCTGCGCACGATTTACTATTTTTTTCTTGCGTGTCATGTGGGGGGCTCGTAAAATACAGTGGTTACACTCAAAACTTTTTTCTACTGGTCTTAGTTTAAAAAGAAGCTAATAAAAAAGTTTAATTATTGAAGTAATTATTGATACCATATCATGATAAATTTCTTTAGCTGTTTTGCCCAGCCCAGGGTAGAAAATGCCCATTTATTTCTAAATTATTTTGATCTAAAAAAAAAAAATCATAGACAGAACAAATCATAAAAAAAAAAGTAATTTAAAAAATGTGGTTCCATGACCCCTTTAAAACTTATTTTGTTTTTTAGGTTTTTAATGGCCATTTATTTTTAATGAAAGTGACAGAGTAAAATAAAATAGGAAAATCTTCAGGAAATCCTTGTAGGCGCTGTGCCGGTGCTATGAACATTTCTTATGGGGTTTTATTTCATCCCAGCGGCAAGTTATAAAGCCTGAATTCTGAGATATAAAATCACAATTAACTTTTTATTCCATGGTGGAAACAAATTTCCATACATTTTATCATCTGCGTTGTGATTGGACAAACAAACAGGATACAAACAGCAGTATTTTGCTGAATGTTCTGCTTTCTGTTTCAGTCAGTATCTTGGGTAAGAAAGAATCTGCCAGATTTAGTCCTGAATTTCCCATGTTTCGTATTGTAATACTAACATATCTTGATATATAATAGCCAACCTTAAAAATTAAGAAACAAAGAAATAAAATGTTATTGTTTCTTTAACTGCTGTATAATGGTTTAGGATTGCAGATTTTAAATCTGATTCAACACTTCTTCCTGAATAATCTTTGAGAAATATGGAGTGTTGAGAATTATTATTTCTACACTGGATCTCACAAGATGTTTCAAGTAAATATAAAGAAATGTTTTTTGATTATCATCCAGCAAGCATCAAACTGATTTGCATATATTTCTCAGTCAGACTGAAAGGGGAAGTGGTAAAAGCTCTAATAGCAGTAAAGACGTGTTGTTCTGTCACACATCTCTCCCTCCATCCAGTGTAAAAGTCACAGTGGAGCGCTGCAGCTCTGTCACTCTCTCTGGTAAGTCATTCACACTCACTAAAACTTCTGTCCTTTTGAGATTTTCAGTGTTTTGACTCTCTGAGGTTGTGAACGTGTTCAAGATGAGCTTCTTCCGATTTTAATCTTTCTAAAAAGATTTGATTTACTATTCTGTATTTGTTCTCATCACATTATCTGACTCATGAAAAATAGTTTTTGCACTTTAGAAATAATAAGGGTTTACACCAACAGCTAAAAATTCATACATGTTAAAAAACTAAATAACTGTTAAAAGTTTATACGCTCTTAAAAATAAAATGTTCCAAAAGGGTTTTTTTTTTTCACAGCGATTCCATAGAAGAACAAATTTATAGTTCCCTGAAGAACCTTTCAGTGAACACTTCTTAAAAAGACATTTTCTTCTTAATATGAAGAACATTTTAATAATCAAAAGAACCTTTTTTCCACTATAAAAAACCTTTTGAGGAATGGAGAGATGTTAACGGTTCTTCATGAAACCATCAATGTCAATAAATGTCTTTATTTTAAGAGTGAATATGATTGTGTATTTTCTGTTGTAAGGTGGAGTGAACGTACATGATGGAAATATCGGTGACGTTCCTCCTCACTGGATGTCTGATACAAGGTCTCGTTCTTATAGATTATTCCTCTGCTCAATTCATATTCTGAAAGCATTTTCTTGTAAGATTAAAGAGCAACAAGTGCTGCATTTATTCTGCATGTGAACTCTGTGTGATCAGTTCCTCTCGTCTGTGTGTGTTTTAGGAGTTTTTTGTGTTTTTAATATCAGTCTGCCGAAGACAGTAGAAGCTCTACAAGGATCCTGTGTTTTCATACCCTGCACTTTTGATATTGGTTCAACATATGAAAATGATCTCACTGATAATGCAAACAGAATATGGTATAAAGAGACAGACCCTCCCACTGTAGTGTTTAACTCCAGTAGCCCCAACACTGGAGAGTTAAAAGGAGAAATATTTGGAACTCCTAAAGAGAAAAACTGCAGCACACGCTTCGATAAGGTCACGCAGAATGATAACGGGTCATATTACTTCAGACTTGAAGGCAACGGTAAATTGAAATATAACTACAGAAGACCTCCCTTGTCCCAAGTTGTAATTTCCATCACAGGTGAGTGTCATATTGTTCATGCTGCTTCAATCTGAATGTAAGTGTAACATGATCGTGTGAAGCTTCCGGTGTCATTCACCTGTACAAAACACTGATGCTGCTTTATATTGCAAACTGATAATTATCATATTTTTATTTATTATCGATCAAAAACACTGATTTGTAGCACAAGCAGTTTCAACATTTACTGCACTTTGTTATTCTTCTAGTTATTTCCCAACAGACCTTCTGTAGCTCCGCCTCTTTTGTTGTCTTCTGGTTTGTATTTCTTATAGATCTTACAGATTCATGAATGTACCGCTTGTTTTAAAATCTTCCCGTCGACTGTTAATTACAACACTCCACTTCACCAGTGATTTACTCTTCAACAGCGACGCCACAGAAATATACAGAGCTACAGCAAAAACTGAAGTTCAAACACAAAATTCTCAAGATGGCCGCACGCTTGTTTCTCTGATGCAAAAGTTCTACAGCGGCCAATGAATCGGAGGTCTCGCACATTCACAGAAAACACCTTACGTCCTCAATGCAAAATGATTTGGATAGTGTGACTGGATATAAATGAAAAATAAATCTACTGCTGTACAATACTGGGATAAGATGATCCACATGATCCTGTAATATTTGACTGTATCTATCCGTTCTGTAGAGTCTCCACCCAATCCCACAGTGAGTCTGTTGAAGTATCAGCAGAAGCTGACGAAGGAGACGGAGGTGAAGGAGGGAAGCTCTGTGAATCTGCGCTGCTCAAGTAAGATCTTCTGTTGTTCTGGTCCACCAGTTCTCAGATGGAGCTCGTCTCCTGAACACCTCCTCGAGAACGTCACACAACAGGAGCGTCAGAAGGAATCTAACATCATCTCTGATCTGATCTTCACTGTAACTCACCATCATCATTCAGCCACTTTCACCTGCTCCGTCACACATCAGCAGCAGATCACAAAACATGTGTCCCGTATGCTAAAGGTTCAGTGTAAGACAGGGATTATAGTGTCAGACAGAATTGACTGATCATCTAGAATTAGTGATGTAAATCACAACATAATTGCCTGAATGTTTTTCTCCTCCATTAGATGCTCCTAAAAACACATCTGCACATGTAAATCCATCTGGTGTTGTTCTGGAGGGCCGTTCAGTGACTCTGAGCTGCAGCAGTGATGCAAACCCAGCGGTGCTCAACTACACCTGGTACAGAGACACTGAAGAACCCCTGAAACCAGTGCAGACCGGACAGAACCTGACCATCAACAACACCGACCCGACACACAGCGGACGATACGTCTGTACGGCTCAGAACGAACACGGCGCTCAGAACGCATCAGTGCAGCTGGACGTCCAGTGTGAGTATCAAGAGTCTGTTCTAATTTACTCACAATCATTACTTTCAGACTTTATACATACACACATATATACTGTGAATAAGCATATAAAATATTGCATAATGCATAGAATTTATGTTAATACGCAGAGAGAAATAGTAAATACACAAAATAAAATATAAACATTAAATATTTTATATATATTTTTAAATATAAAACCTTCAGTTACTTTAAATGCAAAGATTTAATGTCACTTATTTTGCACTTTATCAAGAATTATTATAAATGATCTTCATTTAAACAGCCGTTTCATCCTCTACTAGAATTGTAAATGTTCAGCGAACAACAAGAACTAAATGCAAATAAACATTACTTTGTTAATTTATAATCTGTAGTCTTTTAAACTGCAGACAGCGGACCCTTTTAACATGGATGAGAAATGGGAAGGAGTTCACATTGAGCATTTTTATTTTTCACTAATTACTTCCCATACTTACATTAGTGTTATTTCATAACATTAATGACTTTATTATTCAAAAAAATGTTGCCTAAATTCTTTTCTCCTCCATTAGATGCTCCTAAAAACACATCTGCACATGTAAATCCATCTGGTGTTGTTCTGGAGGGTCGTTCAGTGACTCTGAGCTGCAGCAGTGATGCAAACCCAGCGGTGCTCAACTACACCTGGTACAGAGACACTGAAGAACCCCTGAAACCAGTGCAGACCGGACAGAACCTGACCATCAACAACACCGACCCGACACACAGTGGACGATACGTCTGTACGGCTCAGAACGAACACGGCGCTCAGAACGCATCAGTGCAGCTGGACGTCCAGTGTGAGTATCAAGAGTCTGTTCTAATTTACTCACAATCATTACTTTCACTTACTTTCCTGCAAATACTTTCACCAGTGTTATTTCATAGTGTTTAGGTCTATTATTTTACAAATGTGAAAATATGTCAATGCATAATATATTGTGGCATTCTGAATGCTCAGTAATCACAATTAGAAATCAGTTACTCACATTCAAGAGCATTGAATTGACCGATTTCTCATTATATCCTCTCAATGCAAAAAAGAGAAAATGTTATTTTGATTAGAATTTCATTTGCAAACCCTAACATTAATGATCCAAGTAATGAGGCCTGTCTGTAAACAGATTTTTTTCAGTGAACTGCAAAATTGTGTTCAGTGTCGGACATTTCCTCATTTTGAAGCAACTGAATTTAACAGTTTGGGCTTTGTTGTTAATTAACTGTAACCTGTAATATTATATTAATATGCAAGTAAGGGCTCCTTATATAGTTTACAGCATTAGCTGAAATAGATATTTTTTTATCCTTAAGAAAATTTTAATTACAATTGAATTTATTTAAACAGAAAGAGACACATTAAACAGTTTAATGAAACAAATTCGACTGAAATTCGACTAATGAAACAATTTTATGTTTAGTATTCTCAAAACCGAGGTACGTACCAAACCGTCATGTTTGTGTACCGTTTGTATCTCCATAACTGAGGCCGATGCGATTCACTGCTATATTCACTCATTTAATCTGATCCCTTATAGCAAATGCATAACAATGCACTAGATTACATTTGGATGCAAAAAGCTTTGCTTATGGTGAAAATAAAAATGGATTGACATTAAAAAGAGGCAATTTCACCATTAAAGCATATGTGTGGTATATATGGTTTCACACAGTCACAACTGCACTTTCAGTACTGACAAAAGCATCTTTAAATAACTTAAACTTGATGTGTAACTTAAGTTGAAGAACATTTTATCATATGAACTACACAGCATTCTAAATGATTTAATATCTTATATGAAGCGTGCATACCGGCAATCGTAAACAAAAACGTGTGACAGGCTGACGGTGACTGACGGTACAGTAGGCTGCAGATCAGTGGCATGCTACTGTAGAAACACTGTGAAACGGATGTAACACGACTGGTATTTCTGCATGAGTGTTTTCTCTTCATTTACAGAAAATGTATATATGGAAAGACCATAAGAGATTTGGTTCCCCTTTTGTCAAAGCTCATGTTACAAAGTAACATGTTCACGTTAGTGTTTTGAAATGCAAGATTTCAATATAAAACTTGTGTAAAACTGAATCCAATTGCAAGAAGCTGTCAACAGCCTTTTTTGTAATTCTAACGCAATGTGATTAAATACTGACCGACATCTCAAATTCTCCTTGACCATCACAAAGTCAGTTGATGACTTCATATTAAACACGTTAGGCACTTTATTTCATCTTTTCAAATATTTTCTTCATTTTTATTAAATACAAATGCCTTTCCGATCTAATTTGTGATGGGAAAAGGGAGAAGAGAGAGTTTGGCAAAAAGGCGGATTCAAACCCGGGTCGATCACATCAAAAGCTACTTTCACGTATCCTACGGCCTACGCCACTGCAAAAGTTACACAGAACGCGTCTTTTTAGTATTTAACTGAAAAAATTCGATGGCTAAATTACACCCTACATACATTACATTGGACACCACTGTATTTTAAGCATTAAATGAGGTGAATTCCTTGTTTTGGGTTGACACATGATAACGTCATGCTCCTTTTCTGCATTCCTCTACCGCTGAGAGGCCGTCATCTTGTTTGAATTTTTTTTTTTTTTAAATCTCCAAACCCACGATACAGACTTCACAATACAGAATGTGGATGGAAAATATTCACATTTGCAAATCTCTAAAATTTCACTTATGTCAAAAAAGCCACACTTTGCTTTAAGACTTTAATGACTTACTTTAGTTTTTGAGTATTTTTTCAGACTTTTTTTTGGTCCATTCAATGGAAGTCAATGGGGTGCAATGTTGTTTGGTTCCCAACATTCTTTAATGTATACTACTTTAATGTGTTTTTCAGCATTTTTCAGCCACTTGTGCATTGTGAAACGATGTGTTTTTAAGGTGATGATACACGGGCAAATTTTTGAGCAATGATAGTGAGCAATGTTGCTTGGGCACTTTCCCATTGAGAATGGGAAAACAGGTAATTTACCTCATTAATGCTTAGAATACTAAAAGGTGTTCAATTTAATGAATGTAGGCTGTACTTTAGCCATCGAATGTTTTCAGTTGAATACTAAAAAGATGCGTAGGCCACACGTGAAAGTAGCTTTTGATGCGATCAATCTGGGTTCGAATCCGGCCTTTTTGCCAAACTCGCTCTTCTCCCTTTTCCTTTCACACATCAAATCGGAAAGGCACTTATATTTAATAAAAATGAAGAAAATCTTTCAAAAGTTGAAATAAAGTGCCTAACGTGTTAAATATATATATATGTATATGTATATATTAAAGTATTTATTGGGTTGGCATCATCACATCACTGCAGTGGCCGTTAGAAGCTCCGGTTGCTATAGAAACGGTCAGACTTGCGCTTCCTATAGATATGCAGACTTAAGATTGCGCATGCGTGTTAGCTTGATCCAGCCTGAAAAATAGTTTTTTGTCATGATTCAAGCATTTAGAAACAAAATTTATGAGACAGTTATTGTCAGATTTCATTGGCAATTTGAAATTTAATCGAAAGCTTGGCGAACAGCTTTAGAGAATTTGATGTTTCCCCATTCAAAGAGACGGGAGCTTGCATGCCCGAGAGGCTTTTCTAAAATGGCCACCGAGTAAAATGACTTGTCTTAAAGGGACTTTGGCAACACTGCTCAAAAAGTTGCAGCCAACTAACAGCCAATCCCATGGCTCAAATTCACATGCTTTAGACAGTCACAGGTGTTGTATAAACAGTAGTTTGACGTTTTAAGGAAAACGGTCAAATGGTGACAGAAAACGTGACAACGGGTGCAAAGAAGAGACCATTAAATTCTTACATTTATAGTCCAAAAAGCCAATTCAGGATAAACTTGATAGTTCCATCAACGATATACAATAGGGCTGGCACTCAACCCCAGGTTATAATCTGGCTAATTGCTGCACGCAATGTGACACATTCATCCAAACCGTAAATATGCAAATAAGAATGTTTAGGGTTTAGGAAATGTACAGTATTTATAAATACCCAGGATTAAATGTTAACCCCAGTGTGAAACGTGAAGCAAGATAACCCAGGATTCTCTTAACCTAGTTATTAGTATGACCAGGGGTGTGAAAAAGTGTGAAAAGCCCTAGTTTTTCTTAAAGGGATAGTTCACACAAAAATTTTCCCATAATTTACTCACCCTCAAGCCTTTCTAGGTGTATGATTTTCTTCATTCTGCCAAACACATTCAGAGTTATATTGCACAACTCCAAGGTCAAAGGTCACCCTTCCACTGGAACTCGACTTTCTCATAAACGAGCGTACAGCCACTGCCGGAAACCAGTTATTATAGTTCATAATATTTTAAACATGGATATTTTTCTTACAAATACCCATCACTTCCCTTCAGAAGGCATTTATTAAACCACTGAAGTCCTGTAGTATGTTTTATGGTGGATGGATGCACTTTTTGGAGCTTCAAACACTCAGGCTCCATTCAATACCATTTCAAAGCTGGGAAGAGCCAGGATATTATTTAATATAACTCAGATTGCGTTCGGCTGAAAGAAAAAAGTCATATACATGCTTTGTGTTTGGTTTGGGCGTCCAAACTCGGTCCTGGAGGGCCACTGTCCTCGACAAACCTGTCTGGAAGTTTCTAGTATGTCTAAGTCCTTGATTAGCTGGTTCAGGTGTGTTTAATTGGGGTTGGAGCTAAACTTTGCAGGACAGTGGCCTTCAGGAGCAGGACTGGACACCCCTGACTTAGGGTGTCAAGAGGGTGCCTTTAAGTGCTAGAAAAAAAACCAACAGGTTGTCAAGCTGTTTTATTTTGCTCAGATCCTACACAAAAAACTACAGTTAATGATCATATTCTCTTTCAGTTGCGCCCAAAATCTCCAGCTCTTGTAACCAAAGCACGGTCATCACATGTGTCTGTGAGGCTCATGGGAATCCCTCGACTAGACTAGAGTGGCATCTATCTGGAAAGGTTCTCGCTAACTCTTCCAACATGTCCATCAGCAATGAATATCCAGGAAACACAAGCTTGAAGAGTGTCCTGATCATCTCTCAGCCCCTCACAGACACGGCCATCCTGCAGTGTTTCAGTGCAAACACTCACGGCACTGCCATCACCAGCCAACATTTTCACACCTTCAAACCAACACCAACAACAGAGACACGTGAGATTCGCCTCTCTGACACGCACAACAAGCTTTATCTGATCAACACAAAGAGATCTCTGGAATAATTTAACCCTTCTAAAAAAAGACATGCTCTTAATTTGCATTGAATGTGATCTTGAAGTACACTACAAATCTGAAAAGTTTCTATAAAATGCTTCATATATAGAATATTTTAGGGCTCCCATCATGCGATCATTTTATGGATTTAGTATCCATTCATTTGTTTTGATTAACAGTTAATTAAATTTAATTAATTAAACAGCTCATAAACATACTTAATCAGTAGAACAAATTGAAATAACCCATTAAAGTATTAGGCATTAATTTAAGATATTCCTCTTTAGAACCTTTTTGGCATAAAGTATTCTTTAAAATTAATTCAAGAACCCTAGAGTTCAATACAGAACACCATTACACTTTTTTTTATTATTAAAAAATTAAAAGTTTACGACCACTTAAAGAGAGTACTTTCATGACTGTTTCTTACACTTTTAAAAAGTGCACTTTGTAATGATGCCAAAGTAAAAGTTTTACTTTAAAGCACATTTTAAATAATTTAAATAAATTGTTATGCTTTAAAGAAGTACACTTATTTTGATGTGCATACTAAAAGCAAAGTACTTGACTATAATTTTAACTGTAGAGTTATTCAATATTACATTTAAAGTTAATATATATATTTAGAACATTTAAAATGTTATTCAGAAAGACTTTTAAATTGAGAGGTATAATATATATATATATATATAAAAATGAACTCATTGTGAACACATTATTATCCGAATTATCACTCAAGTAATTTAACCATGTATCGCTATGTCTTTGGAAGGCTTTTCTTTCACCATTTTTAACTATAATTTTTATTCAATTAAAAATAATAATTTTAATGTAAATTTATGATTTAATTATTAGCTTTTCGTTAAACTCACTGCAGTTCCTTCATGAACCTCAGTCTAGTAATCTAATGTTTAATGCACTTCATGTTGTTGATACCAAAGAATGGAATATATTTTCTATATTTATTTATTTTTATGTCAATATGGTACAGTATTATCCCATTCAATTTAAAGTCATAAACCAGTTAGGTCACAAATAATCTAAAAAGTAGTCAAATTATAGTGCCTAAAATGTGGATTACATTACTAACTACATTTTTTGTCATTTAATTTGGAATGAGTTACGACCCAGCTCTGATTAAGAGTGGCGAGCTGTAAATGACCAATCTCTGAGAAATAAAACACTCCTTTCCAGGTTTCCATCCTCCATCTATGCTGCTCGGAGCTGCCATGGGCGCGTTAGTGGTGACGATCTTCTGCATCATGACGATCTGCTGCGTACGGTGAGTACACCAGACAAATGTGTTTTGAGGAAAGACTTTTTGATACATTTTTTCAGAACACTAGACTTTTATATGCCATTTTGCTAGTCAAATAAATGCATCTTCATTTAAGAATGTTCAGATATTTGTGCTGGAAAACAAAATAATGAAATAAATAATGATGAAGAGGATTTATGATTCTAATTGACATTATATGCACTGTAAAACCGAACAGTGAAATGAATTAAATGAAATGAGTTTGTTTCACTCAAATAATAATGAAAGTTATATCTTAATAGAAAAAAGTTGTGTGAACTCAATTTCATTGTAGTAAGGTGAACTTAATATGATTGAGTTGAGTTGCAGGAGATTTCTAATTCCCAGCATGCTTTGCGTCAGAGTCTAAATAAATGTTGAAATAAAGTGTTATTTTGTGGGCTTTTACACAAGAATAACATAAGGGGACATAAGTTAGTGTTTAATGTTGTGTTATTTTGGGATGTTAGTTTTTTACGCTTACCATTGTGGCGAAGAGTAGAGCGTGTGGTTAGGTTGAGAATGGCTACAAAACATTTAAGACTGCATAAACTGCGTGTTGTTTGATTACATACATGCAAGAATATGACAGTCTCTTTGAAAGTTATAGCATGTTACTTGCTATCTAACATTCAACCAAGATCTGTGTGATGTTAAATGAACTGTATATAATTAACATTATAATGAGTGGGGCGAGGCTGAGAACTGTGGGAGTGAAGGGAGGCTGTTGACGGTATTGTTAATGCAACACTAGCTTTGCTCCGCTTCCACGGCTCACGGCCACGCCCCACTTGTATCAAAAATAAGTTCTACTAACTTAAAAAATGAGTTAGTGTACTTTAAAGTTGAGTATTCTGAACTTGAGTTTTACAGTGTAAGAATCTATTTTTTGATGGCCTGACAAAATATTTTTTCAGAAGAAGGAATCCCAAACCTTCAGAAACCAGACAAGATGATAGATCTGGACTTATTCTGACTCAAACAGTGAGTTCAGCACACTCACATTATTAATTCTCAAAGACATCACAAATGGCCGTTCAGCACTGATTCTGCTGTGTTTCTGCTCCATCAGGCCACTGCTTCCGATGGAGACGGTGAGTGCGTTTACGCCGTTACACATAAACCACCAGAATCTCCTCATTATTCGTCCATCGACTTCACGAGCACAGAGCCGGCATCAGAAGAGATCAGGGGCGTCTCCTCGCTGACCGAAGAATATGCTGTGGTCCGTCATCGTTCTGCAAGAGACGCAGCATCTGCGACGGACCTCAAGAAAGAACAAAGCCCACCAGATAGCAAGGAGAAGATCACGGATGTGTCATCAGAAGACACGATTTATGAAAACATGACCCGTCGCTTGGTTGTTTAAAGACAGAAAAGGAGCAGTTGCGTTGCATTCAAAGTCAAACACTTCCCTGCTAGTATTAAAAATAAAAACAGTATGCCAACAGAGTATTATGTCAGAATACAAAGTCTTCAAAAAACAAGCATGACCTACTATTTCTGAAGTGCACATTCGATTAACACTTTACTATCCCATGAGGCCACAGGAGAAGTGACACAACTGATGCTGTAGGTCACATGATAGTACCTACTCACACAGTATGCGATTTCGGATGCACCGGTGTAGACACGGTGCAAGGACAATAACTATAATAATAACCATAAAGATACTAGAGATAAACCATTTAAAATAAAAGATTTAAAAATCGTTCTAAAATGGAAAGCAAAAGCAGAGTCAACACCACAACTATAATGTTGAAAATGTCCTTTTTTGAAAGAAAGGAAAAACGTGCCATTTTCCTGCATAAAATGCAAATGAGCTGCTGCTCCCCGCACCGCTTTCCATAAGAAGGCGGAGCTTGTACAACTCGAATATTCTGCCAAAAATGTACAAAACATCCATTTGGTTTTGATTATCATCTCTATTGCGTCCACGCTCATGTGACATTGCAGTTCTTCATCATCATGGAAGTTATTATTTGCATGCATATTAGTTTAAACTTATGTTTTTATATGTTTCGGACATGAACTTATGTTTTTTATGAGTACGCACACCCGAAGCACGCACAAAGAAAGCTGGCTGTCAGACAGCTCACTCAGGGGAGGAGCTATGCTAATGGACAGATTCAGCGACAGTCATGGGCGGGGCTTGCGTAAGAGTGGGGGATATCTGAAACCGCTCATTTGGAGAGACTGTTTATGATTTATTAAAAAAAGAAGTTGAGTGGATTTTTACCATTATAGGCTGGTTGTTTACACACACTGTCGACACACATCGGTGTTCAAACACCTTACAAAAGTGAATTTTGCATAATTGGCCCCCTCTAAAGAGCTTGAACATTTAAAGTGGTAGACGGCAAAACTGTAGAGCACACATATATTAAACAACAATATCGTTCATTAGTTTGGGCGCTAATTTTGTTATAGTTATCGTTCTTGGTGTGAACCCAGATCTTCATGAAGGATTTTTAGAGCGATTTAAAGGATATAATATTGTTAAAGTATTGTTTGTTCATGTTTAACAAGTGAAAACTTGCTGAAAGGTGTTACCAAAATAAGATGTGAAGTTTGTGGCCTTTGGTCACAGATCCTTTAGAAACTATAGGAGTCAGAAGTTAAATTCCAACATGATAATATTAATAACATGAGTTTGAACTTTTCTTACCAGGTCAGCCGAGAGAAACGTGTTGTTTGTGTTGTACATTTTTTGTGACTGTGAACATCATCAGCTTCTTGTTGTCACAAACAGACACTCCTTCAAAAATAAGAGCTCTTTCTGCAGGGACAAAACATTTCATTTTAAAACATTATTTATAATATATTTTATTATGCACAAGTGTCTTCATTTTCTATTCAAAATGTATTTTTATTACTATTTTAAGATCATAATTGTAAACAGAAAAAAATAATAGATGAAGACTAACTTCTATTTTACTTGATTTTATGAGTTTTTGCAGAAATATCTGAAATGAAAAACATCAATGGTGTGAAAATAACCTCTTCCATTGAGGACATTAGTAATATTTCAATTAAAAACACATTTATGTTCTGTTTGTTTGTTTGTTTGTTTAATATACATTTTAATACGCAATGTAATGTCAAGTTTAATAAAGTCAATAAAATGGTCTTCAGAACATCCAAGTGATCAACTTTGATTCATGTCAATATATTTGTCTTTCAAAATCGCCGGCCAATTTGTAGCATGTCTGAATCAATACATGCAGCTCTATAATCATGCGCTACTTCTGAACACTGAGAGCAAGTCAAAGGCTAAAAAACCCATCAACAGCAATGAAGGGTAAGTGAAACTATATCTTTAGCAACCTATTTTCGAAAAGTAATACAGGAACTTTCAAAATGGCATCCAAATTATTGCGGGTTCAAACCACTTACCTCACGAGGCCACATCGAATAGCGCGCGTGCGCAGCAGTTATGTTAAAAAACAGGCCTAACGTTACCTGTGTTTAAGACTCATGTTCCACTTCTTTCTTTGTTAATTCATACCGCTGTAATAATGAATATACGTGTCACTGTCGTAAATAGAGCTGATGTTAACACATTAATCATCGAAATCAAGCAGTTCATCGTTTTAATAAGACCGTCTAATAATAATATCATCTCTAATTCGACGGAAACGGCTTCTCGAACACGAACAAATGTAGGGCGGGACTTGATTTTGTCCATGGGGAACTGAGGTTTGCTATTGGTCGATCCATGTGAGTGACAGGCCCTCGCGCCAGTAAGAAGTAGGGAACGTTATTTTGATTAAAAATGGCTAAGCACATGACTTTAAAAAATAATGATAAATCATTTATGATAAATACGGGTGAAGAATTGTATTATTTTATTTTATGGTGAATTTATCACATATTATAAATAGCTCATTTTGTTCTGGATGACAGACACACGCTTACATGTCAAACACCCCAACAAATGGTTTGACAAGCCCAGTTTAGTAGAAGCTGGCAGTTGTGGTGAGACACTTTGTTTAAAACTGCATTTAGTTCATATTACAGCCTGAGAAACCACACCGACACTTTCAACGTGAAGAAATACAAGCCACTTCCTTCACAACCAGTTCATGGTTGGGAAAGACGATAAAATAAGGGCGTTTGCGCAGCATATTATATTCAGTATGTTTTTGTTTGTTTGTTTTTGCATTTTGTATGTGCTAAACTTTAATTTGGTCAACAGTAGCTCAACATGGACTACAACCAGCATTTTAATTTCATGGGACTTTTAAGTTTAAGCTTCTAAACCCTTTTATTAAGTCTCTGTAAGATTGTTATATTCCGGTCAAATTATCATAAAAAAAGTTTTAATTGTCTGTGCAACTGCCTTTAACCATGAAATATACACATAACATCACAATCATAATGGAAACTTCATTCAACGCCAGGGTGTTGCAACTTTGCAGGCATCTTCATGATCTTAAGAAATAGTCTCACAATTTCAAGAATAACATGTTAACCACTACCACAAATTAAATATATCTATTCAAATTGTATCATCAAAACCTGTTCTGACTGGTGTGTGTAAGTGTGAAGAAGACATACGGGACACACGAACATGGTCATTTCAGTTTATTTTCTCATGAACTCTTTGCATCAAGCACACAATTTATCAAAGTACAGTTTTCCATTCAAAGACCTCGACCGCACACGTTTGACAGCACAACATGGAGACAAACGTTGAGTAGAGAAAGGTCAAAATCCATGTCAGCCACTACTTCACTGCTGTGAGCATCTCGTATGTAAAAAGCAAACATGCACGTGTTACAAGGAAGAAACGTTTTCAGTAGGGGACATTTTTCTTTTCATTAAAAAACTTTTTTTTACTGCAATTCAGCTGGTCAAACCCATGGATTTCACCACAAACGGCGCTGTAAAAACATGTCGGACATGTTTCTGTGGCAGGGCAGAAACGCTCGAGACTGTAAAGATCACGTTGGCAGTAGAAGCTTCATTTAAAAGCTCAGCTTGACTCAAAACGAAGGGTTGCCATTATTAAGACACCAAGGTGTTCGATTTTAGTAGAAAAACGGCTGTGTATTTCACGTCTGGAATGATTTTAGTGTGCGTGTGCTTCTCTACTGAGACTGATGCTCTTAAAATGTTAACGTGCAGGAGAACAAACATCTCGAATCCGTCTAAAATAATCTCTACAATTAATAAGTAAGCTGAGGAAGACGTGTGGGTGGTAAACATGAATACTGCGTGCGAAACATACAAAAAAAACATGAAGGAAGGCAGACACTTCATTCTAAAAATACAATTTGGCAATTGACCACCAGGGGGCCGTGTAGAAAAATGAAAGCTCATGATGTCCTCAAATAGTGTCATGATGCTAAAGTCACGTCTGTGGAATATTAGCCGTCAATTTGACCTCTGGCAGAGTAATAGATTCGTAAAACTGTATAAATACACACATTTTGGTTCATCTTTAAAGCAAATGTAAATAAATGAGCAAAGGTTTAAAAAAACAAATGGTAACAGAACTATCTGCACATGTGCTGCATAGACACTACAAGAACTTGAAAAGTCAATGATTTCAGGAAACATTTTCCTGAAATCAGACGAATACGTTTGCAGGTAAAGTCCCCATGGATTTGGAGCACTTTAGACCGTGGTTAATAACAAATAAAACTTAGACTTTACACTTTTTCCTTCACTTTTTTTGCTTTTCATCGAAAAATATGGGAAGCCCTCGATCATTTCCGGAAATTCATTTGATTCACCCTCGCAAATATACATTTGTACATTTTTTGGTATGTATATAATTGAAAAAGGAACATATTTATATACTTTTACAGACCGATGAACCGCTCTTATGCCCGTCTGCAGACAGAAATATCTCATCTAAAGAGAAATGTAAAGAAAATCACTATTGAGAATAACTTTGGGTGCAATAAAATAATGCATTAAATTTGGGGGTAAATGTGCTTAATGGTCATGAAATATTGTCAAACTTGGTGCTTTTTAGGAAATATTTTACGTTGCTAAACATAAGCTTTGTTTTCTTTACGAATATATATTTTTGTCTTTTGATTTTAGGCTTATGTTTAACGTTTAAACTGTTGGATATATAGTTGGTGTGAATGATAACACGTGTCACAAAGCCGTTGTATGACTTCAGAAGCACAGAATTCTATCAGCTACTTCTATGCATTATTTTGCAGGTGGACGTACTTTCTGACATGTCCTCGTTCAGAACGTACTTCTTGGTGCCGATGCAGTAATTCTCAATGTACTCCGGCCAGTTCAGCTGGCGAACGTCAAAGTTGAAGGTCTGAAAGATCACGAGGATGAATTCAACACAGTTCTTCCTCTCTAAATGTTAGTATTTGCAACTTATTGATATTTCATTTTTATTTCAATAAAATAATATACACTACAGTTCAGAAGTTTGGGGTCAGTAAGTCTTTAAATCAGTAAGGATGCATTAAATTCAAAAGTGACATTTATCATGTTACAAAAGATTTGACGAGATGAATAAACCTGAAACGTTGAGAGCCCTGATCTCCCCTTTGGCTCTTCATTTGATCATGCTGCCAAAAGTTAGCAATATTTGCACTCAGAACTGGATTAAAAATGCAAAATAACTATTCATGGATTTGACTCGACCTGCCATTTGCAATGCAAATGAACATGCAGTTATGTGATTATGATTTATTTGGAGTTTGGAGTCCGGAATTAAACATGCAACATAGTGACAATAACTGTTTCAGCTATTCTGTTTCATGCAAACTGTTGCATTAATTTGGTATTGAATCAATTTTCACTCAGGAATTTTCACAAATAATTGCAATGAAACACATGCCGTTTTTTGACAGTATATGCAGTGCCGGTCAGAAACTCATATTACGCACCGATCTCTCCCCAGTGGAAGGGGTTAATGCCTCCAGTTGTGCAGTTGTACACCAGTGCAGTTTTCGGTCTGAAACGGAAAAATAAAAAGAAAGAAATCACAGTGTGCTGCTTGTGAACAACATCGCATTTTCCCCTTAAATATGCAAATGCCTAGGGATATTCCAAGCTTATATTGCACGTCTCTATCCGTTTAATCACCTGCAGGTGTAACATAAGCAAATCAAAGTGGTTTTGAGAGGAAGCTGCAGGTGTACCTGTGCACCACGGTGTACCAGCCAGCAGCCAGTGTCAGGTTTATAACCACTTCAGAGTGTGCTTGGCTAGAAGATGGTAGAAAACAACATCTGCCAACAGGGTAAGAAAGACAATCTTGTTTTCCCTTTGAATTAAGTTTTTTTTTTTTTTTTTTCTAACCCCACTGGCAGATTTTTTTTTTAAGTATAAACTATTTTTCAGATCTTATGTCATTTTGTTTCTCAAGTAAATGCATCTTCATTACGTTTAGATATTCATACTGTAAAACAAGACAAAAATACTGAGTAAGAAAATCTGTTTTTGCAGTGCAGAGTTTTTGACTTTCCTCTGTCTCCCTCTCTACTCCTTTCTGCCCTTTTCTCTCTGGGTTTTGGTTTTCCTGTTGGCTCATTCCCGTCTCTTCCTTGTGTCCCTACAGAGTGCCTTTGTTGATAGCTTGGAAGGAGACAGTCCATATGCCAAGAAACAGGTCTTTACCCCAAAAACCCTTTTGTGCATTCTCTTTGTTGTGGGCTGGCCTTGCACTCTTCCACCTCTCTTTTCCTTCACAGCAATTTGTTTTTCCTTTGAAACTTGATTTGGGGAAGGGAAGGGTTCTGAGAGATACAGCTGACCATGGCTACTGGACATTAGCAAGACTCTCTCCTCCTCCTATCTTTCCATTTGCACATCTTTCCACATATTCTCAGTCAATGAGATCCACATAGACACTCTAGCTAGCAGAATGGCTTCTTCTCATAGGCAACCAATCACAGCTGAGTCACCTTTGCTCATGGCCTCAGCACCACAGACACACTCATACATTGACTGCACTGGAACAAAGGATGACGCTCCACTAATGCACCTCATGCCTGATGCTTGCTCTGAATCTTGCCATTCATCAACACTAGAGATGTAAAGAACTTGTTTTTTGTGCCTTTTGTTGAACTGAATCTGCACAGGAATGTTGAACGAGGAGTTGCAGTGTTGTATCTGGAATGTACGAGGATTCAAAGTTTTTGTGATGCTTATCATTTGCAGGTTTATGGAACGGTAAGTTTCAGCAATAAGCAAAGGAAGGGAATGTAATCTGAAGACTAATCAATGGAAAATTACCACAAGTGACCCTGATGTGAGTCTCGTTCAGTGTAAACATTTGAAACGGGACGTTTCAGTTTGGACAGTTAAAACATTATTAACTTGATTTTAAAATTATAACTAATTGATTTAGGGGCGTAACACAACAAGCCAATGTCCAGCCATTGGTGAGCGTCTGTCGGGCTAGTTTATGCGATGTTTGCGTGCAGCATTTTGGTCCAAATGTAGCCGATGCGAGGCAACAACCCAATCGCCTTTTGTTACCGCAAGATCTTTGACGTTGGCTTGGTGCGTTACGGCCTTGTGAATGAAACTCAATATCAGGGTCCTGAGTGATGTGCACATTTGCAAGTTGATATTAAACTCTTTCTTTGTCTCTTGCAGCCCCTGGTCAAGCAGGACAGCCTGGACACTTACAACGAACGGGACCCTTTCAAGAACGATGATGCCCGGGATGAGGAAGATGACCCAGAGGATGTGGACAGTGGCATCGAGGGAGAGGTCGACCCTCTCGACAGAGACGTCATCATCGAACCGCCGCCGCCGCCGCCACCACTGCGACCCCCGACTGAGAGAGTGTCCTTCCCCAAGGGTCTGCCCTGGGCCCCCAAAGTCAGGTAGCGTTGCTCGTTTCAAAACACACCACTCTGGATATTACCTGCCATTCATTTTCATTTAAATGCAATGCTTTAACGGTTGGTGACATATGTTTGGAAAAATTCCTGAGATCCAAATCCTATGCCACCAACTTACCTACACTCTAAAAAATGCTGGGTTGAAAATGGACAAAACAAGTGATTGGGTTGTTTTGACTCAGCTGTTGGGTTAAATGTTTGCCCAACCTGCTTGGTAGTTTTATTAAACTCAACTATTGTCAAGTTCTCCTCTGCGTTCAAGTTCCAAAGGACACTAGGACAACTCAAATTTTTGACTTAATCACTTTTAATTTTCTTTTTGGTTTTGTTAGTTGATCCACAAAATTAGGTTGTAAACCTTTAAAGACAGAAAAACAAAAGTTATCAACTTAACTAAACATTTTCAAATGTTTTAGTAAAGTTTTAACATTTAACAATTTTAACTTGTACTATCTTGTACATTTATACATTTAAACTCAAAATGAAATTAACAAACTCATTTAAACACAAAATCAATTAAATCAATGCTGCAACGTTTTCCTTAACTAATCTAGCAGCATTTCAAACACAATGAAATAAAATAAACATGTCACCGACCATTGGCGTCTTTGGACTGAACATTCGAGTTACTTGGGAGTTCTTCTCTCTCTGAAGTTTCTATGTCTGAATGACTGAGAACCTCCATTTTTATACAGGTGCTCTCAATCAGTGATAATGACTCATTTGGTGATAAGCAGCCAGTTTGCTGCTGCTGGTGCACTCTGGGAAATGTAGTTTTTTAAAATCCATTCCTGAGATTTAGCTCAACAACTATTGTTTAAAAATTACTGTATTGTTTGCTTAAAATGAACCTAAAATATGTTAGGTTGTAAAACATTAATAAATGTTAATTTCCAAGTATAATTTGAAAAATTGGACTCCTGCTCCATAAGCACTGCTGGATTTGGTCTCAGGAATCCCAGGGGGAGCGTCTGGATCTTTACTCCCCCCTCCGTGTCTAACCTTCTCTCAACCTTCCAGTCATGAACTGATCCGCTCATTTTTGCAGCTTGTCACAGCTCACGACCGGATGACCATCACGCAACCATGCTTTGGAGACCAGACTGGGATTGATCCCAAGTCCTTCCGTTCAGGGAAAACACACTCAGACCACTGAGCTACGGGCACTTCCACACTTTTCTTTCTTTTTTTTTGGATTCTTGTCTTTTTTTTCATCGAAAAATCACTAAAACTACAATTTTTCGACATCAAGAGAGGGAATCAGACGAGGATTTCCCACGTCAAGGGCTGACGTTCAAACCATTACACCACTGGTCCTTTAAAGTTCGCAGCTCTTTTTTGGTATTCTTGTCTCTTTTTTTCATTAAAAAAACCCAGAGAAACTAAACAAATACTCCACCTCTAGAGTGGAACTCAAACCAAGCTTTTCCACCGCTGGTCCTTTCACACTTGTTGGTCATTTTTTGGATTGTTGTCCTTTTTATTCATTGAAAAACCAGTAAAAACTACTTCAATCTTGAGGGAGATTTGAACCAGGATTACCCACACTTCTAGGACTGATATTCAGACCACTGCACCACTGGTCATGTCACACTCACCACTGCAAATCGAGTCTAATGAACATAGTTTCGCCCTCCTAGCTTAGCTTTGTGTTGTTTGATGGGGAAATGTTTGTAATTGTGGGGCTTGATCCAAGCACCCCACATATGAAAGGCAAGTGATTTTTCAGTTTATCAACAGCATTAATTAAAAAAAACAATGGAATGTAAACAATAATGGGATTCAAACTCAGGACTCTCTGGGTAAAGTTTAACACTTTATCGCTTGAGCCACTAAATCTGACAAGATCAGATGTTTTGGATTGGTCTTTCTTGAGAACTTTGTGTTACATGATGAAATTTTTTTTTGTAAATCTGGGATTGGAACTAAGAACTCTACATGTGAAGGCGATCGATTAAACAAAAGTTGGATTTGAACTCAAAACTCCATTATTAAAACACACTTTATCTCTTGAGCCAGTGTTTGAGCTCAAAAAAGTGTTTTGAGAACTTTGTTTTATATGCAACAATAGGATGTGAAGAAAGAACTCATGCGTAAAATTCAATATTTGACAATATAATGATCTGAGCCACAGAACCTTTTTATACATGGTTTTGTTTTAGCTGCTGTGATCCTGACTTTGTCAGCTTTTACTCTCTAAAGTGACCCAGTAATTTCCTACACATTATCAGTGTTCATTTATATGATTGTTTAATCTGTATGGAATCAATGTTAAGGTATTTTTAAAAATGTCTGCTCAATGTATGGACTGAATCTGCATCATTTGAATTTTATGTACAAAATGTTTTGTCCCACATAAGCTGATGTGACAAAAAAGAAAAGGGAAAAAGAATATTCTAAACCATTTATTAAACCAAGTTGTATCAAATGTGCAAACAATCACAAATGATCATTAAGAACTTTATTATCAAACTCAAACTGTTAACTCATATATATGAATTGTATCACGTTTTATGCAGAACAGTCCTCACACTGACCAGCCTGGAGGTTTTCTAGTAATCCTGGGGATCATGAATATCTGCTGCAGCTGTTTTTAATTAGGGTTGGAGCTAAACTCAGGAAAGTGGCTCACAAGGAGCAGGATTAGATACCTCCCCCCTCCTCCACTCTCAAATTCCTTCTCCTGCTGTTTTCATTTATTACAAATACACTTCTTGTCCACAAGGGGGACACCTTAAAACACTGATCTGGTCTCATGCGTGTGCCCATCATCCATCCATTCATTCTCCACACCGCTTGTCCTGTGTAGGGTCCAATGCGGGGATGATGGAGCCTGATCCAGTGTCTCAGATTAAAATTAAACACAATTAAAATGGTTAGTTGTTTTATCAGTCTTTAGTTCATAAATTAATGTCTTATAAATAAATTAAAAATTAGGATGTCATCTATGTTCATGCTGCTTCAATCTGAATGTAAGTGTAACTTGATCGTGTGAAGATCCCGGTGTCATTCACCTGTACAAAACACTGATGCTGCTTTATATTGCAAACTGATATTACGTGCAGGAAAAAAAAAATAGTAGGCTAAATCCTGCGCACGATTTACTATTTTTTTGTTGCGTGTCATGTGGGGGGCTCGTAAAATACAGTGGTTACACTCAAAACTTTTTCTACTGGTCTTAGTTTTAAAAAAAAAGCTAATAAAAAAAGTTTAATTATTGAAGTAATTATTGATACCATATCAAGACAAATTGCTTTAGCTGTTTTGCCCTGCCCAGGGTAGAAAATGCCCATTTATTCCAAAATTATTTTGATCTAAAAAAAAAAAAAAAATCATAGACAGAACAAATCATAAAAAAAGTAATTAAAAAATGTGGTTCCATGACCCCTTTAAAACTTATTTTGTTTTTTAGGTTTTTAATGGCCATTTAACTGCTGTATAATGGTTTAGGATTTGATTCAACACTTCTTCCTGAATAATCTTTGAGAAATGTGGAGTGTTGAGAATTATTATTTCTACACTGGATCTCACAAGACGTTTCAAGTAAATATAAAGAAATGTTTTTTGATTATCATCCAGCAAGCATCAAACTGATTTGCATATATTTCTCAGTCAGACTGAAAGGGGAAGTGGTAAAAACTCTAATAGCAGTAAAGACGTGTTGTTCTGTCACACATCTCTCCCTCGATCCAGTGTAAAAGTGTCACAGTGGAGCGCTGCAGCTCTGTCACTCTCTCTGGTAAGTCATTTACATTCACTAAAACTTCTGTCCTTTTGAGATTTTCAGTGTTTTGACTCTCTGAGGTTGCGAATGTGTTTTTAATCTTTCTAAAAAGATCTGATTTACTGTTCTGCACATGACATTTACTATCTGACTAATGAAAAGTTTTTGGACTTTAGAAATAATAAGGGTTTACACCAACAGCTAAAAATTCATAGACGTTAAAAAACTAAATAACTGTTAAATGTTTATACGCTCTTAAAAATAAAATGTTCCAAAAGGGTGTTTTTTTTTTCACAGCGATTCCATAGAAGAACAATTTATAGTTCCCTGAAGAACCTTTCAGTGAACACTTCTTAAAAAGACATTTTCTTCTGAATATGAAGAACATTTTAATAATCAAAAGAACCTTTTTTCCACTATAAAAGACCTTTTGAGGAATGGAGAGATGTTAACGGTTCTTCATGAAACCATCAATGTCAATAAATGTCTTTATTTTAAGAGTGAATATGATTGTGTATTTTCTGTTGTAAGGTGGAGTGAACGTACATGATGGAAATATCGGTGACGTTCCTCCTCACTGGATGTCTGATACAAGGTCTCGTTCTTATAGATTATTCCTCTGCTCAATTCATATTCTGAAAGCATTTTCTTGTAAGATTAAAGAGCAACAAGTGCTGCATTTATTCTGCATGTGAACTCTGTGTGATCAGTTCCTCTCGTCTGTGTGTGTTTTAGGAATTTTTTGTGGTTTTAATATCAGTCTGCCGAAGACAGTAGAAGCTCTACAAGGATCCTGTGTTTTCATACCCTGCACTTTTGATATTGATCAAATATATGAAAATGATCTCACTGATAATGCAAAGAGAATATGGTATAAAGAGCCAGACTCTTACCCTCTCACTCCAGTGTTTAACTCCAGTAGCCCCAACACTGGAGTGTTAAAAGGAGAAATATTTGGAACTCCTACAGAGAAAAACTGCAGCACACGCTTCGATAACGTCACGCAGAATGATAACGGGTCATATTACTTCAGACTTGAAGCCAGCCGTAAATTGAAATATAACTACAGAAGACCTCCCTTGTCACAAGCCTCCGAAGTTGTAATTGCCATCATAGGTGAGTGTCATATTGTTCATGCTGCTTCTATCTGAATGTAAGTGTAACATGATCGTGTGAAGCTTCCGGTGTCATTCACCTGTACAAAACACTGATGCTGCTTTATATTGCAAACTGATAACTATCATATTTTAATTTATTATCAATCAAAAACACTGATTTGTAGCACAAGCAGTTTTAACATTTACTGCACTTTATTCTTCTAGTTATTTCCCAACAGACCTTCTGTAGCTCCGCCTCTTTTGTTGTCTTCTGGTTTGTATTTCTTATAGATCTTACAGATTTATGAATGTACCGCTTGTTTTAAAATCTTCCCGTCGACTGTTAATTACAACACTTCACTTCACCAGTGAATTACTCTTCAACAGCGACGCCACAGAAATATACAGAGCTACAGCAAAAACTGAAGTTCAAACACAAAATTCTCAAGATGGCCGCACGCTTGTTTCTCTGATGCAAAAGTTCTACAGCGGCCAATGAATAAGAGGTCTCGCACACTCACAGAAAACACCTTACGTCCTCAATGCAAAATGATTTGGATAGTGTGACTGGATATAAATGAAAAATAAATCTACTGCTGTACAATACTGGGATAAGATGATCCACATGATCCTGTAATATTTGACTGTATCTATCCGTTCTGTAGAGTCTCCACCCAATCCCACAGTGAGTCTGTTGAAGGATCAGCAGGAGGAGACGGAGGTGAAGGAGGGAAGCTCTGTGAATCTGCGCTGCTGGAGTAAGATCTTCTGTTCTTCTGATCCACCAGTTCTCAGATGGAGCTCTTCTCCTGAACACCTCCTCAAGAACGTCACACAACAGCAGCGTCAGAAGGAATCTAACATCATCTCTGATCTGATCTTCACTGTAACTCACCGTCATCATTCAGCCACTTTCACCTGCTCCGTCACACACCAGCAGCAGATCACAAAACATGTGTCCCGCACGCTACAAGTTCAGTGTAAGACAGGGATTATTTCAGTCAATTCTGTCTGATCATCTAGAATTAGTGCTTTAAATCACAACATAATTGCCTGAATGTTTTTCTCCTCCATTAGATGCTCCTAAAAACACATCTGCACATGTAAATCCATCTGGTGTTGTTCTGGAGGGCCGTTCAGTGACTCTGAGCTGCAGCAGTGATGCAAACCCAGCGGTGCTCAACTACACCTGGTACAGAGACACTGAAGAACCCCTGAAACCAGTGCAGACCGGACAGAACCTGACCATCAACAACACCGACCCGACACACAGCGGACGATACGTCTGTACGGCTCAGAACGAACACGGCGCTCAGAACGCATCAGTGCAGCTGGACGTCCAGTGTGAGTATCAAGAGTCTGTTCTAATTTACTCACAATCATTACTTTCACACTTTATACATACACACAATATACTGTAAATAAGTATATAAAATATTGCGTAATGCATATAATTTATTTTATACGCAGAGAGAGAGAAATAGTAAATAAATACAAAAAAACTCAAATATAAACATTAAATATTTTATATACATTTTTAAATATAAAACCTTCACAGTTACTTTAAATGCAAAGATTTAATGTCACTTATTTTACACTTTATCAAACGTTATTATAAATGATCTTCATTTAAACAGCCGTTTCATCCTTTACTAGAATTGTAAATGTTCAGCGAACAACAGGAACTAAATGCAAATAAACATTACTTTGTTAATTTATAATCTGTAGTCTTTTATACTGCAGACAGCGGACCCTTTTAACATGGATGAGAAATGGGAAGGAGTTCACATTGAGCATTTTTATTTTTCAGTAATTACTTCCCATACTTACATTAGTGTTATTTCATAGCATTAATGACTTTATTATTCAAAAAATGTTGCCTAAATTCTTTTCTCCTCCATTAGATGCTCCTAAAAACACATCTGCACATGTAAATCCATCTGGTGTTGTTCTGGAGGGCCGTTCAGTGACTCTGAGCTGCAGCAGTGATGCAAACCCAGCCGTGCTCAACTACACCTGGTACAGAGACACTGAAGAACCCCTGAAACCAGTGCAGACCGGACAGAACCTGACCATCAACAACAGCGACCCGACACACAGCGGACGATACGTCTGTACGGCTCAGAACGAACACGGCGCTCAGAACGCATCAGTGCAGCTGGACGTCCAGTGTGAGTATCAAGAGTCTGTTCTAATTTACTCACAATCATTACTTTCAGACTTTATACATACACACAATATACTGTAAATAAGCATATAAAATATTGCATAAAGCATATAATTTATTTTATACGCAGAGAGAGAGAAATAGTAAATAAATGCAAAAAAAATCTAATATGAACATTAAATATTTTATATACATTTTTAAATATAAAACCTTCACAGTTACTTTAAATGCAAAGATTTAAGGTCACTTATTTTTCACTTTATCAAACGTTATTATAAATGATCTTCATTTAAACAGACGTTTCATCCTTTACTAGAATTGTAAATGTTCAGCGAACAACAAGAACTAAATGCAAATAAACATTACTTTAATTTATAATCTGTAGTCTTTTAAACTGCAGACAGCGGACCCTTTTAACATGGATGAGAAATGGGAAGGAGTTCATATTGACGATTTTTATTTTTCACTAATTACTTCCCATACTTACATTAGTGTTATTTAGGGCTGCAACAATTAATCGATAAAATCGATAATAATCGATTATGAAAATCATCAACAACGATTGTCATTATCGATTAGTCGGGTCTGCCCACGTGCACACAAAACCTTCGCCAGTATTGTCAAATTACAGCACCGAATAACGCATTTCTATGGACAAAATGGATTTAAAAACAGTGGAGGAAACAGAGTGAGCTGCTGCGGGAAAGGTGCGCGATCCAAACTGCCCAAAACATGAGAACTCTTTATTTGAAGCTTCAAGCTAATGCATTAGCTCCGTGTTTAGCATGGCTTGCCCTGTCAGGCGCTTGACAGATGCGCGCGCGTCCTCAGCGCAAAACGTTCATTCTATGGCTATATCCTTATCAGTACATCTTTCAAATTCACGCGAGGATTTCCTTTTTGCATAAAGGTTTGTCCTGAAACTTTACATTACTGAATGAGCGCCGCCGCGCGCACCCGCATCAGACTGACGGAACGCGCTAGAGAGAGACAATTAATGTTCAGCGCAAAAATATTAATTTTGCTGAAATATCTGTTGTTGACAGTTCAGTTTAGGTTTAAAAATCAGTATGTCATTCAGGAATTCATGGGAGTAGTAACTGTAAAGGGATAACAGCATGTAACTGAATAAATGTAAGACGTTTCTATTATTTACAGGATAAAGAAATGACAGTAAGAGGTTATGGGTGTGTTCCTGCTAAACATTTCTCTTGACTGTTGGTTAACACTGAGTTTGTGTTTTTGATTTTCTTTATTATCTTATTTTTTAATGTAGAGATTTAAACTATTTTCACTATATTCAGTGCTTAAATTTTTTAGACCACCGAAATCATTTTTATTTTTATGTAATGGTTAATACACCAGTATGTGTACGCTGTTTAGTCACAGTAGTATTTCTAATGCTAAAATATAAATATTATCGTCATGAATTTTCAAATTTACTGTTTTACAAGAAAGACAGAAAATTGGGCATCTTTTTTCAGATGCCCAATTACAGTCAATAATAACAGACTGTGGAAAAGTATATGAAAACAACACCAGCAAGAATGCAAGCTGTTATCAAAGCCAAAGGAGGCCAAACAAAATATAAAGTTTTTTTGGACGTTGTGTTAATAATGACTTTTTGTCAGATCCCTAAAATATTTGTGTTTTATTTTCTGTGACAGGTAGTCTAAGACATTAAGCACTGTATGTGTTCATAGCATTCATTTGGCACATTTGTTTGAAGAACATTGGGCAGGATGTGTAATAATGTGTTTTTTGTCAATAAAATAATAAAAAAAGAAAATTAGGATTTTTATCCGATTAATCGAAAAAATAATCGGCCAACTAATCGATTATCAAAATAATCGTTAGTTGCAGCCCTAGTGTTATTTCATAGCATTAATGACTTTATTATTCAAAAAAATGTTGCCTTTTCTCCTCCATTAGATGCTCCTAAAAACACATCTGCACATGTAAATCCATCTGGTGTTGTTCTGAAGGGCCGTTCAGTGACTCTGAGCTGCAGCAGTGATGCAAACCCAGCGGTGCTCAACTACACCTGGTACAGAGACACTGAAGAACCCCTGAAACCAGTGCAGACCGGACAGAACCTGACCATCAACAACACCGACCCGACACACAGCGGACGATACGTCTGTACGGCTCAGAACGAACACGGCGCTCAGAACGCATCAGTGCAGCTGGACGTCCAGTGTGAGTATCAAGAGTCTGTTCTAATTTACTCACAATCATTACTTCCACTTACTTTCCTGCAAATACTTTCACCAGTGTTATTTCATAGTGTTTATGTCTATTATTTTACAAATGTGAAAATATGTCAATGCATAATATATTGTGGCAGTCTGAATGCTTGGTAATCGCAATTAGAAATCAGTTACTCACATTCAAGAGCACTGAATTGACCGATTTCTCATTATATCCTCTCAATGGAAAAAAGAGAATGTTATTTTGATTAGGATTTCATTTGCAAACCCTAACATTAATGATCCAAGTAATGAGGCCTGTCTGTAAACAGATTTTTTTCAGTGAACTCCAAAATTGTGTTCAGTGTCGGACATTTCCTCATTTTGAAGCAACTGAATTTAATAGTTTGGGCTCTGTTGTTAATTAATTGTAACCTGTAATATTATATTAATATGCAAGTAAGGGCTCCTTATATAGTTTATAGCATTAGCTGAGATAGATATTTTTTTATCCTTAAGAAAATTTTAATTACAATTGAATTTATTTAAACAGAAAAAGACACATCAAACAGTTTAATAAAAAAAAAAAAAGACAAAGCTATTTTGTGTTTATATTCTCAAAACCGAGGTACGTACCAAACCGTCATGTTTGTGTACCGTTTGTATCTCCATAACTGAGGCCGATGCGATTCACTGCTATATTCACTCATTTAATCTGATCCCTTATAGCAAATGCATAACAATGCACTAGATTGCATTTGGATGCAAAAAGCTTTGCTTATGGTGAAAATAAAAATGGATTGACATTAAAAAGAGGCAATTTCACCATTAAAGCATATGTGTGGTATATACGGTTTCACACAGTCACAACTGCACTTTCAGTACAGACAAAAGCATCTTTAAATAACTTAAACTTGATGTGTAACTTAAGTTGAAGACCATTTTATCATATGAACTACACAGCATTCTACATGATTTAATATCTTATATGAAGCGTGCATACCGGCAATCGTAAACAAAAACGTGTGACAGGCTGACGGTGACTGACGGTACAGTAGGCTGCAGATCAGTGGCATGCTACTGTAGAAACACTGTGAAACGGATGTAACACGACTGGTATTTCTGCATGAGTGTTTTCTTCATTTACAGAAAATGTATATGGAAAGACCATTTGGTTCCCCTTTTGTCAAAGCTCATGTTACAAAGCAACATGTTCACGTTAGTGTTTTAAAATGCAAGATTTCAATATAAAACTGAATCCAATTGCAAGAAGCTGTCAACAGCCTTTTTTGTAATTCTAACGCAATGTGATTAAATGCTGACCGACATCTCAAATTCTCCTTGACCATCACCGAGTCAGTTGATGACTTCATATTAAACACTTTATTTCATCTTTTCAAATATTTTCTTCATTTTTATTAAATACAAATGCCTTTCCGATCTAATTTGTGATGGGAAAAGGGAGAAGAGAGAGTTTGGCAAAAAGGCGGATTCAAACCTGGGGTGATCACATCAAAAGCTACTTTCACGTACCCTACGGCCTACGCCACTGCAAAAGTTACACAGAACGCGTCTTTTTAGTATTTAACTGAAATAATTTGATGGCTAAATTACACCCTATATAGATTACATTGGACACCTGTTACTTTAGTTTTCGAGTGTTTTTTTGGTCCATTCAATAACCATCAAGATGCACTCAGCAAATGCAAAACACTGATCATTTAGATTAGGGTTGGGCAATGTCTACCAAAGCGGCATCTTACAATCTCGCGGTCCGGATGGAAACATGCCGGGGTCCAGATGCCGACCACAGTCTGCCATTTGAATGTCAATGGTTTAGTTTGAATCACGTGGAATCGTGATGCTCAACATCGTGATGTCTGTCATCATTGGCGACGGACGATGGCATCGTGTAACAATGCAAAGTGCATTGTTTATGGTAAAACAATAAACATGGCTTGACGTGAAAAAGATGCATTTTCAGCACTGAAAAGACAGTATCGAATGAGAAGCCGCTGTCTGGTCATCTAGAATTAATGATGTAAATCATAATGTAATTGCCTGAATGATTTTCTCCTCCTTTAGATGATCATGTACATCTGTGTCTGTAAATCCATCTGGTGTTGTTCTGGAGGGCCGTTCAGTGACTCTGAGCTGCAGCAGTGATGCAAACCCAGCGGTGCTCAACTACACCTGGTACAGAGACACTGAAGAACCCCTGAAACCAGTGCAGACCGGACAGAACCTGACCATCAACAACACCGACCCGACACACAGCGGACGATACGTCTGTACGGCTCAGAACCACGATCATTAGTGTACTGGACTTCAGTATTTACACCACAATATATATTCATTTGGTGAAAATGTTTGACTTTTTTTTTTTTAAAGAGTGGTTTTAATGGAAGTGTTTCAATAGATATGGTAATTCTTATGATTAATTTATTAGTTTGGCTTAATTCCTATTTTATGCTATGCTCCTTCTTACATGCTCGCATAGAAATGCTCTTCACATGGTTTAATAAGTCTGCAGCCAGTTGTATGAAACCTCTTAAGTAAGGGAATCAGTTTGCAAAAAAAGCTAAACGTTTACAGTATTACAGTTACGATGGAACTGGCCCAGTAGAAGTTAACCAAGTGAGAATCTCATGATGCTTACTCTACAGACACATTTTTAAGAGTGTGAAAAAGGCTGAAGTGTGAAAACTGTTTTTGTTACTGCGCTTACTTATAACCTACAAATGTAACGTTGATTATTGCAATTAATTAATAAAATTCCTTGTTTGCATGTCAACATTCCTTGTATGAAGTATTTTATAATATTCAAACATTTTCAGTTTGACAGAATGTTCTTCAAAGTGCCATGGGAAGTGTCACTCCTACTGAAAATGCCCATTTCAAATTCAATTTTCAACTTTTAACAAATGTAGTTATTTAATCAGGCTCTTAATGATTGATGTAATCTTTTTGTATATCAGAAAGCCAGCTTTTTCCTAATAATAATCATTATTAGAACAGAACACATTTCACACAGAGAAAACTAGCGATTAATGAAGGTCCAGATGTTAAAGCTGTTGATTCTACTTTGCCCTTATAAAAATGTAATTACAGGACCAGCGATGGCTTCTCATGCTTATCGGCAAAAGTACTGAATCTCTATAGAACTTTCTATGAAAAATAACAGCCTAGAGGCTAATGTACATCTAGTACAGTAAAATGTGACCAATTCTTGTGTGGTTGGTCATCAGTAGTTTAAAAGCTTCCTAATTTATGTTGGTGCATGTCAGTATTGTGTATTTCTACCGGAGCAACGGATCACAAAACTCACGGTTCGGATCATTTTTTGGATCTTTTCTAAAACACACTTTATGTACTTCGATATCACAGCAAAAACTACTAGCCTAACTGATAAAGTTCAAACATTATTAAACAAGTGAACAGTCAGTAAAAAACAACAAAAAGGCACTAATTATAGGTAGAGATATACAACATAAAGTTACAAATAAAGTAATGTCTAACAGTAGTATTCAGGCACAGAAGTGAAGTAATTAAATGTAAAATAACACTGCGGTGTTCACTGTATAAATTAAATATAGATTAATCTTTGTTAAAGCGGTTTTGTTGTTTGAAAGCAGCAGATCCAATATAATGATACACATCCGATTTGTTTCTCAACAGTTTATGTTCACTAAAGACATAACCAACTGTGTTTAAGAGAATACTTACAGAGACGGACATTTTAATAAAATTTAGTGTGTATTTGTCCATTCAAGCGCAAGACGACGCAGAATCTCTCGTTTCTCGGTGTGTGGCTGTGAGCACGGATAACAGTGCAAGAGTACAGAATCGACTTTTTCACCTCTTTTTGCGCTTGAATGGTTTAAAATCACTTGAATACGTAAATTGGCGAGAGAAAATACGTGCAAATGATCAACTTTCACTCTACGATGGTTAAACTTTGAAATGAATCCGCAAATCACATCAGTATGGACCAGAGATGGAAACTGGAGTCTGCGACTCAGACTTGTGTCACACTTAAGTCGCAAAAAATGACTCAAAGACTCGTGAACACGTCTGATATGGACCATGAATCAACTACGATCTGTTACACTCCTGCTCTTTTCCTCATCACTGCAGTGAAAACCGACAGTCGCACCTACTGGCCGGAAGAGATAATGAGGGCTTTAAAACGCATTTGTGCTTTTAAAAAAACGCAACAAAATGGAAAACAGCACATTTAACTTGACACAATGTTTTAAAATGCAGAGTGAGAAAGTAGGAAAGCAGAAGAGGCACAACAATTACGATGTGTTTAACACATTATGTTTAGATTTTTCATCTTTTTCATCACCACTAGGGAAGGGCGAACAAAGTGTAAGAATTTATATTAAATTGTATATTTGACGTTTATAACGCGAGTCAATCTTCGGGAGCTTTCGACAATAATCAGGGATTTAAGCCAAAGTAGCTACTCATCAATTGCAGATTACAAGAGGACAAAACGTCTGTTATCTTCGGAGCAATTCTGAGATGTGTCTGAAGTCCGCAGTCTTCTGCTTCATATTTAATAGCGCTCCATTATGATCGCTGTTGACGAGGAGCTTAATATGATCACTAATCGCTAATACGCGCCATACCCGAGCGTGGCATAACTGACTCCTCCCCCCATCAAGACCATTGTTTATACATATAGGCAAAATAAAACATTTATTAAAGGCGTCATGAATTGAGAAATCTAATTTTCCTTGGTATTCCACTGCATCTCGTGTTTTTAAATGCAAAAAGCACTCTGCGTGATCGGTGCTTCGGCATTAATACATTATGCTGTTTTGTTTATAATTGTTTGCATTACAATTTATGAAATTATATTACATACATTGCTTTAAAAAAAACAATGGACCCTTTTCACAGACTGTGATGACACGTTTTAACGGTCATCAATATCATAAATCCTGCAAAGTTTTTTTGTATTTTTCATTTAAAAAAATAAATGATGAACATTTATAACACTGTACATTGTAATATATTACCTTTGCATCAAATGGCAAAAAATAAATTAACGCTGCTGTGAGGGTGTTTAATACAGCAGCTGTGGGAGTGACGGTAAGAATGACATCTTTCTCTTTTCTGACTGCCGTAATCAATTGCTATTTTTTTCCTCTTTTTGAAAGTTATGAAAACACAATTGTGGAGTTTCTTTTGCTCTCTGTGCAATCAAAATCCTGGGCACGATTTAATATTTTTTTCTTGCGTGTCATGTGTGGGGCTTGTAAAATACAGTGGTTACACTCAACACTTTTTTCTATTGGTCTTTCTTTAAAAAAAAGTTTATAAAAAAAAGGTTTAATTATTGAAGTAATTATTGATACCATATCATGATAAATTTCTTTAGCTGTTTTGCCCAGCCCAGGGTAGAAAATGCCCATTTATTTCTAAATTATTTTGATCTAAAAAAAAAAAAAAAAAAAAATCATAGACAGAAGAAATCATAAAAAAAGGAATTAAAAAATGTGGTTCCATGACCCCTTTAAAACTTATTTTGTTTTTTAGGTTTTTAATGGCCATTCATTTTTAATGAAAGTGACAGAGTAAAAAAAAATAGTAAATCTTCAGGAAATCCTTGTAGGCGCTGTGCCGGTGCTATGAACATTTCTTATGGGGTTTTATTTCGTCCCAGCGGCAAGTTATAAAGCCTGAATTCTGAGATATAAAATCACAATTAACTTTTTATTCCATGGTGGAAACAAATTTCCATACATTTTATCATCTGCGTTGTGATTGGACAAACAGCAGTATTTTGCTGAATGTTCTGCTTTCTGTTTCAGTCAGTATCTTGGGTAAGAAAGAATCTGCCAGATTTAGTCCTGAATTTCCCATGTTTCGTATTGTAATACTAATATATCTTTATATATATAATAGCCAACCTTAAAAAGTTAGAAACAAAGAAATAAAATGTCATTGTTTCTTTAACTGCTGTATAATGGTTTGGGATTGCAGATTTTAAATCTGATTCAACACTTCTTCCTGAATAATCTTTGAGAATTATGGAGTGTTGGGAATTATTATTTCTACACTGGATTTCACAAGACATTTCAAGTAAATATAAAGAAATGTTTGATTATCATCCAGCAAGCATCAAACTGATTTGGATATATTTCTCAGTCAGACTGAAAGGGGAAGTGGTAAAAACTCTAATAGCAGTAAAGACGTGTTGTTCTGTCACACATCTCTCCCTCTATCCAGTGTAAAAGTGTCACAGTGGAGCGCTGCAGCTCTGTCACTCTCTCTGGTAAGTCATTTACACTCACTAAAACTTCTGTCCTTTAGAGATTTTCAGTGTTTTGACTCTCTGAGGTTGTGAACATATTCAAGATGAGCTTCTCCCGATTTTAATCTTTCTAAAAAGATTTGATTTACTATTCTGTATTTGTTCTCATGACATTATCTGACTCATGAAAAATAGTTTTTGCACTTTAGAAATAATAAGGGTTTACACCAACAGCTAAAAATTCATACATGTTAAAAAACTAAACTGTTAAAAGTTTATACGCTCTTAAAAATAAAATGTTCCAAAAGGGTGTTTTTTTTCACAGCAATTAAACAGAAGAACAAATTTATAGTTCCCTGAAGAACCTTTCAGTGAACACTTCTTAAAAAGACATTTTCTTCTGAATATGAAGAACATTTTAATAATCAAAAGAACCTTTTTTCCACTATAAAAAACCTTTTGAGGAATGGAGAGATGTTAACGGTTCTTCATGAAACCATCAATGTCAATAAATGTCTTTATTTTAAGAGTGAATATGATTGTGTATTTTCTGTTGTAAGGTGGAGTGAACGTACATGATGGAAATATCGGTGACGTTCCTCCTCACTGGATGTCTGATACAAGGTCTCGTTCTTATAGATTATTCCTCTGCTCAATTCATATTCTGAATGCATTTTCTTGTAAGATTAAAGAGCAACAAGTGCTGCATTTATTCTGCATGTGAACTCTGTGTGATCAGTTCCTCTGTCTGTGTGTGTTTTAGGAGCTTTTTGTGTTTTTAATATCAGTCTGCCGAAGACAGTAGAAGCTCTACAAGGATCCTGTGTTTTCATACCCTGCACTTTTGATATTGAGCAAAGATATGAGAAGGATCTCACTGATAATGCAAACAGAATATGGTATAAAGAGACAGACCCTCTCACTGTAGTGTTTAACTTCAGTAGCCCCAACACTGGAGTGTTAAAAGGAGAAATATTTGGAACTCCTACAGAGAAAAACTGCAGCACACGCTTCGATAACGTCACGCAGAATGATCAAGGGTCATATTACTTCAGACTTGAAGGCAACGGTGGATTGAAACAAAGCTACAGAAAAACTGAAGAACATGTTGAAATTGCCATCATAGGTGAGTGTCATATTGTTCATGCTGCTTCAATCTGAATGTAAGTGTAACATGATCGTGTGAAGCTTCCGGTGTCATTCACCTGTACAAAACACTGATGCTGCTTTATATTGCAAACTGATAATTATCATATTTTAATTTATTATCAATCAAAAACACTGATTTGTAGCACACGCAGTTTTAACATTTACTGCACTTTGTTATTCTTCTAGTTATTTCCCAACAGACCTTCTGTAGCTCCGCCTCTTTTGTTGTCTTCTGGTTTGTATTTCTTATAGATCTTACAGATTTATGAATGTACCGCTTGTTTTAAAATCTTCCCGGTCGACTGTTAATTACAACACTCCACTTCACCAGTGAATTACTCTTCAACAGCGACGCCACAGAAATATACAGAGCTACTGCAAAAACTGAAGTTCAAACACAAAATTCTCAAGATGGCCGCACGCTTGTTTCTCTGATGCAAAAGTTCTACAGCGGCCAATGAATCAGAGGTCTCTCACACTCATAGAAAACAGATTACATCCTCAATGCAAAATGATTTGGATAGTGTGACTGGATGTAAATGGAAAACAAATCTACTGCTGTACAATACTGGGAGATAAGATGATCCTGTAATGTTTGACTGTATCTCTCTGTTCTGTAGAGTCTCCACCCAATCCCACAGTGAGTCTGTTGAAGGATCAGCAGAAGCTGACGAAGGAGACGGAGGTGAAGGAGGGAAGCTCTGTGAATCTGCGCTGCTCGAGTAAGATCTTCTGTTCTTCTGATCCACCAGTTCTCAGATGGAGCTCTTCTCCTGAACACCTCCTCGAGAACGTCACACAACAGCAGCGTCAGAAGGAATCTAACATCATCTCTGATCTGATCTTCACTGTAACTCACCGTCATCATTCAGCCACTTTCACCTGCTCCGTCACACACCAGCAGCAGATCACAAAACATGAGTCCCGCACGCTACAAGTTCAGTGTAAGACAGGGATTATTTCAGTCAATTCTGTCTGATCATCTAGAATTAGTGCTTTAAATCATATTTGCCTGAATGTTTTTCTCCTCCATTAGATGCTCCTAAAAACACATCTGCACATGTAAATCCATCTGGTGTTGTTCTGGAGGGCCGTTCAGTGACTCTGAGCTGCAGCAGTGATGCAAACCCAGCGGTGCTCAACTACACCTGGTACAGAGACACTGAAGAACCCCTGAAACCAGTGCAGACCGGACAGAACCTGACCATCAACAACACTGACCCGACACACAGCGGACGATACGTCTGTACGGCTCAGAACGAACACGGCGCTCAGAACGCATCAGTGCAGCTGGACGTCCAGTGTGAGTATCAAGAGTCTGTTCTAATTTACTCACAATCATTACTTTCACACTTTATACATACACACAATATACTGTAAATAAGTCTATAAAATATTACATAATGCATATAATTTATTTTATACGCAGAGAGAGAGAAATAGTAAATAAATACAAAAAAACCAAATATAAACATTAAATATTTTATATACATTTTTAAATATAAAAAAATATAAAACCTTCACAGTTACTTTAAATGCAAAGATTTAAGGTCACTTATTTTACACTTTATCAAGCGTTATTATAAATGATCTTCATTTAAACAGCCGTTTCATCCTTTACTAGAATTGTAAATGTTCAGCGAACAACAGGAACTAAATGCAAATAAATATCATTTTTTATTAATTTATAATCTGTAGTCTTTTAAACTGCAGACAGCGGACCCTTTTAACATGGATGAGAAATGGGGAGAAGTTCACATTGAGCATTTTTATTTTTCACTAATTACTTCCCATACTTACATTAGTGTTATTTCATAGCATTAATGACTTTATTATTCAAAAAATGTTGCCTAAATTCTTTTCTCCTCCATTAGATGCTCCTAAAAACACATCTGCACATGTAAATCCATCTGGTGTTGTTCTGGAGGGTCGTTCAGTGACTCTGAGCTGCAGCAGTGATGCAAACCCAGCCGTGCTCAACTACACCTGGTACAGAGACACTGAAGAACCCCTGAAACCAGTGCAGACCGGACAGAACCTGACCATCAACAACACCGACCCGGCACACAGCGGACGATACGTCTGTACGGCTCAGAACGAACACGGCGCTCAGAACGCATCAGTGCAGCTGGACGTCCAGTGTGAGTATCAAGAGTCTGTTCTAATTTACTCACAATCATTACTTTCACACTTTATACATACACACAATATACTGTAAATAAGCATATAAAATATTGCATAATGCATAGAATTTATTTTAATACGCAGAGAGAAATAGTAAATACACAAAAAATAAAATATAAACATTAAATATTTTATATATAATTTTAAATATAAAACCTTCAGTTACTTTAAATGCAAAGATTTAAGGTCACTTATTTTGCACTTTATCAAGCGTTATTATAAATGATCTTCATTTAAACAGCAGTTTCATCCTTTACTAGAATTGTAAATGTTCAGCGAACAACAAGAACTAAATGCAAATAAACATTACTTTGTTAATTTATAATCTGTAGTATTTTAAACTGCAGACAGCGGACCCTTTTAACATGGATGAGAAATGGGAAGGAGTTCATATTGACGATTTTTATTTTTCACTAATTACTTCCCATACTTACATTAGTGTTATTTAGGGCTGCAACAATTAATCGATAAAATCGATAATAATCGATTATGAAAATCATCAACAACGATTGTCATTATCGATTAGTCGGGTCTGCCCACGTGCACACAAAACCTTCGCCAGTATTGTCAAATTACAGCACTGAATAACGCATTTCTATGGACAAAATGCATTTAAAAACAGTGGAGGAAACAGAGTGAGCTGCTGCGGGAAAGGTGCGCGATCCAAACTGCCCAAAACATGAGAACTCTTTATTTGAAGCTTCAAGCTAATGCATTAGCTCCGTGTTTAGCATGGCTTGCCCTGTCAGGCGCTTGACAGATGCGCGCGCGTCCTCAGCGCAAAACGTTCATTCTATGGCTATATCCTTATCAGTACATCTTTCAAATTCACGCGAGGATTTCCTTTTTGCATAAAGGTTTGTCCTGAAACTTTACATTACTGAATGAGCGCCGGCGCGCGCGCACCCGCGTCAGACTGACGGAACGTGCTAGAGAGAGACAATTAATGTTCAGCGCAAAAATATTAATTTTGCTGAAATATCTGTTATTGACAGTTCAGTTTAGGTTTAAAAATCAGTATGTCATTCAGGGATAACAGGGATAACAGCATGTAACTGAATAAATGTAAGACGTTTCTATTATTTACAGGATAAAGAAATGACAGTAAGAGGTTGTGTGTGTGTTCCTGCTAAACATTTCTCTTGACTGTTGGTTAACACGGAGTTTGTGTTTTTGATTTTCTTTATTATCTTATTTTTTAATGTAGAGATTTAAACTATTTTCACTATATTCAGTGCTTAAATTTTTTAGACCACCGAAATCATTTTTATTTTTCTGTAATGGTTAATACACCGGTATGTGTAAGCTGTTTAGTCACAGTAGTATTTCTAATGCTAAAATATAAATATTATCGTCATGAATTTTCAAATTTACTGTTTTACAAGAAAGACAGAAAATTGGGCATCTTTTTTCAGATGCCCAATTACAGTCAATAATAACAGACTGTGGAAAAGTATATGAAAACAACACCAGCAAGAATGCAAGCTGTTATCAAAGCCAAAGGAGGCCAAACAAAATATAAAGTTTTTTTGGACGTTGTGTTAATAATGACTTTTTGTCAGATCCCTAAAATATTTGTGTTTTATTTTCTGTGACAGGTAGTCTAAGACATTAAGCACTGTATGTGTTCATAGCATTCATTTGGCACATTTGTTTGAAGAACATTGGGCAGGATGTGTAATAATGTGTTTTTTGTCAATAAAATAATAAAAAAAGAAAATTAGGATTTTTATCCGATTAATCGAAAAAATAATCGGCCAACTAATCGATTATCAAAATAATCGTTAGTTGCAGCCCTAGTGTTATTTCATAGCATTAATGACTTTATTATTCAAAAAAATGTTGCCTTTTCTCCTCCATTAGATGCTCCTAAAAACACATCTGCACATGTAAATCCATCTGGTGTTGTTCTGAAGGGCCGTTCAGTGACTCTGAGCTGCAGCAGTGATGCAAACCCAGCCGTGCTCAACTACACCTGGTACAGAGACACTGAAGAACCCCTGAAACCAGTGCAGACCGGACAGAACCTGACCATCAACAACACCGACCCGACACACAGCGGACGATACGTCTGTACGGCTCAGAACGAACACGGCGCTCAGAACGCATCAGTGCAGCTGGACGTCCAGTGTGAGTATCAAGAGTCTGTTCTAATTTACTCACAATCATTACTTCCACTTACTTTATACATACACACAATATACTGTAAATAAGCATATAAAATATTGCATAATGCATATAATTTATTTTAATACGCAGAGAGAAATAGTAAATACACAAAAAATAACATTTAAAAATTAAATATTTTATATACATTTTTAAATATAAAACCCTCACAGTTACTTTAAATGCAAAGATTTAAGGTCACTTATTTTGCACTTTATCAAGTGTTATTATAAATGATCTTCATTTAAACAGCCGTTTCATCCTCTACTAGAATTGTAAATGTTCAGCGAACAACAGGAACTAAATGCAAATAAACATTACTTTGTTAATTTATAATCTGTAGTCTTTTAAACTGCAGACAGCGGACCCTTTTAACATGGATGAGAAATGGGAAGAAGTTCACATTGAGCATTTTTATTTTTCACTAATTACTTCCCATACTTACATTAGTGTTATTTCATAGCATTAATGACTTTATTATTCAGAAAATGTTGCCTAAATTCTTTTCTCCTCCATTAGATGCTCCTCAAAACACATCTGCACATGTAAATCCATCTGGTGTTGTTCTGGAGGGACGTTCAGTGACTCTGAGCTGCAGCAGTGATGCAAACCCAGCGGTGCTCAACTACACCTGGTACAGAGACACTGAAGAACCCCTGAAACCAGTGCAGACCGGACAGAACCTGACCATCAACAACACCGACCCGACACACAGCGGACGATACGTCTGTACGACTCAGAACGAACACGGCGCTCAGAACGCATCAGTGCAGCTGGACGTCCAGTGTGAGTATCAAGAGTCTGTTCTAATTTACTCACAATCATTACTTTCACTTACTTTCCTGCAAATACTTTCACCAGTGTTATTTCATAGTGTTTATGTCTATTATTTTACAAATGTGAAAATATGTCAATGCATAATATATTGTGGCAGTCTGAATGCTCAGTAATCGCAATTAGAAATCAGTTACTCACATTCAAGAGCATTGAATTGACCGATTTCTCATTATATACTCTCAATGGAAAAAAGAGAATGTTATTTTGATTAGGATTTCATTTGCAAACCCTAACATTAATGATCCAAGTAATGAGGCCAGTCTGTAAACAGATTTTTTTCAGTGAACTGCAAAATTGTGTTCAGTGTCGGACATTTCCTCATTTTGAAGCAACTGAATTTAATAGTTTGGGCTCTGTTGTTAATTAATTGTAACCTGTAATATTATATTAATATGCAAGTAAGGGCTCCTTATATAGTTTATAGCATTAGCTGAGATAGATATTTTTTTATCCTTAAGAAAATTTTAATTACAATTGAATTTATTTAAACAGAAAAAGACACATCAAACAGTTTAATAAAAAAAAAAAAAGACAAAGCTATTTTGTGTTTATATTCTCAAAACCGAGGTACGTACCAAACCGTCATGTTTGTGTACCGTTTGTATCTCCATAACTGAGGCCGATGCGATTCACTCATTTAATGTTATAGCAAATGCATAACAATACACTAGATTGCATTTGGATGCAAAAAGCTTTGCTTATGGTGAAAATAAAAATGGATTGACATTAAAAAGAGGCAATTTCACCATTAAAGCATGTGTGGTATATGCGGTTTCACACAGTCACAACTGCACTTTCAGTACTGACAAAAGCATCTTTAAATAACTTAAACTTGATGTGTAACTTAAGTTGAAGAACATTTTATCATATGAACTACACAGCATTCTAAATGATTTAATATCTTATATGAAGCGTGCATACCGGCAATCGTAAACAAAAACGTGTGACAGGCTGACGGTGACTGACGGTACAGTAGGCTGCAGTTCAGTGGCATGTTACTGTAGAAACACTGTGAAACGGATGTAACACGACTGGTATTTTTGCATGAGTGTTTTCTTCATTTACAGAAAATGTATATGGAAAGACCATTTGGTTCCCCTTTTGTCAAAGCTCATGTTACAAAGCAACATGTTCACGTTAGTGTTTTAAAATGCAAGATTTCAATATAAAACTGAATCCAATTGCAAGAAGCTGTCAACAGCCTTTTTTGTAATTCTAACGCAATGTGATTAAATACTGACCGACATCTCAAATTCTCCTTGACCATCACTGAGTCAGTTGATGACTTCATATTAAACACTTTATTTCATCTTTTCAAATATTTTCTTCATTTTTATTAAATACAAATGCCTTTCCGATTTAATTTGTGATGGGAAAATGGAGAAGAGAGAGTTTGGCAAAAAGGCGGATTCAAACCCGGGTCGATCACATCAAAAGCTACTTTCACGTACCCTATGGCCTACGCCACTGCAAAAGTTACACAGAACGCGTCTTTTTAGTATTTAACTGAAAAAATTCGATGGCTAAATTACACCCTACATACATTACATTGGACACCTGTTGGTATTTTAAGCATTAAATGAGGTGAATTCCTTGTTTTGGGTTGACACATGATAACGTCATGCTCCTTTTCTGCGTTCCTCTACCGCTGAGAGGCCGTCATCTTGTTTGTTTGTTTTTTTTAAATCTCCAAGCCCACGATACAGACTTCACAATACAGAATGTGGATGGAAAATATTCACATTTGCACATCTCTAAAATTTCACTTATGTCAAAAAAGCCACACTTTGCTTTGAGTCTTTAATGACTTACTTTAGTTTTTGAGTGTTTTTTCGCACTTTTTTTGGTCCATTCAATGGAAGTCAATGGGGTGCAATGTTGTTTGGTTCTCAACATTCTTTAATGTATACTACTTTAATGTGTTTTTCAGAATTTTTCACCAGGGTGTCGTGTTGTAGACTTACAGGAACCAACAATAACCACAACTTCACATTGTGGCTTGTTTCTCTCTTCTGCTTCAGCACACTAGAAGTTCTCAGTTATGGGGTTCTCTTCTGTTCTTGCCATGATCTTATTAAATTTTTTCCATAGTAGGGCTTTCCACACTGCACTTACCCCAGGTTATAATCGTTTTAAAGAACTTATCACACTTGTAATGTAGAAGCGCCGTTAGCACTGGTTTAACCCGGGGTTAAGAAACCCAGCTCTGGAGCAGGATTAGTACTGGTAATTAACCCCACATTGCAGTGCCACTTGTGCATTGTGAAACGATGTGTTTTTAAGGTGATGATACACGGGCAAATTTTTGAGCAATGATAGTGAGCAATGTTGCTTGGGCACTTTCCTATTGAGAATGGGAAAACAGGTAATTCACCTCATTAATGCTTAGAATACTAACAGGTGTTCAATTTAATGAATGTAGGCTGTACTTTAGCCATCGAATGTTTTCAGTTGAATACTAAAAAGACGCGTAGGCCACACGTGAAAGTAGCTTTTGATGCGATCAATCTGGGTTCGAATCCGGCCTTTTTGCCAAACTCGCTCTTCTCCCTTTTCCTTCAGATCGGAAAGGCACTTATATTTAATAAAAATGAAGAAAATCTTTCAAAAGTTGAAATAAAGTGCCTAACGTGTTAAATATATATATATGTATATGTATATATTAAAGTATTTATTGGGTTGGCATCATCACATCACTGCAGCTGCCGTTAGAAGCTCCGGTTGCTATAGAAACGGTCAGACTTGCGCTTCCTATAGATATGCAGACTTAAGATTGCGCATGCGCGTTAGCTTGATCCAGCCTGAAAAATAGTTTTTTGTCATGATTCAAGCATTTAGAAACAAAATTTATGAGACAGTTATTGTCAGATTTCATTGGTGATTTGAAATTTAATCGAAAGCTTGGCGAACAGCTTTAGTGAATTTGAAGTTTCCCCATTCAAAGAGACGGGAGCTTGCATGCCCGAGAGGCATTTCTAAAATGGCCACCGAGTAAAATGACTTGTCTTAAAGGGACTTTGGCAACACTGCTCAAAAAGTTGCAGCCAACTAACAGCCAATCCCATGGCTCAAATTCACATGCTTTGGACAGTCACAGGTGTTGTATAAACAGTAGTTTGACGTTTTAAGGAAAACGGTCAAATGGTGACAGAAAACGTGACAACGGGTGCAAAGAAGAGACCATTAAATTCTTACATTTATAGTCCAAAAAGCCAATTCAGGATAAACTTGATAGTTCCATCAACGACATACAATAGGGTTGGCACTCAACCCCAGGTTATAATCTGGCTAATTGCTGCACGCAATGTGACACATCCATCCAAACCGTAAATGTGCAAATAAGAATGTTTAGGGTTTAGGAAATGTACAGTATTTATAAATACCCAGGATTATATGTTAACCCCAGTGTGAAACGTGAAGCAAGATAACCCAGGATTCTCTTAACCTAGTTATTAGTATGACCAGGGGTGTGAAAAAGTGTGAAAAGCCCTAGTTTTTATAGTTCACACAAAAATTTTCCCATAATTTACTCACCCTCAAGCCTTTCTAGGTGTATGATTTTCTTCTTTCTGCCAAACACAAGTCCTGTAGTATGTTTTATGGTGGATGGATGCACTTTTTGGAGCTTCAAACACTCAGGCTCTATTCAATACCATTTCAAAGCTGGGAAGAGCCAGGAAATGATTTAATATAACTCAGATTGCGTTCGGCTGAAAGAAAAAAGTCATATACATGCTTTGTGTTTGGTTTGGGCGTCCAAACTCGGTCCTGGAGGGCCGCTGTCCTCGACACACCTGTCTGGAAGTTTCTAGTATGTCTAAGTCCTTGATTAGCTGGTTCAGGTGTGTTTAATTGGGGTTGGAGCTAAACTTTGCAGGACAGTGGCCTTCAGGAGCAGGACTGGACACCCCTGACTTAGGGTGTCTTGAGGGTGCCTTTAAGTGCTAGAAAAAAAACAACAACAGGTTGTCAAGCTGTTTTATTTTACTCAGATCCTACACAAAAAAACTACAGTTAATGATCATATTCTCTCTTTCAGTTGCGCCCAAAATCTCCAGCTCTTGTAACCAAAGCACGGTCATCACATGTGTCTGTGAGGCTCATGGGAATCCCTCGACTAGACTAGAGTGGCGTCTATCTGGAAAGGTTCTCGCTAACTCTTCCAACATGTCCATCAGCAATGAAAATCCAGGAAACACAAGCTTGAAGAGTGTCCTGATCATCTCTCAGCCCCTCACAGACACGGCCATCCTGCAGTGTTTCAGTGCAAACACTCACGGCACTGCCATCGCCAGCCAACATTTTCACACCTTCAAACCAACACCAACAACAGAGACACGTGAGATTCGCCTCTCTGACACGCACAAGCTTTATCTGATCAACACAAAGAGAACTCTAGAACAATTTAACCCTTCTAAAAAAGAAATGCTCTTAATTTGCATTGAATGTGAACTTGAAGTACACTACAAATCTGAAAAGTTTCTATAAAATGCTTCATATATAGAATATTTTAGTGTTCCCATCATGCGATCATTTTATGGATTTAGTATCCATTCATTTGTTTTGATTAACAGTTAATTAAATTTAATTTAATTAATTAAACAGCTCATAAACATACTTAATCAGTAGAACAAATTGAAATAACCCATTAAATTATTAGGCATTAATTTAAGATATTTCTCTTTAGAACCTTTTTGGCATAAAGTATTCTTTAAAATTAATTCAAGAACCCTAGAGTTCAATACAGAACACCATTACACTTTTTTTTATTATTAAAAAATTAAAAGTTTACGACCTCTTAAAGAGAGTACACTTTCATGACTGTTTCTTACACTTTTAAAAAGTGCACTTTGTAATGATGCCAAAGTAAAAGTTTTACTTTAAAGCACATTTTAAATAATTTAAATAAATTGTTATGCTTTAAAGAAGTACACTTATTTTGATGTGCATACTAAAAGCAAAATACTTGACTATAATTTTAACTGTAGAGTTATTCAATATTACATTTAAAGTTAATATATATATTTAGAACATTTAAAATATGTTATTCAGAAAGACTTTTAAATTGAGAGGTATAATACATATATAAAAATGAACTCATTGTGAACACATTATTATCCGAATTATCACTCAAGTACTTTAACCATATATCGCTGTCTTTGGAAGGCTTTTCTTTCACCATTTTTAACTATAATTTTTATTCAATTAAAACTAATTATTTTAATGTAAATTTATGATTTAATTATTAGCTTTTCGTTAAACTCACTGCAGTTCCTTCATGAACCTCAGTCTAGTAATCTAATGTTTAATGCACTTCATGCTGTTGATACCAAAGAACGGAATATATTTTCTATATTTATTTATTTTTATGTCAATATGGTACAGTATTATCCCATTCAATTTAAAGTCATAAACCAGTTAGGTCACAAGTAATCTAAAAAGTAGTCGAATTATAGTACCTAAAATGTGGATTACATTACTAACTACATTTTTTGTCATGTAATTTGGAATGAGTTACGACCCAGCTCTGATTAAGAGTGGCGAGCTGTAAATGACCAATCTCTGAGAAATAAAACACTCCTTTCCAGGTTTCCATCCTCCATCTATGCTGCTCGGAGCTGCCATGGGCGCGTTAGTGGTGACGATCTTCTGCATCATGACGATCTGCTGCGTACGGTGAGTACACCAGACAAATGCGTTTTGAGGAAAGACTTTTTGATGCATTTTTTCAGAACACTAGACTTTTATGTGCCATTTTGCTAGTCAAATAAATGCATCTTCATTTAAGAATGTTCAGATATTTGTGCTGGAAAACAAAATCAAAATAATGAAATAAATAATGATAAAGAGGATTTATGATTCTAATTGACATATTATATGCACTGTAAAACTGAACAGTGAAATTAATTCAATGAAATGAGTTTGTTTCACTCAAATAATAATGAAAGTTATATCTTAATAGAAAAAAGTTGTGTGAACTCAATTTCATTGTAGTAAGGTGAACTTAATATGATTGAGTTGAGTTGCAGGAGATTTCTAATTCCCAGCATGTTTTGCGTCAGAGTCTAAATAAATGTTGAAATAAAGTGTTATTTTGTGGGCTTTTACACAAGAATAACATAGGGGGACATAAGTTAGTGTTTAATGTTGTGTTATTTTGGGATGTTAGTTTTGTACGGTTACCATTGTGGTGAAGAGTAGAGCGTGTGGTTAGGTTGAGAATGGCTACAAAACATTTAAGACTGCATAAACTGCGTGTTGTTTGATTACATACATGCAAGAATATGACAGTCTCTTTGAAAGTTATAGCATGTTACTTGCTATCTAACATTCAACCAAGATCTGTGTGATGTTAAATGAACTGTATATAATTAACATTATAATGAGTGGGGCGAGGCTGAGAACTGTGGGAGTGAAGGGAGGCTGTTGACGGTATTGTTAATGCAACACTAGCTTTGCTCCGCTTCCACAGCTCACGGCCACGCCCCACTTGTCTCAAAAATAAGTTCTACTAACTTAAAAAATGAGTTAGTGTACTTTAAAGTTTTGAGTATTCTGAACTTGAGTTTCACGGTGTAGAATCTATTTTTTGATGGCCTGACAAAATATTTTTTCAGAAGAAGGAATCCCAAACCTTCAGAAACCAGAGAAGATGATAGATCTGGACTTATTCTGACTCAAACAGTGAGTTCAGCACACTCACATTATTAATTCTCAAAGACATCACAAATGGCCGTTCAGCACTGATTCTGCTGCGTTTCTGCTCCATCAGGCCACTGCTTCCGATGGTGACGGTGAGTGCGTTTACGCCGTTACAAATAAACCACCAGAATCTCCTCATTATTCGTCCATCGACTTCACGAGCACAGAGCCGGCATCAGAAGAGATCAGGGGCGTCTCCTCGCTGACCGAAGAATATGCTGTGGTCCGTCATCGTTCTGCAAGAGACGCAGCATCTGCGACGGACCTCAAGAAAGAACAAAGCCCACCAGATAGCAAGGAGAAGATCACGGATGTGTCATCAGAAGACACGATTTATGAAAACATGACCCGCAGCATGGTTGTTTAAAGACAGAAAAGGAACAGTTGCGTTGCATTCAAAGTCAAACACTTCCCTGCTATATAGTATTAAAAATAAAAACAGTATGCCAACAGAGTATTATGTCAGAATACAAAGTCTTCAAAAAACAAGCATGACCCACTATTTCTGAAGTGCACATTCGATTAACACTTTACTATCCCATGAGGCCACAGGAGAAGTGACACAACTGATGCTGTAGGTCACATGATAGTACCTACTCACACAGTATGCGATTTCGGATGCACCGTTGCAGGTTTCGTTGAACAGTAAAGGCCTGTGTAGTGTAGACAACATCACTGATTATAATGGGTATTATTGTCTTTTGTTGCGTCATGCCGCTCGCATCCAGTGTAGACACGGTGCAAGGACAATAACTATGATGATAACCATAAAGATACTAAAGATAAACCATTTAAAATAAAAGATTTAAAAATCGTTCAAAATGGAAAGCAATAGCAGAGTCAACACCACAACTATAATGTTGAAAATGCCCTTTTTTGAGCGAAAGGAAAAACATGGCATTTTCCTGCAGGTTTCTTTAAATGTAAATGAGCTGCTGCTCCCCGCACCGCTTTCCATAAGAAGGCGGAGCTTGTACAACTCGAATATTCTGCCAAAAATGTACAAAACATCCATTTGGTTTTGATTATCATCTCTATTGCGTCCACGCTCATGTGACATTGCAGTTCTTCATCATCATGGAAGTTATTATTTGCATCCATATTAGTTTAAACTTATGTTTTTATATGTTTCGGACATGAACTTATTTTTTTTATGAGTACGCACACCCGAAGCACGCACAAAGAAAGCTGGCTGTCAGACAGCTCACTCAGGGGAGGAGCTATGCTAATAGGGCAGATTCAGCGACAGTCATGGGCGGGGCTTGCGTAAGAGTGGGGGATATCTGAAACCGCTCATTTGGAGAGACTGTTTATGATTTATGGGGATTATTAAAAAAAGAAGTTGAGTGGATTTTTACCATTTTAGGCTGGTTGTTTACACACACATCGGTGTTCACACACCTTACAAAAGTGAATTTTGCATAATTGGCCCCCTCTAAAGAGCTTGAACATTTAAAGTGGTAGACGGCAAAACTGTAGAGCACACATATATTAAACAACAATACCGTTCATTAGTTTGGGCGCTAATTTTGTTAGTTATCGTTCTTGGTGTGAACGGGCCTTAAGTCTAAACCCAAATCTTCATGAAGGATTTTTAGAGCGATTTAAAGGATATAATATTGTTCGTTCATGTTTAACAAGTAAAAACTTACTGAAAGGTGTTACCAAAATAAGATGTGAAGTTTGTGGCCTTTGGTCACAGATCTTTTAGAAACTATAGGAGTCAGAAGTTAATTTCTAACATGATAACATTAATAACATGAGTTTGAACTTTTCTTACCAGGTCAGCCGTGGGAAACTTGTTGTTTGTGTTGTTTATGTCACACATTATTTGTGACTGTGAAAATCGTCAGCTTCTCGTTGTCACAAACAGACACTCCTTCAAAAATAAGAGCTCTTTCTGCAGGGACAAAACATTTTAATTTAAAATATTATTTATAATATATTTTATTATGCACAAGTGTCTTCATTTTCTATTTAAAATGTATTTTTATTACTATTTTTTTTTTAAAAGGTCATAATTGTAAACAGAAAAAAATAATAGATGAAGACTAACTTCTATTTTACTTGATTTTATGAGTTTTTGCAGAAATATCTGAAATGAAAAACATCAATGGTGTGAAAATAACCTCTTCCATTGAGGACATTAGTAATATTTCAATTAAAAACACATATTTATGTTTTGTTTGTTTAATATACATTTTAATACGCAATGTAATGTCAAGTTTAATAAAGTCAATAAAATGGTCTTCAGAACATCCAAGTGATCAACTTTGATTCATGTCAATATATTTGTCTTTCAAAATCGCCGGCCATTTTGGAGCATGTCTGAATCAATACATGCAGCTCTATAATCATGCGCTACTTCTGAACACTGAGAGCAAGTCAAAGGCTAAAAAACCCATCAACAGCAATGAAGGGTAAGTGAAACTATATCTTTAGCAACCTATTTTCGAAAAGTAATACAGGAACTTTCAAAATGGCATCCAAATTATTGCGGGTTCAAACCACTTACCTCACGAGGCCACATCGAATAGCGCGTGCGCAGCAGTTATGTTAAAAAACAGGCCTAACGTTACCTGTGTTTAAGACTCATGTTCCACTTCTTTCTTTGTTAATTCATACCGCTGTAATCATGAATATACGTGTCACTGTCGTAAATAGAGCTGATGTTAACACAATAACCATCGAAATCAAGCAGTTCATCGTTTTAATAAGACCGTCTAATAATAATATCATCTCTAATTCGACGGAAACGGCTTCTCGAACACGAACAAATGTAGGGCGGGACTTGATTTTGTCCATGGGGAACTGAGGTTTGCTATTGGTCGATCCATGTGAGTGACAGGCCCTCGCGCCAGTAAGAAATAGGGAACGTTATTTTGATTAAAAATGGCTAAGCACATGACTTTAAAAAATAATGATAAATCATTTATGATAAATACGGGTGAAGAATTGTATTATTTTATTTTATGGTGAATTTATCACATATTATAAATAGCTCATTCTGTTCTGGATGACAGACACAAGCTTACATGTCAAACACCCCAACAAATGGTTTGACAAGCCCAGTTTAGTAGAAGCTGGCAGTTGTGGTGAGACACTTTGTTTAAAGCTGCATTTAGTTCACATTACAGCCTGGAAAACCACACCGACACTTTCAACGTGAAGAAATACAAGCCACTTCCTTCACAACCAGTTCATGGTTGGGAAAGACGATAAAATAAGGGCGTTTGCGCAGCATATTATATTCAGTATGTTTTTGTTTGTTTGTTTTTGCATTTTGTATGTGCTAAACTTTAATTTGGTCAACAGTAGCTCAACATGGACTACAACCAGCATTTTAATTTCATGGGACTTTTAAGTTTAAGCTTCTAAACCCTTTTATTAAGTCTCTGTAAGATTGTTATATTCCGGTCAAATTATCATAAAAAAAGTTTTAATTGTCTGTGCAACTGCCTTTAACCATGAAATATACACATAACATCACAATCATAATGGAAACTTCATTCAACGCCAGGGTGTTGCAACTTTGCAGGCATCTTCATGATCTTAAGAAATAGTCTCACAATTTCAAGAATAACATGTTAACCACTACCACAAATTAAATATATCTATTCAAATTGTATCATCAAAACCTGTTCTGACTGGTGTGTGTAAGTGTGAAGAAGACATACAGGACACACGAACATGGTCATTTCAGTTTATTTTCTCATGAACTCTTTGCATCAAGCACACAATTTATCAAAGTACAGTTTTCCATTCAAAGACCTCGACCGCACACGTTTGACAGCACAACATGGAGACAAACGTTGAGTAGAGAAAGGTCAAAATCCATGTCAGCCACTACTTCACTGCTGTGAGCATCTCGTATGTAAAAAGCAAACATGCACGTGTTACAAGGAAGAAACGTTTTCAGTAGGGGACATTTTTCTTTTCATTAAAAAACTTTTTTTTACTGCAATTCAGCTGGTCAAACCCATGGATTTCACCACAAACGGTGCTGTAAAAACATGTCGGACATGTTTCTGTGGCAGGGCAGAAACGCTCGAGACTGTAAAGATCACGTTGGCAGTAGAAGCTTCATTTGAAAGCTCAGCTTGGCTCAAAACGAAGGGTTGCCATTATTAAGACACCAAGGTGTTCGATTTTAGTAGAAAAACGGCTGTGTATTTCACGTCTGGAATGATTTTAGTGTGCGTGTGCTTCTCTACTGAGACTGATGCTCTTAAAATGTTAACGTGCAGGAGAACAAACATCTCGAATCCGTCTAAAATAATCTCTACAATTAATAAGTAAGCTGAGGAAGACGTGTGGGTGGTAAACATGAATACTGTGTGCGAAACATACAAAAAAAACATGAAGGAAGGCAGAGACTTCATTCTAAAAATACAATTTGGCAATTGACCACCAGGGGGCCGTGTAGAAAAATGAAAGCTCATGATGTCCTCAAATAGTGTCATGATGCTAAAGTCACGTCTGTGGAATATTAGCCGTCAATTTGACCTCTGGCAGAGTAATAGATTCGTAAAACTGTATAAATACACACATTTTGGTTCATCTTTAAAGCAAATGTAAATAAATGAGCAAAGGTTTAAAAAACAAATGGTAACAGAACTATCTGCACATGTGCTGCATAGACTCTACAAGAACTTGAAAAGTCAATGATTTCAGGAAACATTTTCCTGAAATCAGACAAATACGTTTGCAGGTAAAGTCCCCATGGATTCGGAGCACTTTAGACCGTGGTTAATAACAAATAAAACTTAGACTTTACACTTTTTCCTTCACTTTTTTTTGCTTTTCATCGAAAAATATGGGAAGCCCTCGATCATTTCCGGAAATTTGATTCACCCTCGCAAATATACATTTGTAAACTTTTTGGTATGTATATAATTGAAAAAGGAACATATTTATATACTTTTACAGACCGATGAACCGCTCTTATGCCCGTCTGCAGACAGAAATATCTCATCTAAAGAGAAATGTAAAGAGAATCACTATTGAGAATAACTTTGGGTGCAATAAAATAATGCATTAAATTTGGGGGTAAATGTGCTTAATTGTCATGAAATAATGTTCAACATGGTGCTTTTTAGGAAATATTTTACGTTGCTAAACATAAGCTTTGTTTTCTTTACGAATATATATTTTTGTCTTTTGATTTTAGGCTTATGTTTAACGTTTAAGCCGTTGGATATATAGATGGTGTGAATGATAACACATGTGTCACAAAGCCGTTGTATGACTTCAGAAGCACAGAATTCTATCAGCTACTTTTATGCATTATTTTGCAGGTGTTCTTAAACATACCCCACATATGAAAGGCAAGTGATTTTTCAGTTTATCTACAGCATTAATTAAAAAAAACAATGGAATGTAAACAATAATGGGATTCAAACTCAGGACTCTCTGGGTAAAGTTTAACACTTTATCGCTTGAGCCACTAAATCTGACAAGATTAGATGTTTTAGATTGGTCTTTCTTGAGAACTTTGTGTTACATGATGAAATTTTTTTTTTTGTAAATCTGGGATTGGAACTAAGAACTCTACATGTGAAGGCGACCGATTAAACAAAAGTTGGATTTGAACTCAAAACTCCATCATTAAAACACACTTTATCTCTTGAGCCAGTGTTTGAGCTCAAAAAAGTGTTTTGAGAACTTTGTTTTATATGCAACAATAGGATTTGAAGAAAGAACTCGTGCGTAAAATTCAATATTTGACAATATAATGATCTGAGCCACAGAACCTTTTTATACATGGTTTTGTTTTAGCTGCTGTGATCCTGACTTTGTCGGCTTTTACTCTCTAAAGTGACCCAGTAATTTCCTACACATTATCAGTGTTCATTTATATGATTGTTTAATCTGTATGGAATCAATGTTAAGGTATTTTTAAAAATGTCTGCTCAATGTATGGACTGAATCTGCATCATTTGAATTTTATGTACAAAATGTTTTGTCCCACATAAGCTGATGTGACAAAAAAGAAAAGGGAAAAAGAATATTCTAAACCATTTATTAAACCAAGTTGTATCAAATGTGCAAACAATCACAGATGATCATTAAGAACTTTATTATCAAACTCAAACTGTTAACACATATACATGAATTGTATCATGTTTTATGCAGAACAGTCCTCACACCGACCAGCCTGGAAGTTTTCTAGTAATCCTGGGGATCATGATTATCTGCTGCAGCTGTTTTTAACTAGGGTTGGAGCTAAACTCAGGAAAGTGGCTCACAAGGAGCAGGATTAGATACCTCCCCCCTCCTCCACTCTCAAATTCCTTCTGCTGCTGTTTTCATTTAATATTACAAATACACTTCTTGTCCACAAGGGGGAAACCTTAACACACTGATCTGGTCTCGTGCGTGTGCCCATCATCCATCCATTCATTCTCCACACCACTTGTCCTGTGTAGGGTCCAATGCGGGGATGATGGAGCCTGATCCAGTGTCTCAGATTAAAAATAAACACAATTTAAATGGTTAGTTGTTTTATCAGTCTTTAGTTCATAAAGTAATAATGTCTTATAAATAAATTAAAAATTAGAATGTCATCTATGTTCAAGCTGCTTCAATCTGAATGTAAGTGTAACTTGATCGTGTGAAGATCCCGGTGTCATTCACCTGTACAAAACACTGATGCTGCTTTATATGGCAAACTGATATTACATGCAGGAAAAAAAATAGTAGGCTAAATCCTGCGCACTATTTTTTTGTTGTGTGTCGTGGGGGGCTCGTAAAATACAGTGGTTACACTCAAAACTTTTTTCTACTGGTCTTAGTTTTAAAAAAAGCTAATAAAAAAAGTTTAATTATTGAAGTAATTACTGATACCATATCATGATAAATTTCTTTAATTTTAAATTTCTTTAGCTGTTTTGCCCAGCCCAGGGTAGAAAATGCCCATTTATTTCTAAATTATTTTGATCTAAAAAAAAAAAAAAAAAATCATAGACAGAACAAATCATAAAAAAAGTAATTAAAAATTGTGGTTCCATGACCCCTTTAAAACTTATTTTGTTTTTTAGGTTTTTAATGGCCATTTAACTGCTGTATAATGGTTTAGGATTGCAGATTTTAAATCTGATTCAACACTTCTTCCTGAATAATCTTTGAGAATATTGGAGTGTTGAGAATTATTATTTCTACACTGAATTTCACAAGATGTTTCAAGTAAATATAAAGAAATGTTTTTTGATTATCATCCAGCAAGCATCAAACTGATTTGCATATATTTCTCAGTCATACTGAAAGGGGAAGTGGTAAAAACTCTAATAGCAGTAAAGACGTGTTGTTCTGTCACACATCTCTCCCTCCATCCAGTGTAAAAGTCACAGTGGAGCGCTGCAGCTCTGTCACTCTCTCTGGTAAGTCATTCACACTCACTAAAACTTCTGTCCTTTTGAGATTTTCAGTGTTTTGACTCTCTGAGGTTGTGAACGTGTTCAAGATGAGCTTCTTCCGATTTTAATCTTTCTAAAAAGATTTGATTTACTATTCTGTATTTGTTCTCTGACTAATGAAAATTTATTATCTGACTAATGAAAAATAGTTTTCGCACTTTAGAAATAATAAGGGTTTACACCAACAGCTAAAAATTCATAGACGTTAAAAAACTAAATAACTGTTAAAAGTTTATATGCTCTTAAAAATAAAATGTTCCAAAAGGGTGTTTTTTTTTCACAGCAATTAAACAGAAGAACAAATTTATAGTTCCCTGAAGAACCTTTCAGTGAACACTTCTTAAAAGGACATTTTCTTCTTAATATGAAGAACATTTTAATAATCAAAAGAACCTTTTTTCCACTATAAAAAACCTTTTGAGGAATGGAGAGATGTTAACGGTTCTTCATGAAACCATCAATGTCAATAAATGTCTTTATTTTAAGAGTGAATATGATTGTGTATTTTCTGTTGTAAGGTGGAGTGAACGTACATGATGGAAATATCGGTGACGTTCCTCCTCACTGGATGTCTGATACAAGGTCTCGTTCTTATAGATTATTCCTCTGCTCAATTCATATTCTGAAAGCATTTTCTTGTAAGATTAAAGAGCAACAAGTGCTGCATTTATTCTGCATGTGAACTCTGTGTGATCAGTTCCTCTCGTCTGTGTGTGTTTTAGGAATTTTTTGTGGTTTTAGTATCAGTCTGCCGAAGACAGTAGAAGCTCTACAAGGATCCTGTGTTTTCATACCCTGCACTTTTGATATTGGTTCAACATATGAAAATGATCTCACTGATAATCCAAACAGAATATGGTATAAAGAGTCAGACTCTCCCACTGTAGTGTTTGACTCCAGTAGCCCCAACACTGGAGTGTTAAAAGGAGAAATATTTGGAACTCCTACAGAGAAAAACTGCAGCACACGCTTCGATAACGTCATGCAGAATGATAACGGGTCATATTACTTCAGACTTGAAGGCAGCGGTAAATTGAAACAAAACTACAGAAAACCTCCCTTCTCCCAAGTTGAAATTTCCGTCATAGGTGAGTGTCATATTGTTCATGCTGCTTCTATCTGAATGTAAGTGTAACATGATCGTGTGAAGCTTCCGGTGTCATTCACCTGTACAAAACACTGATGCTGCTTTATATTGCAAACTGATAACTATCATATTTTAATTTATTATCAATCAAAAACACTGATTTGTAGCACAAGCAGTTTTAACATTTACTGCACTTTGTTATTCTTCTAGTTATTTCCCAACAGACCTTCTGTAGCTCCGCCTCTTTTCTGCACTCGTTGTGTTGTCTTCTGGTTTGTATTTCTTATAGATCTTACAGATTTATGAATGTACCGCTTGTTTTAAAATCTTCCCGGTCGACTGTTAATTACAACACTCCACTTCACCAGTGAATTACTCTTCAACAGCGACGCCACAGAAATATACAGAGCTACTGCGAAAACTGAAGTTCAAACACAAAATTCTCAAGATGGCCACACGCTTGTTTCTCTGATGCAAAAGTTCTACAGCGGCCAATGAATTGGAGGTCTCACAGATTCACAGGAAACAGATTACATCCTCAATGCAAAATAGTTTGGATACTGTGACTGGATATAAATGGAAAATAAATCTACTGCTGTACAATACTGAGAGATAAGATGATCCACATGATCCTGTAATGTTTGACTGTATCTCTCCGTTCTGTAGAGTCTCCACCCAATCCCACAGTGAGTCTGTTGAAGGATCAGCAGGGGAAGACGGAGGTGAAGGAGGAGACGGAGGTGAAGGAGGAGACGGAGGTGAAGGAGGGAAGCTCTGTGAATCTGCGCTGCTCAAGTAAGATCTTCTGTTCTTCTGATCCACCAGTTCTCAGATGGAGCTCGTCTCCTGAACACCTCCTCAAGAACGTCACACAACAGCAGCGTCAGAAGGAATCTAACATCATCTCTGATCTGATCTTCACTGTAACTCACCATCATCATTCAGCCACTTTCACCTGCTCTGTCACACACCAGCAGCAGATCACAAAACATGTGTCCCACACGCTACGTGTCTCAGTTCAGTGTAAGACAGGGATTATTTCAATCAATTCTGTCTCATCATCTAGAATTATCACAACATAATTGCCTGAATGTTTTTCTCCTCCATTAGATGCTCCTAAAAACACATCTGCACATGTAAATCCATCTGGTGTTGTTCTGGAGGGTCGTTCAGTGACTCTGAGCTGCAGCAGTGATGCAAACCCAGCGGTGCTCAACTACACCTGGTACAGAGACACTGAAGAACCCCTGAAACCAGTGCAGACCGGACAGAACCTGACCATCAACAACACCGACCCGACACACAGCGGACGATACGTCTGTACGGCTCAGAACGAACACGGCGCTCAGAACGCATCAGTGCAGCTGGACGTCCAGTGTGAGTATCAAGAGTCTGTTCTAATTTACTCACAATCATTACTTTCAGACTTTATACATACACACAATATACTGTAAATAAGCATATAAAATATTGCATAATAAATATAATTTATTTTATAGGCAGAGAGAGAGAGAAATAGTAAATAAATACACAAAAAATAAAATATAAACATTAAATATTTTATATATATATATATATATATATATATATATATATATATAAAAAACCTTCAGTTACTTTAAATGCAAAGATTTAAGGTCACTTATTTTGCACTTTATCAAGCGTTATTATAAATGATCTTCATTTAAACAGCCGTTTCATCCTCTACTAGAATTGTAAATGTTCAGCGAACAACAGGAACTAAATGCAAATAAACATTACTTTGTTAATTTATAATCTGTAGTCTTTTAAACTGCAGACAGCGGACCATTTTAACATGGATGAGAAATGGGAAGGAGTTCAAATTGAGCATTTTTATTTTTCACTAATTACCTCCCATACTTACATTAGTGTTATTTCATAGCATTAATGACTTTATTATTCAAAAAATGGTGCCTAAATTCTTTTCTCCTCCATTAGATGCTCCTAAAAACACATCTGCAGATGTAAATCCATCTGGTGTTGTTCTGGAGGGTCGTTCAGTGACTCTGAGCTGCAGCAGTGATGCAAACCCAGCGGTGCTCAAATACAGGTGGTACAGAGACACTGAAGAACCCCTGAAACCAGTGCAGACCGGACAGAACCTGACCATCAACAACACCGACCCGACACACAGTGGACGATACGTCTGTACGGCTCAGAACGAACACGGCGCTCAGAACGCATCAGTGCAGCTGGACGTCCAGTGTGAGTATCAAGAGTCTGTTCTAATTTACTCACAATCATTACTTTCACTTACTTTCCTGCAAATACTTTCACCAGTGTTATTTCATAGTGTTTAGGTCTATTATTTTACAAATGTGAAAATATGTCATAATACATAATATATTGTGGCATTCTGAATGCTTGGTAATCACAATTAGAAATCAGTTACTCACATTCAAGAGCATTGAATTGACTGATTTCTCATTATATACTCTCAATGCAAAAAAGATAAAATGTTATTTTGATTAGGATTTCATTTGCAAACCCTAACATTAATGATCCAAGTAATGAGGCCTGTCTGTAAACAGATTTTTTTCAGTGAACTGCAAAATTGTGTTCAGTGTCGGACAAAGCTATTTTGTGTTTATATTCTCAAAACCGAGGTACGTACCGACCCGTCATGTTTGTGTACCGTTTGTATCTCCATAACTGAGGCCGATGCGATTCACTGCTATATTCACTCATTTAATCTGATCCCTTATAGCAAATGCATAACAATGCACTAGATTGCATTTGGATGCAAAAAGCTTTGCTTATGGTGAAAATAAAAATGGATTGACATTAAAAAGAGGCAATTTCACATGTGTGGTATATGTGGTTTCACACAGTCACAACTGCACTTTCAGTACTGACAAAAGCATCTTTAAATAACTTAAACTTGATGTGTAACTTAAGTTGAAGACCATTTTATCATACAAACTACACAGCATTCTAAATGATTTAATATCTTATATGAAGCGTGCATACTGGCAATCGTAAACAAAAACGTGTGACAGGCTGACGGTGACTGACGGTACAGTAGGCTGCAGTTCAGTGGCATGCTACTGTAGAAACGGGTGTAACACGACTGGTACTTTTCAAGAAGTGTTTTCTTCATTTACAGAAAATGTATATATGGAAAGACCATAAGAGATTTGGTTCCCCTTTTGTAAAAGCTCATGTTACAAAGCAACATGTTCACGTTTGTGTTTTGAAATGCAAGATTTCAATATAAAACTTTTGTAAAACTGAATCCAATTGAAAGAAGCTGTCAACAGCCTTTTTTGTAATTCTAACGCAATGTGATTAAATGCTGACCGACATCTCAAATTCTCCTTGACCATCACAAAGTCAGTTGATGACTTCATATTAAACACGTTAGGCACTTTATTTCATCTTTTCAAATATTTTCTTCATTTTTATTAAATACAAATGCCTTTCCGATCTAATTTGTGATGGGAAAAGGGAGAAGAGAGAGTTTGGCAAAAAGGCGGATTCAAACCCGGGTCGATCACATCAAAAGCTACTTTCACGTACCCTATGGCCTACGCCACTGCAAAAGTTACACAGAACGCGTCTTTTTAGTATTTAACTGAAAACATTCGATGGCTAAATTACACCCTACATACATTACATTGGACACCTGTTGGTATTTTAAGCATTAAATGAGGTGAATTCCTTGTTTTGGGTTGACACATGATAACGTCATGCTCCTTTTCTGCGTTCCTCTACCGCTGAGAGGCCGTCATCTTGTTTGATTTTTTTTTTTTTTAAATCTCCAAACCCACGATACAGACTTCACAATACAGAATGTGGATGGAAAATATTCACATTTGCACATCTCTAAAATTTCACTTATGTCAAAAAAGCCCCACTTTGCTTTAAGACTTTAATGACTTACTTTAGTTTTTGAGTATTTTTTAGCACTTTTTTTTGGTCCATTCAATGGAAGTCAATGGGGTGCAATGTTGTTTGGTTCTCAACATTCTTTAATGTATACTACTTTAATGTGTTTTTCAGCATTTTTCACCAGGGTGTCATGCAACAATAACCACAACTTCGCATTGTGGCTTATTTCTCTCTTCTGCTTCAGCACACTAGAAGTTCTCAGTTATGGGGTTCTCTTCTGTTCTTGGTACTGGTATATTATACTATCTATAGTACTGGTAATTAACCCCACATTGCAGTGCCACTTGTGCATTGTGAAACAATGTGTTTTTAAGGTGATGATACACGGGCAAATTTTTGAGCAATGATAGTGAGCAATGTTGCTTGGGCACTTTCCTATTGAGAATGGGAAAACAGGTAATTTACCTCATTTAATGCTTAAAATACTAACAGGTGTTCAATTTAATGAATGTAGGCTGTACTTTAGCCATCGAATGTTTTCAGTTGAATACTAAAAAGATGCGTAGGCCACAGGGTACGTGAAAGTAGCTTTTGATGCGATCAATCTGGGTTCGAATCCGGCCTTTTTGCCAAACTCGCTCTTCTCCCTTTTCCTTCAGATCGGAAAGGCACTTATATTTAATAAAAATGAAGAAAATCTTTCAAAAGTTGAAATAAAGTGCCTAACGTGTTAAATATATATAGTATATGTATATATTATAGTATTTATTGGGTTGGCATCATCACATCACTGCAGCGGCAGTTAGAAGCTCCGGTTGCTATAGAAACGGTCAGACTTGCGCTTCCTATAGATATGCAGACTTAAGATTGCGCATGCGCGTTAGCTTGATCCAGCCTGAAAAATAGTTTTTTGTCATTATTCAAGCATTTAGAAACAAAATTTATGAGACAGTTATTGTCAGATTTCACTGGTGATTTGAAATTTAATCGAAAGCTTGGCGAACAGCTTTAGTGAATTTGAAGTTTCCCCATTCAAAGAGACGGGAGCTTGCATGCCCGAGAGGCATTTCTAAAATGGCCACCGAGTAAAATTACTTGTCTTAAAGGGACTTTGGCAACACTGCTCAAAAAGTTGCCTGGTGTATCATCACCTGAGAACGTTATGGCTTGATGCTTAGCAACTAACAGCCAATCCCATGGCTCAAATTCACATGCTTTGGACAGTCACAGGTGTTGTATAAACAGTAGTTTGACGTTTTAAGGAAAACGGTCAAATGGTGACAGAAAACGTGACAACGGGTGCAAAGAAGAGACCATTAAATTCTTACATTTATAGTCCAAAAAGCCAATTCAGGATAAACTTGATAGTTCCATCAACGATATACAATAGGGTTGGCACTCAACCCCAGGTTATAATCTGGCTAATTGCTGCACGCAATGTGACACATTCATCCAAACCGTAAATATGCAAATAAGAATGTTTAGGGTTTAGGAAATGTACAGTATTTATAAATACCCAGGATTAAATGTTAACCCCAGTGTGAAACGTGAAGCAAGATAACCCAGGATTCTCTTAACCTAGTTATTAGTATGACCAGGGGTGTGAAAAAGTGTGAAAAGCCCTAGTTTTTATAGTTCACACAAAAATTTTACCATAATTTACTCACCCTCAAGCCTTTCTAGGTGTATGATTTTCTTCTTTCTGCCAAACACATTCAGAGTTATATTGCACAACTCCAAGGTCAAAGGTCACCCTTCCACTGGAACTCGACTTTCTCATAAACGAGCGTACAGCCACTGCCGGAAACCAGTTATTATAGTTCATAATATTTTAAACATGGATATTTTTCTTACAAATACCCATCACTTCCCTTCAGAAGGCATTTATTAAACCACTGAAGTCCTGTAGTATGTTTTATGGTGGATGGATGCACTTTTTGGAGCTTCAAACACTCATGGTAAATTGGTATTGTTGGTATTCAATACCATTTCAAAGCTGGGAAGAGCCAGGATATTATTTAATATAACTCAGATTGCGTTCGGCTGAAAGAAAAAAGTCATATACATGCTTTGTGTTTGGTTTGGGCGTCCAAACTCGGTCCTGGAGGGCCACTGTCCTCGACACACCTGTCTGGAAGTTTCTAGTATGTCTAAGTCCTTGATTAGCTGGTTCAGGTGTGTTTAATTGGGGTTGGAGCTAAACTTTGCAGGACAGTGGCCTTCAGGAGCAGGACTGGACACTCCTGACTTAGGGTGTCTTGAGGGTGCCTTTAAGTGCTAGAAAAAAAACAACAACAGGTTGTCAAGCTGTTTTATTTTACTCAGATCCTACACAAAAAAACTACAGTTAATGATCATATTCTCTCTTTCAGTTGCGCCCAAAATCTCCAGCTCTTGTAACCAAAGCACGGTCATCACATGTGTCTGTGAGGCTCATGGGAATCCCTCGACTAGACTAGAGTGGCGTCTATCTGGAAAGGTTCTCGCTAACTCTTCCAACATGTCCATCAGCAATGAAAATCCAGGAAACACAAGCTTGAAGAGTGTCCTGATCATCTCTCAGGCCCTCACAGACACGGCCATCCTGCAGTGTTTCAGTGCAAACACTCACGGCACTGCCATCGCCAGCCAACATTTTCACACCTTCAAACCAACACCAACAACAGAGACACGTGAGATTCGCCTCTCTGACACGCACAAGCTTTATCTGATCAACACAAAGAGAACTCTGGAATAATTTAACCCTTCTAAAAAAGAAGTGCTCTTAATTTGCATTGAATGTGAACTTGAAGTACACTACAAATCTGAAAAGTTTCTATAAAATGCTTCATATATAGAATATTTTAGGGTTCCCATCATGCGATCATTTTATGGATTTAGTATCCATTCATTTGTTTTGATTAACAGTTAATTAAATTTAATTAATTAAACAGCTCATAAACATACTTAATCAGTAGAACAAATTGAAATAACCCATTAAAGTATTAGGCATTAATTTAAGATATTTCTCTTTAGAACCTTTTTGGCATAAAGTATTCTTTAAAATTAATTCAAGAACCCTAGAGTTCAATACAGAACACCATTACACTTTTTTTTATTATTAAAAAATTAAAAGTTTACGACCACTTAAAGAGAGTACACTTTCATGACTGTTTCTTACACTTTTAAAAAGTGCACTTTGTAATGATGCCAAAGTAAAAGTTTTACTTTAAAGCACATTTTAAATAATTTAAATAAATTGTTATGCTTTAAAGAAGTACACTTATTTTGATGTGCATACTAAAAGCACTTGATTGTAATTTTAACTGTAGAGTTATTCAATATTACATTTAAAGTTAATATATATATTTAGAACATTTAAAATGTTATTCAGAAAGACTTTTAAATTGAGAGGTATAATATATATATATATATATATATATATAAAAATGAACTCATTGTGAACACATTATTATCCGAATTATCACTCAAGTAATTTAACCATGTATCGCTATGTCTTTGGAAGGCTTTTCTTTCACCATTTTTAACTATAATTTTTATTCAATTAAAAATAATAATTTTAATATTAATTTATGATTTAATTATTAGCTTTTCGTTAAACTCACTGCAGCTCCTTCATGAACCTCAGTCTAGTAATCTAATGTTTAATGCACTTCATGTTGTTGATACCAAAGAATGGAATATATTTTCTATATTTATTTATTTTTATGTCAATATGGTACAGTATTATCCCATTCAATTTAAAGTGATAAACCAGTTAGGTCACAAATAATCTAAAAAGTAGTCGAATTATAGTACCTAAAATGTGGATTACATTACTAACTACATTTTGTGTCATGTAATTTGGAATGAGTTACGACCCAGCTCTGATTAAGAGTGGCGAGCTGTAAATGACCAATCTCTGAGAAATAAAACACTCCTTTCCAGGTTTCCATCCTCCATCTATGCTGCTCGGAGCTGCCATGGGCGCGTTAGTGGTGACGATCTTCTGCATCATGACGATCTGCTGCATACGGTGAGTACACCAGACAAATGCGTTTTGAGGAAAGACTTTTTGATACATTTTTTCAGAACACTAGACTTTTATATGCCATTTTGCTAGTCAAATAAATGCATCTTCATTTAAGAATGTTCAGATATTTGTGCTGGAAAACAAAATAATGAAATAAATAATGATGAAGAGGATTTATGATTCTAATTGACATTATATGCACTGTAAAACCGAACAGTGAAATGAATTAAATGAAATGAGTTTGTTTCACTCAAATAATAATGAAAGTTATATCTTAATAGAAAAAAGTTGTGTGAACTCAATTTCATTGTAGTAAGGTGAACTTAATATGATTGAGTTGAGTTGCAGGAGATTTCTAATTCCCAGCATGTTTTGCGTCAGAGTCTAAATAAATGTTGAAATAAAGTGTTATTTTGTGGGCTTTTACACAAGAATAACATAGGGGGACATAAGTTAGTGTTTAATGTTGTGTTATTTTGGGATGTTAGTTTTTTACGCTTACCATTGCGGCGAAGAGTAGAGCGTGTGGTTAGGTTGAGAATGGCTACAAAACATTTAAGACTGCATAAACTGCGTGTTGTTTGATTACATACATGCAAGAATATGACAGTCTCTTTGAAAGTTATAGCATGTTACTTGCTATCTAACATTCAACCAAGATCTGCGTGATGTTAAATGAACTGTATATAATTAACATTATAATGAGTGGGGCGAGGCTGAGAACTGTGGGAGTGAAGGGAGGCTGTTGACGGTATTGTTAATGCAACACTAGCTTTGCTCCGCTTCCACGGCTCACGGCCACGCCCCACTTGTATCAAAAATAAGTTCTACTAACTTAAAAAATGAGTTAGTGTACTTTAAAGTTTTGAGTATTCTCAACTTGAGTTTTATGGTGTAGAATCTATTTTTTGATGGCCTGACAAAATATTTTTTCAGAAGAAGGAATCCCAAACCTTCAGAAACCAGAGAAGACGATAGATCTGGACTTATTCTGACTCAAACAGTGAGTTCAGCACACTCACATTATTAATTCTCAAAGACATCACAAATGGCCGTTCAGCACTGATTCTGCTGCGTTTCTGCTCCATCAGGCCACTGCTTCCGATGGTGACGGTGAGTGCGTTTACGCCGTTACACATAAACCACCAGAATCTCCTCATTATTCGTCCATCGACTTCACGAGCACAGAGCCGGCATCAGAAGAGATCAGGGGCGTCTCCTCGCTGACCGAAGAATATGCTGTGGTCCGTCATCGTTCTGCAAGAGACGCAGCATCTGCGACGGACCTCAAGAAAGAACAAAGCCCACCAGATAGCAAGGAGAAGATCACGGATGTGTCATCAGAAGACACGATTTATGAAAACATGACCCGCAGCTTGGTTGTTTAAAGACAGAAAAGGAACAGTTGCGTTGCATTCAAAGTCAAACACTTCCCTGCTATATAGTATTAAAAATAAAAACAGTATGCCAACAGAGTATTATGTCAGAATACAAAGTCTTCAAAAAACAAGCATGACCTACTATTTCTGAAGTGCACATTCGATTAACACTTTACTATCCCATGAGGCCACAGGAGAAGTGACACAACTGATGCTGTAGGTCACATGATAGTACCTACTCACACAGTATGCGATTTCGGATGCACCGTTGCAGGTTTCGTTGAACAGTAAAGGCCTGTGTAGTGTAGACAACATCACTGATTATAATGGGTATTATTGTCTTTTGTTGCGTCATGCCGCTCGCATCCAGTGTAGACACGGTGCAAGGACAATAACTATGATGATAACCATAAAGATACTAAAGATAAACCATTTAAAATAAAAGATTTAAAAATCGTTCAAAATGGAAAGCAATAGCAGAGTCAACACCACAACTATAATGTTGAAAATGCCCTTTTTTGAGCGAAAGGAAAAACATGCCATTTTCCTGCAGGTTTCTTTAAATGTAAATGAGCTGCTGCTCCCCGCACCGCTTTCCATAAGAGGGCGGAGCTTGTACAACTCAAATACTCTGCCAAAAATGTACAAAACATCCATTTGGTTTTGATTATCATCTCTATTGCGTCCACGCTCATGTGACATTGCAGTTCTTCATCATCATGGAAGTTATTATTTGCATCCATATTAGTTTAAACTTATGTTTTTATATGTTTCGGACATGAACTTATTTTTTTTATGAGTACGCACACCCGAAGCACGCACAAAGAAAGCTGGCTGTCAGACAGCTCACTCAGGGGAGGAGCTATGCTAATAGGGCAGATTCAGCGACAGTCATGGGCGGGGCTTGCGTAAGAGTGGGGGATATCTGAAACCGCTCATTTGGAGAGACTGTTTATGATTTATGGGGATTATTAAAAAAAGAAGTTGAGTGGATTTTTACCATTTTAGGCTGGTTGTTTACACACACATCGGTGTTCACACACCTTACAAAAGTGAATTTTGCATAATTGGCCCCCTCTAAAGAGCTTGAACATTTAAAGTGGTAGACGGCAAAACTGTAGAGCACACATATATTAAACAACAATACCGTTCATTAGTTTGGGCGCTAATTTTGTTAGTTATCGTTCTTGGTGTGAACGGGCCTTAAGTCTAAACCCAAATCTTCATGAAGGATTTTTAGAGCGATTTAAAGGATATAATATTGTTCGTTCATGTTTAACAAGTAAAAACTTACTGAAAGGTGTTACCAAAATAAGATGTTAAGTTTGTGGCCTTTGGTCAGAGATCTTTTAGAAACTATAGGAGTCAGAAGTTAATTTCTAACATGATAACATTAATAACATGAGTTTGAACTTTTCTTACCAGGTCAGCCGTGGGAAACTTGTTGTTTGTGTTGTTTATGTCACACATTATTTGTGACTGTGAAAATCGTCAGCTTCTCGTTGTCACAAACAGACACTCCTTCAAAAATAAGAGCTCTTTCTGCAGGGACAAAACATTTTAATTTAAAATATTATTTATAATATATTTTATTATGCACAAGTGTCTTCATTTTCTATTCAAAATGTATTTTTATTACTATTTTTTTTTTTAAAAGATCATAATTGTAAACAGAAAAAAATAATAGATGAAGACTAACTTCTATTTTACTTGATTTTATGAGTTTTTGCAGAAATATCTGAAATGAAAAACATCAATGGTGTGAAATTAACCTCTTCCATTGAGGACATTAGTAATATTTCAATTAAAAACACATATTTATGTTTTGTTTGTTTAATATACATTTTAATACGCAATGTAATGTCAAGTTTAATAAAGTCAATAAAATGGTCTTCAGAACATCCAAGTGATCAACTTTGATTCATGTCAATATATTTGTCTTTCAAAATCGCCGGCCATTTTGGAGCATGTCTGAATCAATACATGCAGCTCTATAATCATGCGCTACTTCTGAACACTGAGAGCAAGTCAAAGGCTAAAAAACCCATCAACAGCAATGAAGGGTAAGTGAAACTATATCTTTAGCAACCTATTTTCGAAAAGTAATACAGGAACTTTCAAAATGGCATCCAAATTATTGCGGGTTCAAACCACTTACCTCACGAGGCCACATCGAATAGCGCGCGTGCGCAGCAGTTATGTTAAAAAACAGGCCTAACGTTACCTGTGTTTAAGACTCATGTTCCACTTCTTTCTTTGTTAATTCATACCGCTGTAATCATGAATATACGTGTCACTGTCGTAAATAGAGCTGATGTTAACACAATAATCATCGAAATCAAGCAGTCCATTCTGAGGGATCTTTAATTCGACAAGAACCGGAAGCAGCGGTAGTTTTTCTTACCTATTGTTACGTAGAGCCTTTATCCGAGCAAAGCCGCTTTAATAATACCGTCTAATAATAATAATATCATCTCTAATTCGACGGAAACGGCTTCTCGAACACGAACAAATGTAGGGCGGGACTTGATTTTGCCCATGGGGAACTGAGGTTTGCTATTGGTCGATCTCATGTGAGTGACAGGCCCTCGCGCCAGTAAGAAGTAGGGAACGTTATTTTGATGAAAAATTGCTAGGCACATGAATTTAAAAATAATGATAAATCATTTATGATAAATAAGGGTGAAGGCTACATAAAAAACACAAGACTTGTATTATTTTATTTTATGGTAAATTTATTACATATTATAGCTCATTTTGTTCTGGATGACAGACACACGCTTACATGTCAAACACCCCAACAAATGGTTTGACAAGCCCAGTTTAGTAGAAGCTGGCAGTTGTGGTGAGACACTTTGTTTAAAACTGCATTTAGTTCATATTACAGCCTGAGAAACCACACCGACACTTTCAACGTGAAGAAATACAAGCCACTTCCTTCACAACCAGTTCATGGTTGGGAAAGACGATAAAATAAGGGCGTTTGCGCAGCATATTATATTCAGTATGTTTTTGTTTGTTTGTTTTTGCATTTTGTATGTGCTAAACTTTAATTTGGTCAACAGTAGCTCAACATGGACTACAACCAGCATTTTAATTTCATGGGACTTTTAAGTTTAAGCTTCTAAACCCTTTTATTAAGTCCCTGTAAGATTGATTTATTCCGGTCAAATTATCAAAAAAAGTTTTAATTGTCTGTGCAACTGCCTTTAACCATGAAATATACACATAACATCACAATCATAATGGAAACTTCATACAACGCCAGGGTGTTGCAACTTTGCAGGCATCTTCATGATCCTAAGAAATAGTCTCACAATTTCAAGAATAACATGTTAACCACTACCACAAATTAAATATATCTATTCAAATTGTATCATCAAAACCTGTTCTGACTGGTGTGTGTAAGTGTGAAGAAGACATACAGGACACACGAACATGGTCATTTCAGTTTATTTTCTCATGAACTCTTTGCAACAAGCACACAATTTATCAAAGTACAGTTTTCCATTCAAAGACCTCGACCGCACACGTTTGACAGCACAACATGGAGACAAACGTTGAGTAAAGAAAGGTCAAAATCCATGTCAGCCACTACTTCACTGCTGTGAGCATCTCGTATGTAAAAAGCAAACATGCACGTGTTACAAGGAAGAAACGTTTTCAGTAGGGGACATTTTTCTTTTCATTAAAAAACTTTTTTTTACTGCAATCCAGCTGGTCAAACCCAAGGATTTCACCACAAACGGTGCTGTAAAAACATGTCGGACATGTTTCTGTGGCAGGGCAGAAACGCTCGAGACTGTAAAGATCACGTTGGCAGTAGAAGCTTCATTTGAAAGCTCAGCTTGGCTCAAAACGAAGGGTTGCCATTATTAAGACACCAAGGTGTTCGATTTTAGTAGAAAAACGGCTGTGTATTTCACGTCTGGAATGATTTTAGTGTGCGTGTGCTTCTCTACTGAGACTGATGCTCTTAAAATGTTAACGTGCAGGAGAACAAACATCTCGAATCCGTCTAAAATAATCTCTACAATTAATAAGTAAGCTGAGGAAGACATGTGGGTGGTAAACATGAATACTGTGTGCGAAACATACAAAAAAACATGAAGGAAGGCAGACACTTCATTCTAAAAATACAATTTGGCAATTGACCACCAGGGGGCCGTGTAGAAAAATGAAAGCTCATGATGTCCTCAAATAGTGTCATGATGCTAAAGTCACGTCTGTGGAATATTAGCCGTCAATTTGACCTCTGGCAGAGTAATAGATTCGTAAAACTGTATAAATACACACATTTTGGTTCATCTTTAAAGCAAATGTAAATAAATGAGCAAAGGTTTAAAAAACAAATGGTAACAGAACTATCTGCACATGTGCTGCATAGACACTACAAGAACTTGAAAAGTCAATGATTTCAGGAAACATTTTCCTGAAATCAGACGAATACGTTTGCAGGTAAAGTCCCCATGGATTTGGAGCACTTTAGACCGTGGTTAATAACAAATAAAACTTAGACTTTACACTTTTTCCTTCACTTTTTTTGCTTTTCATCGAAAAATATGGGAAGCCCTCGATCATTTCCGGAAATATATGTTCTGACCAGCCATTTGATTCACCCTCGCAAATATACATTTGTACATTTTTTGGTATGTATATAATTGAAAAAGGAACATATTTATATACTTAGAATATTTACAGACCGATGAACCGCTCTTATGTCCGTCTGCAGACAGAAATATCTCATCTAATGCTCTCAAAAAGAGGCTAAACTCATTGTGTTCTGCTGTACAAACAGTTAAGTATATATGTTAGATGATAAAATATCTATTATATACAATTTTATTCAAAATGTAATAATGGATGCATTAAATTAACGCATTAAAGTTGAGGATATATGTGCTTAATTGACCGTTCGCAAATACCCGCCCCCTTTAGTTACTGTTTCTATGTCTGACAGGGAGTGAAAAATACATTGCGGAGTAATGGACACTGAACGCGTCGACCAACAAGACAGAACAGGTTACTTTTGATATGAAACAAAGTTTCAAATGTCTAATATTGTAATTTTTTAAAGAAGTTTAAACAATAAATAGCGTCTAGTGTCGTGACAGATCGCTGCAGCTCCTCGATCATCTCTTCATACTAGGTCATTTATAGCATCAAATAAACATGAATGAACATCAGAAGGAATGTTGTTTCAAGTGCGGAAAGACGTGAGTACACACAATTTTTCAAGTTAGCCAACGTTAATCTACTAACTCCCCTGACCGCTTTTGTCGGACAAAATGGCAGTTTCCGGGTTATGATTGGTCAGATCGCCTGTCAATCAAACTCCCAGCGAAGGGTCTATGGTCATAAAAATAATACATCTCTTTTAGGCTCGATTTTTCTTAATGAATCAATATTTTTCTTTTGATTTTGGGTGTTTATGTTATGTTTAGTTGGTATAAGTGGAGAAAAAATTAGTTATGTTGCATCAGATCTGTGGCCTTTCCCTCTGAATACAGCAATCAAAACAAGAAAAAAAGACAAAATCCAAACCAAAAATGCAGTGAAAACGCTATGTTCCTGTAGGCTTTAGTACCACATGGCTTGATTAAATGGTATAAGAACAGACAGGACCGCCAAAAGAAACACAAAGGTAGAGAAAACGCTGAAAACAGCAAAGCTTTGAGCTCCATCGGTGATGAAGATCCTTAGTCCTGTGACTAAACACTGTCTTTAGTCGAGAAGGCTAAAATCATCAGAAGACCCAAAGGCAACTTCTCCGGATTTTGGATGGTGACAAGAATGTAAAGGAGAAACACTGTCAAATGTGGTTGCATATATAATTGGTATTAAGGAGAGTCATTATAAAAGGACACCTTTAAAAACAGCACTCGCATCAATCATCAAGGATTCGGGTCAGGTCGTGAGGAAAGCTAAAGAAACACCTGTGTGTGCGTGTGGACAGCTGAAGACACCTCTCTGGAGGAGGAAGTGCTCGGAGGACGAGGACACACACTTCCTGTGCGCTCCGGTCATTGGGTCAGCGTGCTGGAAGCTCTGAAGTACGACAGGAACTTGAAGCACAAACTCACGACAAAGTACCAGATGTTCCTGGCCATCTGAGAGCGAGCGATGAAGACGCGCCAGATGAAGACGAGCAGCACGGTGTTGAACGTGTATCGGATGTTTCTCAGCCTGCGAACGGGAGGAAGCGAGTTAATAATTCAGCGATTTGATTAAATGAAACACACTTACTGATGATCAACTTGCAAACTGATCTCCTGTTGAATCAAGCGTCCTCTTCTCTATGGACAGGATTCAGTGTTTTAGGAGTTTCACCCATCAAGATTTAATCAATACACAGCAATAATAGTAATAATTTTATGTATATATATAATTATAAGTATGTTAATTCATTTACACACAGACACACATAAAATGTCATACATATAAAATGTTATTTAAATTTAACATTTAATAATAACTAATAATATTAATATAGCAGTGTTATTTTGGTATCATTGAGATACTATTATGAATGTTTTGAATTAGATGTTATAATAATAATAATATATATTATTTTTATCAGGGTCATAATAATAAAAGTCTATTTTACATGTAATGTAAGTAAAAAATACTATATTACAGTACACTCAAAAAAATTAAGACTTTACGCAATTTAATTAATAGTGTAATGACGGGCTAGTCAACGGATGAGATCCAAATGCAGGCTTTTATTTAAGCACAGAGTAGTGTTACAGGCAGGGTCAAGCGGTAGCAAACAGAGATGTCGGAGAAAAGGCAGAATCATAAACAGTAATCCAGGCAAACAGGTCAAAAGGCAGGCAGCAAGGGTCATACACGGTAAATCCAAATCAGGGCAATAACAGGAAGACAGACACGGGAAAAACGCTCAGAGTTGTACCGGAACAGGAAACAATACTTCGCAAAGTGGGTGAGTGTGAGTGGTGCTTTATAGTGGCGAGATAGGATAGCTGGCAGGGTGATCAGTGACTAGGTGAGGGGCTTATGGGAAATGTAGTGTGGTGTATGAGTCCATGATGTGAGCGGGCGACCTCTGGTGGCAGGTGGATGGAACATGACGGAGCGGATTCATTACAAATAGTAAAATTTAATAATTGAACAATCCTTAATCAATTAAAATTTGTATGGATTATTCAATTCAATCTGATGGAATTTTACTATTAATTAAATTGTGTAAATCTTTAAAAAAAAGTCTTAAAAATCATTTGAGTGTAAAGAGAATCACTATTGAGAATAACTTTGGGTGCAATAAAATAATGCATTAAATTTGGGGGTAAATGTGCTTAATTGCCATGAAATAATGTTCAACATGGTGCTTTTTAGGAAATATTTTACGTTGCTAAACATAAGCTTTGTTTTCTTTACGAATATATATTTTTGTCTTTTGATTTTAGGCTTATGTTTAACGTTTAAACCGTTGGATATATAGTTGGTGTGAATGATAACACATGTGTCACAAAGCCGTTGTATGACTTCAGAAGCACAGAATTCTATCAGCTACTTTTATGCATTATTTTGCAGGTGGACGTACTTTCTCAGGTGCTGTCTGGCGGCGGGAATGTCTGACATGTCCTCGTTCAGAACGTACTTCTTGGTGCCGATGCAGTAATTCTCGATGTACTCCGGCCAGTTCAGCTGGCGAACGTCAAAGTTGAAGGTCTGAAAGATCACGAGGATGCATTCAACACAGTTTTTCCTCTCTAAATGTTAGTATTTGCAACTCATTGATCCCAAAGCTGTGTGTGTGTGTGTGTGTGTGTACCTTCCTGTCGTCGGCGCTCAGCTGACTCATCAGCATGTTCATGTTGTCAGAGTTCCACTCCCAGTCCTGACTGCTGAAGTACTCCAGCAGACCGATGGCTTTGTGCAAACGGTTGAAAATACGCATCATTCTGAATGAAAACACACAGACACAGTCAGCACCCCTCTGAACAACCAATGACAAATACGCTATTATAATGTGTGTGTGTGTGTGTGTATGTGTGTGTATATAATGTATTTCATGTATTTAATGCTATTACTAATTATTATTATTATTATTAATCAAAATGTTATATCATAGAATATTATATTAGTAATATAATTAATATTATATTTCTATTATTATTATTGCTATTATTATTATCTATAATTTATATTATATTTCTATTTTAATATTAACAATAAATACAGTTTCATTTTATATTTATATTTATATTTTATATTTTAATTTTTTTTTCCTTTACGTATATTATATTAACAGTATAGTAATTGATAATATTTCTATATTTAGTTTTTATAGATATTTTATTTTTTTAAGAATAATATAATATAAAAATAATAATTCGTTTTTTTTTCTGTAGATATTTTATTTTTATAATATAATATAACATAATAATGTCATTATATTAATACTATAATAATGAATAATATTTCTATTTCAATATTAACAGTAGTGTTTTAGTTTTTATTTTCTAATTTCTATTTTTTCTATAGATATTATTTTTTACAATTCAATTCTGTATAACCAAAACATTTTGCTTTTTCCTTTTTCAGTTTCTATTTTTTCTGTAGATATTTTATTTTTATTTATATAATATAATAGTATATTAAATGCTGTTGATATTGATTAATATTAATAATCATATTGTTATATTATAGTATATTGTATTAATAGTTTATTAATAATATTTATATTCAATTCATGCTGTTTTGTTTTTTTTAAATATACATATATTTCTGTATTAAATATAATATAATTTCTATAGATATTTTATTTTTATTTCTATAAACAATATCGTTCAAAAGTTTGGGATCTTTTAAGATTTTCCAAGAATTGATACTTTTATTCAGCGAGGACACATTAAATTGATGAAAAGTGACAGTAAAGACATTGTTACAAAAGATTTAGATTTTTTATGTTAGTGCTGCACAGAACAGAAATGATCATGTTCTCACTGCGGTTTCTGTCCGGACAGTCTGAGGAAGAGGTCGTAGAGCAGCGCTGGGAACTTGTGGCTGACGAGGATCCAGTACTGGTTGATCAGGTAGTTGGAGGTGATGTTGGCGTTGGGCCGGCGGAAGGCCTGTTCTAGAGGATTCCGTTTGAACGTGGACATCACGTGATGCTCTGTAAAGCAAGTATGTGCTATAACGTCATACTGGAGCTTGAGTTATTATGTAACGTCTTAATGGCACTGCAAATACATTTTACTGCGGTCACATGGCAGCTGGATTTAAATCATGATCACGATTTCTGCTTCTCTAATAATTAAGCATAATCCTCGCGATTTTAGCTGAACCGTTATCCTGCAGGACTACTGCTGAGAAATGCTCACAGGAAGAGGACGATCCTCGGTGGAATCTGCTTCTGCCTGTTGGCATGGTGATGTTGGCAGCCAGATGTTGCTCATGGTAAACCGCCCAATCTGCTGTTACCATGGCAATGGTAATGGTACAGTAGGCTATGATCTGATATATTCCTTTTATAGTTTCATTTTTTTATTTTATTTTAGCTAATTTATAATATAATATAATATAATATATTTTGTCTATAGATATTTTATGTAATTTATTTAATATAATAATAATAATGTACAATAATAATATAAAACATGCTGTTTTATTATTTTGTTTTCTCATTTTAATTTTTTCTATAGCTAATTTATTTCTACAATATAATATATTTTTCAACACATATTTTGTTATTTATATAATAATAAACAATTTATTTATACTTATATTTTTTCTATAATATAATAATATTCTTTCTACTGATACTTTATTTTTATATAATAATAATAATAAACATAATATTATAAAACAAAATGATTTATTTTTTATTTTCTAATTTCTATTTTTCTAAAGCTAATTTATTTCTACAATATAATATAATATATTTTTCTATGCATATTTTGTTATTTATATAATAAAAACAATTTATATTTTTCTATAGCTAATTCTATAATAATATAATATTTTCTATACATATTTTATTTATATAATAATACATTAAAATAAAACAAATTAATTTTTTCCATAGTTAATTAATTTCTGTAATATAATATAAATTTTCTATAGATATTTCATTTTTATTTCAATAAAATAATATACACTACAGTTCAGAAGTTTGGGGTCAGCAAGTCTTTAAATCAGTAAGGATGCATTAAATTCAAAAGTGACATTTATCAGGTTACAAAAGATTTGACGAGATGAATAAACCTGAAACGTTGAGAGCCCTGATCTCCCCTTTGGCTCTTCATTTGATCATGCTGCCAAAAGTTAGCAATATTTGCACTCAGAACTGGATTAAAAATGCAAAATAACTATTCATGGATTTGACTCGACCTTCCATTTGCAATGCAAATGAACATGCAGTTATGTGATTATGATTTATTTGGAGTTTGGAGTCCGGAATTAAACATGCAACATAGTGACAATAACTGTTTCAGCTATTCTGTTTCATGCAAACTGTTGCATTAATTTGGTACTGAATCAATTTTCTCTCAGGAATTTTCACAAATAATTGCAATGAAACACATGCCGTTTTTTGACAGTATATGCAGTGCCGGTCAGAAACTCATGTTACGCACCGATCTCTCCCCAGTGGAAGGGGTTAATGCCTCCAGTTGTGCAGTTGTACACCAGTGCAGTTTTCGGTCTGAAACGGGAAGATAAAAAGAAAGAAATCACAGTGTGCTGCTTGTGAACAACATCGCATTTTCCCCTTATGTAAATATGCAAATGCCGAGGGATATTCCAAGCTTATATTGCACGTCTCTATCCGTTTAATCACCTGCAGGTGTAACATAAGCAAATCAAAGCGGTTTTGAGAGGAAGCTGCAGGTGTACCTGTGCACCGCGGTGTACCAGCCAGCAGCCAGCGTCAGGTTTATAACCACATCTACGGGAATCAGATCCGCCACCGCGTCATTACTGGCTCTCATGGTGCGCAGGATGCCCTTCCCAGCCTGCGTCCAAACACAGAAAACACACGCTCATTCAAAGAGGACGTAACTGAAGCCAGAAGCACCATATGCCTTGGTTTGGCGGTGAGGTCCATGGAGGCCTTTAGGAGGCTAATGAAATACAGACTAATTAAAAAGAAGGGCAGATTGTTTTCATTGCTTAGGTCAACGAGTGATGTGAGGAGATGCCAAGTGTGACTTTTATTGGATGTTGTTTTCATGCTTTAATGTTCAAAAAACACAATATTTTTCACACATTTTCCTATATTGCAGCTCCTCTCTTCCCAGTCTGTCAGTAACGCTCTGTTTAGTTCCTATCTCCATGAAGCCCCTCCTTCTGAAAAGCACAATGTGCTCTGATTGGTCGCCCGGAGCAGTGTGTTGTGATTGGTCAATCGAACTTTCACTTAAAAGCAACCAAGATCCCAATTTTAGGCCCGAGCTGAGCAAAAACATGCTGCAGATGCTGCTATTAATGTGCTCAAAATGTAAGTGAAATTCTAACAGCTTGGAATGTAAATCAATGAGATCTTATAACATAAAGTGCGTATAAATATCAGTCATCACTCTGTATCTGCCAATAATGTCTAAATAAGATGATATTTAAATGCTTAGATTTATGATCAAAGCTCTGTAGTTTTAAAACATGTAATGCAATGCAATAATGATTGAGAGATCCTAATATTTGATACTCACAGATTTTTCTTAAAAAAATGATGTCTGGATAATCAAGTAAACCTAAGCTGCTTCAGTCCAATAAGTGTTCATCTTGAAATATAAAGTTATAAAGGGTTAATACCTCTCCGTGAGGTCTTTGAGATCTACTGTAACACATCATGAAGCAGAAGATAGATACTTACAGCGATGAAAACACCACTTGGTCCATTAAAATTGTCTATCCAACCCTGTAAAGAACAGAAAAATTGTGAATTTTATTTTTATATTTTCTTTCATTTATATTTTATTTAATTTGTTATAGTAGTTGTGTTGTGTTTTTTGTCATTTTTATTTGTCTTTGTTTTTTATATATAAATATATATATATGATTTTGTTTTAGTTATTTTAGTGCTTCAACTTAAATGAAATAGAAATGATAAATGTTGCTTTGGCAACTAGCTGAAAAAATTTGAAAATAAGTATTTTCTTTTTTTCATGTTTAAAACCTATTAGGTTTTGCTAATATTCTGAATTAGATTTATCTGTTTATTTTAGTAATTTTTTTTTTTAAATGTCTTTATATATTTTTTATTTTGCTTGAATTATTTTAGTACTTCAACTTAAACTAAATGAACTAAATGAAATAAAATAAGTTAAAGTTTTTGTTAATACTTTTTAAGTTCTTTTCAATATTTTGAATTAGATTTCTCTTTATATTTTCTGTTTTAATTTTATTTAATTTTTTGTAATTTTTCTGTGCGTTTTCCCCATCTTTATTAGTTCAAAAAATAAATGTTTATATAATTTGAGGTTGTTTTTTTTATTTTATTTTAAGTAATTAACACATTTGTTTATCATTGTAGATTAATTAATGATAATAACCCTGCCTCAAATGTCTCTATGATATTCTGCTATGTATAAATGCCTATGGTTTATGCAATCATTACCTACAACCTCTGAGTTACCAGCCCAGATCTTTAACCATTAAGTCCCAGAGTTCTGAAAGTTGTAAACTATTCCGGTGTAGCGTCTGACAGCAGATCCGTCACTCACGGGGAAGGGCTCCTGCCAGCTGGCTCCGACGATGGAGGGCCGTATGATGCCGATGTTGAGTTTGCCGCTCTCCTGCTGGACCACACACTCCGCCAGCGCTTTGGTGTAGGTGTACGTGTTGGGTCGGTCACCTATCAGGCGCGGTGTGATGTCACGGATGATATTGTCATCCATCCACCTGCACACACACACACACACACACACACACGTCAGTTAAGAACGACAGGCAGATGAATCCCTGCTCTGCTTCAGGGTCAGTACAGTCTGTCAGTCAAAACATCAGCGCTCTGATGCAATATGGCTTGTCAGTCAAATAACGTGGAAAATCAGACATGCAATAACGAGTGGAGTCCATGGAAACAACTATATATTTATATATGGGGGTCGCTTGGATGAGGATGATAATATTTGGAAATATGTAAATATTAAAGATATTTTCTAGTATTTTAAGGTAATTTTTGTGTTACTGTTTGGTTTGATTTTGCATGTAAAAAACCTTATTTTACTAATTAAATAAGCCGTTTAACATGTCAGCTAGCATTCAAAATTTTGAATAGTGATTATTTTATTTCCAAATTTTTAGGTTTATCTTTATTTAGTTTTTATTAATTTTTCAGCATACAATAATTTTGTTCACCAAACCATCATAGTTAAGTAAAACTGCAACTGAAGCCATAAAAAATGGTTATTTGAAACAAAATAATTGGTAACTGAAATATAAAAAATAAAATGTAGCATTTTTTTTTTATTTCAGCTAGTTGCAAAGGACTCATTTCTCAATTTAATTTAGTTAAAATATAAATTAAAGGTGCAATATGTAAGATTTTTGGAATTTCACTTTAAATTAAAATGGAAACAGAAAACATGAAAACTATTAAAGTCTTTCAATGATACTGCAGTAAATCTCGCTGAACTACACACCACTAGAGCGGGACGTTTCAGAAGGTTGTTACTGTGGTTGCAGTGTAATGATTCCGTAATTGAGTTTTATATGATGATATACTGAACTCACTCCAGAGAGTCGATGAGCTTCTTGGGCTCGACCGGAGGAGGGTAGATGACCTCATCGATGTGTCTTCGGTTGCAGTTGGCGTAGGCGGTGGAGATGTGGATGAACGCCTGCAGGTGCTTCATCTGCAGCGCCAGAGAGAGGAGCTGCTGCGTGGCGATGACGTTCAGCTGCAAGGCGTGCCTGCGGGAGACACACGTTACAAACACCACTGGATACACTCGTGCAAGAAAAGGTTCTATATGGAACCTTCAAGGGTTCCGTCAGACACTTCATAAAAAAATAAAAGTGTTACAAAACTAGTTATTTAAAAATATATATTTACAAAATATTCATAAAAACTACAATAGCATAGCAATGATACTAAAATAACAGCGGTCCGTTGTGCTGCTGGAGTGAGAAGACTAATTACAACTACTGCATTCTTAAAACACATGAATGGCAAGAATGCTTTATTTTCCTTATAATAAAAATGATGCAAAAGGTCCCTGGAACAGATGTGTGTATAGAGGAGAATCTGTGGGTTCGATGAAACCTTTCATGCTCTCGAGTCAGCAGTTCACTAATAATTCCCTCGTTCTTCCAGCAGTGTGAACATCTGTTCCTCAGCCGGAGACACACGACACAGCAGAAGCACGTGCTCGCTCTCTCTCTCTCTCCCTCTTTTTCTTCCGATTCTCTCATTTCCTCCATCTTTAACAAGTGTAGCTTTTCATTTCCCATAACACACTACCATTCAGAGGTCTGATGTCAGTAAGATTAATGTTTTTGAAAGAAGTCTCTTATGCTCACCAAGGCTGCATCTATTTGATCAAAAGCACTAAAAATTATGAAATATTATCTGTCATCTATCCACCCACCCATCCATCCATGCATCCATCCATTCATTCATCCATCCATCCATCCATCCATTCATCCACCCATCCATCTACCCATGCATCCATCCATTCATTCATCCATCCAACCACCCACCCACCCATCCATCATCCATCCACCCAACCATCAATCCATTCATTCATCCACCCACCCATCCATCCATCCATCCATTCACCCAGCCACCCATCCATCCAACCATTCACCCACCCATCCATCCATCAACCCATTCACCCAACCATCAATCCATTCATTCATCCATCCACCCATTCACCCAACCATCAATCCATTCATTTATCCACCCAACCATCAGTCCATTCATTTATCCACCCACCCACTCATTCATCCACTCATTCATCCACTCATTCATCCACCCATTCATCCACCCATCATTCCACCCACCCATCCATTCATTCACCCACCCATCCACCCACTCACCCAACCATCAATCCATTCATTCATCCACCCACCCATCCATCCATCCATTCACCCACCCATCCATCCATCCATCCATCCATCCATCAACCCATTCACCCAACCATCAATCCATTCATTCATCCATCCACCCACCCACCCACCCACTCATCCATCCACCCACCCAACCATCAATCCATTCATTCATCCATCCACCCACCCACCCATCCATCCATCCATCGAACCATCCAAATGAACTCCAAGTTGACGTCCTCATGTAAGCTAGCTGTCAGTTCCTCTCTGAATGGTGACTAATGTTGTGCACGTGTAACTGCTGTCCGGCTCCTGTCACTCACTTCAGTGGTTCGTCGAAGCGTATGGTGGCGGCGCAGTGGAAGACGATGTTGATACAGGAAGAGAGTGTCTGTACATCCTCTGAGCTGATGGCCAGGCCGGGCTGCGTGAGCTCGCTGCTGATGGGTTTGATCTTCTGATGAAACTCAGGGTTATCTTCACGCACGCGGTCAAACAGCTGCAAAACCAACACACACTCAAATCAGTATATCGCCAGAACACATCAAACATTATAATCATACAATCTGGGGAGTGTGTTACTGTTATGCTAATTTTAAATAAAATAAATATTGTATTATTTAAAAACCTAATAAGAATCAACAATGAGAATAATTAGAATAAATAAATACTGTATTATTAGAAAACATAATGAAAATCAACACTGAGAATAACAAGAATAAATAAATAAATGCTCTATTATTTGAATCAACAACAACAACAAAAGAGCATAATTTTCTTTATTTTCACCTCATTTCTTTTGATTTCGTGGTAAAATGTAATCTGTACATGTTTTTGGTGACGAGATATTATGTAATTTTCAGCTGGTCAAGCCACAAAATGCTAATGACAAATCTCTTCATATTATGTCACCGACTTCAGCGTTTATGTAATAAAGAAAACTGCAGGCTGAAAGTAAGATATTTATTCACCGCATCTTGCATGCAGGGTGACGTGACGACACGGTACATGCGTGCGCTCGTAGATCACGAATGTGCTCGAATGCGACTTCTGTCAGCGTAATCTGATATCAAAAGAGGATTTGCAGAGGCTCTGGATCCTCTCAGCTCGAGCTGACACACATGTGCTGACTTATGTTACCCACAATTCCAAGCGTCTGGCAGTGGCACATTCCGACAGCCACAGCCAATCAGAATCATTTCTCAGTATCAGAGATGGACGTAATAAGTGACCCGCCGTAACCCCACCAGCAGGCACCTGCCGAGGGCGAGACAGATGCTGCGTGACAGCTGTTTTCCTCTCACACACACTCTAGCACAGCCTGTGTGACGATTTACATATTTATCCATAAGCAGATTTGCATTTCCTAAAGGAAACGGTGTTTGCACGGCATCATAATAAGAGTGGTAAAGTTTAAATTTAAATGTCATTTTGTTGTTTTTCTCTTCTTTTTGTATTTTGGATAAATAACAGTGGATCAGAGCTACTTCACTGTCATCAGTGTAGAACCAATCAGCATTCAGTATGCAAATTGAAAGAATTCCAACTGCAATTTGGAACACTCTTGAAATAAAGGTTCATTATTTTCCACCATTCACTCTTTCACTTCTTCTTCTGAATCAGTTTTTAGTTCATATATGGCTGAATTAAACCAATATTTACACTCGTCATTGTGCAACTTCTACTACAGCTGAGCAGTTCGAGCGGGCGTGAGTGAGTGGAGGCGGGGACTAATTTGCATATTCATGGTTCCACGTATACTACATGAATCAAGAGTTACATTCAAGCTACTTTAATTTTAACAGTCATTTTGTTTATCAAGGGATGAAATTACTGACTGCAGGGAATCTTTCCATTCCACAAAACTTTCTTTATAGTGCAAAATGTTCTTTAGATTTTTAGAATGTTCTTCACAATAAGGAAACATTTTTAGAACTGTTCACGGAATGGCTCTTCTGTGACCTCACTGTGAAAACCCCCTTGTGGAACCTTTATATTTTTTAGGAGTGTATGCAAATGCTGACTACAATGTACAATTACATCATTCTAGTCATGTTTTGAATTCTAGATTAGATTTTGGAGATTGAACACTGTAATGAACACATCTGCCCTGTTTACTGTAGTAACCGAACTGTTAAACACCACATCTAACCCTTCCTGAAGGACAAGAACTAGCAACGCACGTCACAATCCAGGGTTTTGCCCAGAATTTCTGGGAAATTCTCTGGGAGTACATGATGCCGTGTTGTAAAGTCTTGCTTGCATGTCAGGACACAGGATGATTTTATTTGCTTTCGCAATGAGTTGGTTTAGTCAAGCTGAATATGTTGTCAAAGGCGTGAGATGTACACAGTCAGTTGTTTCTCACACTCTTTTTTGCAAAATTAACAGGACATTTCACAATTTCCAGTTAGAACTGTTACTACAGGAGTTTTTTTCTAAAATATTAAACCATGAATTGAAATGTCAATGTTTTTAAATAATTAAAAATATACTTTTTAATACACACACACACACACACACATATATATATATATATATATATATATATAATGTGTATATATTATAATATAGATTTATATAATAATATAAATTCATAAATTTACAACATTTATTTATATATTTAATAAATCTTAGGCTAAATAAGTTTGTGCTGACTGTCTGATCCAGAAACAAAGAGAAAGATGAATAAAAAGCTAATAAAAAAACAAAGCACATAAACCCTATTTGGATACAGTAATAAGCAACTATCTCCGCTTTGACAACTTGACAAATGCAAACAAAATTGTATGATTTTAATATGGAAAACCATTATTTCCCACAGCAGCTGCATCCTCACACACTTAAACATACAAATAATAATGTGAATGATGGCGAATAATGTAATCTGAATGCATAAGCGTGGACATAACTGCCATTCACATTGATTACTAGAGAGATCAGACAGCATATGGGCCGTGAGTGCAGTCTAGCCAACACACACACACACACACACAGAGAGAGAGAGAGATTTGGAGAGAGTTCAGAGGATGCTGGGCAGAAAAGCATTTAGAAGGTCAAGACACACACAGAACTACAGAGGAAACTCTGCTCAACTCAAACACGAGGGGATGTGAGGCGCTGGATCACTCAGACATGCGAAAGTGTTTCAAAAATGCTCTAAGTGAAGGAAACGGAGCGCAGATACCTTAGCCAAACTTCCTGCTGCGGTTTGTGTCGCCGGGCAACAAAAACACAACACACTCCGCATGCTGGCATAGGATGAGACCTCCACATGCCTGCAGCACACCAGAGCTAGAGCGGCTGCTCTCTTCATCACTGTCAGCAGATCTTACATGTAATACTCTCTCAGAATATGTGTGCTGGATACTTTAACCTCCTCGCACGTGTTTACATACATACTTCACAGTCATCTGAAGCTTCCAAATTAATAGAATTTTGTGTATATCAAATTTCAATGCCATCATGGCCTTAATGCCCTGCTGAAAAATGTTCATTTGCACTGTTGTCCCGAATGCTTTCCCGTTTTCACTGCCTGGACTTGGATATATATGTTTAATTAGATTACTTTTATAAAGGCTAGATAGGTGTATTTTTTATATTTTTATAAATGTACTTAATTTAAGTTTATATATTATAATGTTTTATATATATATATATATAACATAAGTTTGTAAATATATAGTGTGAGCGCATATATATATATATATATATATCTGAAAAAAATAAAAAAATACCAATATCTGGCAAATATAAAATATAAATATTTATGCAGACAAAATCATCAGCATGGTGTATATTGGATGCATTTGCATTGCTGACAAAATCATCTAGTTCAAACAATTATTAGACTCACACAAGGACAAAGTGCATTCGGAAAAATCCTCCGACAGTTCAAACTCATTGATTAAATCTGTAAGAGAAAGGAAGTGGCATGCGGCACACGTTCAGTGTATCGAGGTCAGAGGTTCACTGAGGTCGACCATTGCAAACATTTGCTTTCTCTGTGGTGGAAAGAGCAAATGGTGCATTGTGGGATGGCGTTTTGTCTGTGCCAGTCTACCACCGGCCCTCTGGCACAAATAATCCAATTGTGTGCAAACGAGAGAGAGCGAGAGAGAGAGAGAGAGAGAGAGAGAGAGAGAGCGAGAGAGAGAGAGAGAGAGAGAGAGAGAGAATACTTCATCAGTTGCTTTACAGTTGTGCCCGTGGGTGAGTGGTAAACATACACAAATGTCCTCAAACTACACACACAAAAGAGTGCATTTCTCTCTTTCTTATGTGTTTGAAGAAATATAAAGCAGGATCACATTAGACTAGGAATGAAATGCCTAATGACTAAAAGAAGGATGAAGGTTCGTGACCGAATGAGCTAAAAAGAAAGAAAGGAACAGGATGATCTGATGGCAGAAGTTGAGTTAAGAACCGTTTTATCACAGGTAGATCAATATCCTCCTGAACGACTGAATAATTCACTGCGAACACTCCTCACTGCACATTAAACTCTCCGAAACACGTCCTACAAACAGAGAAAGTTCATAAAGTGAGTCTTGATTCAGTATCTCGTCCCATTCACGTCCACTAAACACGTTTTAAAAGCTAGTTCCTAAAAAGCAGCACTTGAGTCTGATATATTTCCGTGTTCATGTTTTTTCTTGTCAAGGACACAGTATGAAATGATCTCGACTACGACACTGAAAGGTTGTGAAAACTACCTTGAAGTCATGTAACGGAGCGATATTTTATCAGAATGTTATCAGATTGTGTCATATTTTGTGAACACAAAACGGAACAAAACAAAAATGTAGCATATAATTTCACCAAAATAATGTGATAAAAATTAACATTAAAAAGCAACAAAGCGATAATTTTGACCCGTACACTGTGTTGCTGGCTATTGCTACAAACCCATGCAACTTATGACTAGTTTTGTGGTTCAAGGTCACAAACACTGTATCATCTCTGTTGGTCGGGACTTTAATTGTTTAAAGATGAGAGCACAGGATCTGCTGAAAGGCCTTTAAATGACCAAACAATAGACACATTTGTTTGATGAGACTGAACAGCATCCCACATTCGATATTCTTTTCCCCCGAACACACAAACTGACACACAATCTGCCTGTTTGAGCTTCTGAGCATTCTTTACATGTACGTCCTACACACACACACACACACACACACACACGAAGGGCTTATATCAGAGGTCACAGAGTTTGCACAGCGCTGACAGAATCTGTCCATCCGACTCATAATGCTAATCTGCGTCTCATAATAATCTGCTCCGTCACTGCAGGCGAGTGCGTGCTGAGACCAAATACTGGAACTTTCAGCATTCAATAAACCATTTAACCTGTCATGAAGTGTGATAATATAATATAATATTAGTGTGTGTTTGTGTGTGTGTATATTGCTTTCTGGATACTAACTGGCCCAAGTAAAGAAAAAAAAATCTCTGTGCCTGCAATATATACCTTTTTTCCATGATAATATCCTAAATTGTAAGTGTTGATGCAGTAAACCATGTGAGCAACTGCAGCAAACTGCCATAAAAAATACTCTTGCGCTCCATTATTCCTGATATGACTCATCATCAACAAACTCTGATTCCATCCCTGCTTTTCCCAAACACAGTGCCACACCTCTAACATAAACGCTTGAGGCCGGATATCAAACAAGAAAGACAAAACTCTTGTGGCGATGCATCATCTCATTGTGGTCTCACGGCGCGTATGGAAATGCCATTTGACTTCTGAGCGATACCATATATGGAGGGAGTTTGTGGCTGGGTTGCCACAGCAACAATCAAAGAGCATTTTACAACGTAGCCCTAGGCAAAGCAGTGCATGAACTTTTCCTGCCAGTTTTCAGAGTATCAAGTTCAAGGAAAACAATAAAGATAAACCCTGATGACCGCATACGAGTAAACACAGATGGATTCAGGGGCTTCTCTAGAAGGCTTTGTGCACCTGCACCGGTTCTGCGCGGTTTGACGTAACTAACTATTTAAGGATACACGTCCTGCTCAGTTAACTGGAAGTTGGGACGCGATCAAATGTCATTCGTTTACAAAGCCAGAAATATCCTGTGACAGAGAGACAGCCCTGAAGGACACCAGACAATACTCGGCATAAAACCTGAAAAGGGACAAAAGTGTAGAAAGGAAACAAGTGTCTTAAAGTGACCTGAACATACAGTTCCCCGTGTGTTAAAGTAGGGCAGCTCTAATGATCGGAATAAAATGATACGATTATCAAAGGATTTAATTAAATAAATATACGCACTGCGTGTTTCATAGTTTGAGTCGCTTATAACATGCATTTGAGAATGAAACATGTGACAACCACATATATATATATATATATATATATATATACTCACACATTTTTATGGTATATAAATATATATAAAAATACTATTGTAATTTTAAAATACAGTGTAAAGTAACTGTAAAATACAATTAGTATTATTATTTTCTTAATACAATAGTAATATTTCTTATTTCTTTATTTTGTTTAGAATTTTTAGTTAGTAAAAATAATAATAATCATAATGAAAACAAAACATTATTATTTCTATTATTTTAAATAATAATTATTATTATTATTTTTATTATTATTTTATAGTCATATCAATATGTAATAATATTTTGGACAAATTGTGGTCCCTACAAACAAGCACAGCAAAAAAATATTATTATTTTTTATTTATTAATAACAAACATAATGAAACATTATTATTATTATTATTATTATTATCATCACCATTTTATAGTCATATAAATCAATATATAATGACATTTTTTGACAATTTGTGCAAATGTTTTTACATTTTTTATTTTTCATTATTTTTTATTTTATTTAGTAAGAATAATCATAATGAAACATTTTAATTATTATTATTATTATGACTTCTATTAATAATAATAATAATTAATATGCCATTTATAATATTTTGCCATATTGATATATAACCATAAAATTTTTGGAAAAATTGTGGGGTCCTATAAACTGACACAGCAAAAACAAACAAACAAACAAAGTAAAAATTGCAACTAGATTTTTTCCCTGATCTTTCCTGATCTTACAAAGGATGGTGAATAAAAGCAAGCAGACAGAAGAGTGTTCTCACCTTACTCTTCATCATGTCCTGGACGCGCTCTGACATGGACTGACCCGCCTTCGGCCTGACGAGGATGTACAGGGCGTTGACCTCCGGACACGAGCGCAGGAGTTTCTCCACCAGCACCTTCCCCATGAAGCCCGTGGCTCCCGTGATCAGCACATTCTTCCCCGCGTACCACTCCGAGATCGAGGCCATGATGATTATGAGAGATGAACGCCGTTCCTCCTGGACACTGACAGAGAAACAGAGACACGATGAGCAATTCACCTGATTTACCAGTCAAAACACGTCATCAGTGATACGATTGTTTGACCGAACTTTCTCTCAAAGGACACTCTGTCAACCGGAAAATACACTGGCTCTAGAGTAAATGACAGCAGCGGCATTTAGACATTAATGTGTACCAACTAGAAAAGGATTTGTCCCTTTACTATCCCCTGCCCTCCAAAGTAACTGTTTGGGGTTGCAAAGGTGTTCACAGTGAATTGCAATGTGTTGCTAAGTGGTTGCTAGGTGGTTTCCTACTGGCCCTCATGTGTTTTTCATCCACTAGGAGACAATTGTGTGTCTGATTCAGTACAGTAACTGCACACACACACACACACACACACACACATAATGGTTAGTGTTCAGTGTTTGTTTAAGCGTGAGCAATAGTAACAGTAACGTTTGACTTGGCAAACACAACTAATAAACACTGAGTAGGTGTATACAAACATTTGACTAGTGATGTAGATTCATTCATCTGGAGAATATGTGTGTGTGTATATATATATATATATATATATATATATATATAAAGTAATAATAATAAAAACAATAATAATTATTATTACATATATATATATACATATATATATTACATTTTTATTTATAATTTTTATTATATATTGACATTATATATACATTTACATGCACAAACAATTTATATAATATATAGTTTTTTAATAATATATATTTATTACAATATATTTGTATTATATAGAAATAATATATTAAAATTATATTATAATTATATTAAAATTATGTAAAATATATAAAACTAAAGTATAATTTATATATATATATATATATTTATATATATAGTATATTACAGTTGAATATTAAAAGTAAAAAAGTATTTAAAAAAATCAGACACAAAAAAACGAGTCAATTTGTAAAATTTAAGTGAATAAATAAATAAATGTAATAATAAATTTAAATGTTAAATAATTTGTAACAATAAAATGTATGTTGAATTAAATAAATGTAGTAGTACTGTATCATCTTCAAAAACCTAAAAATTAAATAAAATAAGAAACTAAATACTGACACTGGAGCTATAGAACAAAAGATCTAAAAATTGGAATGACAAATAGAAAAAAGAAATAACCATCAACTTAAAAGCGCTGTACGATGAAGCAACAGTATCTAGAGAACGCAGCCTGCCGTACTTTATTCCTCCGCTCCCTCCGGCTTTAAGAGGGTGAAGTAAATCAAGCCCTGTGGCAGCGAATCATGACTCATTACATCTTCTGCCAGCTATTACATGACTTGTACGAGTCCCGGCGGCTGCGGATCTGTGCTCTGATCTCCTGCAAACCGCCCTTCCCAAACTCCCCACCCGCATTCTGAACGGACAGACCGAGGGAGTACGAAAGGGCGGGACACTGGGAATACGACTGACGGGGATGAGGAAGACGGAACAGCTGCAGGTCAGAGAGGATCAACACTTGAATCTGCTCTCACACACACATCTCTCCGGTCACACTCAAACACTGATGTATCAGAGCAACAAGCAATCTGTCTTATCAGGGAGACAATTATCTCTGGTTACTTTTGAAGGTCAATGAATTTAATTGGACAAAGCTTCCATCATTAGACAGTGTGTTATCTAACAGCTGATCTCAGGTCAGGATTCTCCCTCAGTCTGAAATCTTCTCAACTGGTGCTTGAGACTCATGAGAGATTCACATTTGTTTCACATTCACATTTTTGTCCTGTTTGCGCGTCTTGCGTTACCTTCCTGCTGGCTTTGATTTGTGTTCACTATCGTTCAAAAGTTTGAGATGGGTTTTTTAAAGTCTGGACAGCAAATAAACACATGCGATTGAAATGCGATTCCAATCAGATTTTCACCGATGCGTCTCAGTCTGGACACTCTGGCTGCTCAAATCAAATTGCAAACTGTCTTTTGCATCACTTTTAACAACACACAACAATAACTGGTCACAGAAATGCCGGAAGTACTCCGCATGTCCAAACATTTTCCTGTGCACTGGAAAAGTTCTGCACCGTAACTCGACAGGGAACTTATTTGGAGAGCGAGATGATGTGCCTCTATTTTTTCCTGCATCCGTATTGAAAGCCTCAACACGTGTGGATACGACTACGTCGTTGCCAAAGCAACCCATGCAGATTGATTGGTTATGTCTGGACACACATCTCATTTGATCATTTGCAAATAATAGTGATGGATGGATGGATGGATGGATGGATGGATGGATGAATGGATGGATGAACTAAACCTATGGATGGATGGATGAATGGATGGATGGATGGATGGATGGATGGATGGATGAATGGATGGATGAACTAAACCTATGGATGGATGGATGGATGGATGGATGAATGGATGGATGGATGGATGAATGGATGGATGAACTAAACCTATGGATGGATGGATGAATGGATGGATAGATGGATGAACTAAACCTATGGATGGATGGATGGATGGATGAACTAAACCTATGGATGGATGGATGGATGAATGGATGGATGGATGGATGAATGGATGGATGGATGAACTAAACCTATGGATGGATAAATGAATGGATGAATGGATGGATGGATGGATGAACTAAACCTATGGATGGATGAATGGATGGATGGATGGATGAACTAAACCTATGGATGGATGGATGAATGGATGGATAGATGGATGAACTAAACCTATGGATGGATGGATGGATGAACTAAACCTATGGATGGATGGATGGATGAATGGATGGATGGATGAACTAAACCTATGGATGGATAAATGGATGGATGAATGGATGGATGGATGGATGAACTAAACCTATGGATGGATGGATGAATGGATGGATGCAGTCTGAACTTGATGAATAGAAAGTTCAAAAGAACAGCGTTTATTTGAAATAGAAATATTTTATCACATTATAAACGTCTTTACTGTCACTTTTGATCAATTTAATGCGTCCTTCCTTGATGAATAAAAGTTTATTCATTTCTTTTACATTGGCCACTTCTCATGCTGTGATTATCTAGAGCTGAATACATTTAAAATTCAATCATGCATTTTACTTCTGTGTTTTTACGGAGAAGTTCATCTTTTAAATAACAGCTTCATCTGTTTTTAATGATTTTTGGAACTAGTGGTAGAAGTATATCAGTTCCTCCTAACCATTTCTAAAGCTCTACAGGTACAAAACATCACAGGACGGCTTCCTCAACTGACCTTAAGAGCTTGAAGGCACTTTGAACAGGAGTAAACACAACATCCTCTTTCCTGCACGGACGCAGACCGGCCTCGGAAACACGAGCAGCGCGGTGAGCTCTGATGTTTGAGCTGGAGCGTCTCTGTCTTGAGTTTGCCCCATCTTTGCATAAGTGACTATTTTTAAGAGCTGTAAACAAATGTACGTTTGGAAGCTTTCAGTATCACCGTGAGGCTAAAGAAAGGACAGTGATTTCCTCATCATCTGATTCACACACATTACACAAAAAAATCACACAGCACTTGTTTCAGAGCAGGGTTATGATCTATGGAAGCTTGTTTCCACTATGGGATGAAAGATAATTGCAACTTTTTATCTCACAATATTTTTTTCTCAGAATTGCTTTTTTAAAAGTCTTTTATCCTCAGCTTAAAATCCAATTCTGAGGGGAAAAAAGACTGTCTTTTTTCAAAGAATTGTGAATTTATATCTCACAATTCTGACTTTATAACTCGCAAAACTGAGAAAAAAAGTCAGTTTGTGAGATCAGAATTACCTTTTTTATTTTTTATTCAGTGGCGGACACAAGCTTCGATTCGAACCACTAAAATTATCAATTGTAAATAAATAATAAACTAAAGCTGAAATAAATAAATTAATTAAAGTTAAATAGCAATATTAAAAAAACAAAATAAATAAATAAAATAAAATGACAAAATCACAACAGAATTACTAAAAATTTTAATTAAAATTATCATGAAAACTAAAAATCTAATAAAACTATAAACAAAACTTTTGTATGATTTTGATCAAATGCTTTGCATTGCAATGCAATAAAATCACCTTCCTGTCATTCCAATCCAACATCCTGTTGGGCGTGTGACCAATTCAATTCAAATTCATGCATGTGAAAGAAAGCCAATTCTTCAGTCCTGACACACACACAGCTCTGGTTTCAGAGGTTGAACACTGTCCAGAAAGCAACCAGGTGACCCGTCGACCCTTGAAGAGAACCTCTCTCAAAATCTTGATTGTTTTTGGGCTGCACAACACGTTTTCATGCTTGAATATTTAAAAAAAAAAAACATTATTTTCCTCATATTGTTGCAGCACCTCTCTTCCCAGTCTGTCAGTAACGCTCTGTTTAGTTTCTCTACGAAGGCCCTCCTTCTGAAAAGCATGATGTGCTCAGAGTGTTGTAATTGGTCAAGCAAGTGTGTTTAGGGAAATGTCCCACCCCTTATCATAACCGCGGGTTACTATCTAACTCAACCAAGTCCCGCCCCTTCATTTTGCATATGTCTTGGACAGGAATTATTTAAATGAGCAATATAATAAAACTCAAGACTACAGTAGAGGCGTTTCAGTGAGTTCAGAAACAGTGACACTGATATAGAGACCTTACACTTTTTCATGCTCAAACCGCAACATTACACACTAAAGAAAGTTGAACATGTCAAAACGCGCACTTTAACACATGAACATGGCTGTGTTTGCACACAAACACATGTCAGCTACACCGGTGTGATTTATTATGCACAACTTCAGTATCAGATACGAGCTTTATTCCAGGGGGGATCTGATACGGTCCTGATACAATACACCACAACAGACTCCGCTTTTATTTGGGCTTGAGTTACGGGAAGTGCCGGCGAGAGCAACTTTATCTGCAGAAGGGCGTCTGTTTCTACGTCTCTTCCAAGAATAAAGAAACAAACACGATGCAACCCAACACACAATCACTCTCACCGGCCACTGCACTGGCCGTCTGGGGTTATAAAGGACACAGCGTACAACACAACCATCAACCCACGGGAAACAATCTACCCAAACAGGAAGAGGATTGCAGATCTGTTTGAGATCCGCGCGGATTACCGATTACAGTTTTAGAGGAATGTCACGGGGTCAATACAGGTTCAACTTTATCATCACTGTGATAGGTTCATGAGAGCTGTTGGAAGTTTGAACATCAAACTGGTTTCTTAGCATTTTCTTTACACAAAGCAAAAATTCAGTGCATTTTTCTGCCCTTGTTTGATTGACAGGATATATCGGCCCTCACTATTGGCTGATAATTGGTCGATATATATTGGTGCATCTCCAAAGTTAATGTTTTGAAAGAAATGAATTCTTGGGATGCATTAAATTGATCAAAAGTTTATAATGTTACAAATGTTTTCTTCATAGACAATAATCATAAATGTTTCTTGAGCATCAAATCATCATATCAGAATGATTTCTGAAGGATCATGTGACACTGAAGACTGGAGTAATGATGCTGAAAATTCACCTTTGATCCCAGGAATAAATTACATTTTACAGTATATTTAAATAGAAAATAGTTCTTTTAAATGATAATAATATTTATGTATTTTTGTATTTCAAATAAATGCAGCCTAGCTGACCACAAGAGACATTTAAAAATCTTACTGACCCCGAACTTTTGAACGGGACACACAAATGAAAACAAACAGGAGGAGAAGGTAACGCAACATTCACTTGCTCACACTTTGTGTGTGTGTGTGTGTGTGTGTGTGTGTTTGTTTTCATCATTCATTTACATATTTAGGACAAAAATTTGTATAATGACATGGGTATTACACTGATATTATGACGTAAACATGTTTTATATGGAGTCCTCATATTTAAAATAGCTTTAAAAACAATGTTTTATTAAAAGTGCAGAATGTTTTCTGTGATGGGCAGGTTCAGGGGTAGAGTTAGTGAAGGGGGATATAATGTAAACGTTTGTACAGTATAAAATCCATTACGCCAATGGAATGTCCTCACTAAGATACCAAAACAAACCTGTGTGTGTGTGTGTGTGTGTGTGTGTGTGTGTGTGTGTGTTGATTGATTTGCCCTACATCAGATAAATATCCTCTGGGAGCAGCAAGTACATTGCTAACAACATCATTAGCTAATGCATCAGTCTAACACTCGCTGCTCAACGCACATTCAGAGACGACCAATAATGACATCTCCTTACAACAATGCACTTTAAATTCTAGATCAATACATCCATGAGACAAACGTCTCTGTTACTGTCAATCATACAGCACACAATCGCAGCTGTGCCATTTCTGTTTTCCCAAAGAATCTTTTCGTGGAAAACATTTTAATAATAAAGAACCTTTTTCCACTATATAATTGTGTGTGTGTGTGTGTGTAATGGAAAAGTTCTGGGGATGTTAAAGGGGTGGTTGATTATGATTTCTCTTTTTTAACTTTAGTTAGTGTGTAATGTTGCTGTTTGAGCAGAAACAACATCTGCAAAGTTACGACGCTCAAAGTTCAATGCGAAGAGAGATATTTTCTTTTACAGAAATCGCTTTTTAAGGACTACAACAAACAGCTGGTAAGGACTACAACGAGCTTCTTCCTGGGTTGGTGACATCACAAACCCTAACATTTACATAAACCCCGCCCCCTTTGTTGCGTGTTCTCACCATGTTGGGCTGCTTTAGAGAAGAAGACGAGCAGGAAGAGAGAGAGAGGGGCATAACTCGCTCACATTAATCCATTCTGTAAAAGAAATCAACTTCACAACATGCCAAAAGTGGTATCACAACATCCCAGCCACTTTATAATGATTCACATCAGAGAATGTAGCTGTTAAAGATGCCTCAAGACATGAAAGTAAAACAAACGAGGAGCTTCCAAAGACAGACGAGCGTTTGACGAACATTGTGTCCTGATAGCAAAAGCCTGACCTGTCCTAAAGGTGCCGTAGTGAAAGCATACATGCTCTTGTAAATCACCTGAGCCGAAATCATTCCTTCCTGAAACATTTTAGTGCTATCAGACACTAAAGGTGATGCTGGAAAACTGGGACACAAACAGAAGAGTGGGTGTGACTTATGGATTTGTAGGATTACATGAAAACATGCCCATTCATCACTTTTATTCAACTAACATGTTCTGTATTTGAGGCTATGGATTATGCAGCACTCAGAAAAACTTGATTTTTCAGTTTTAAAAAAAAGTCATTTATTAAATTTTTTTTATTTTATTTTTTTATTTTATTTTATTATTATTTTTTAAGATGTTGTTTGTTCTATACTTGATGTTCTTGCTTATACTATATGTACTTGTGTTATTGAATCCATAAAACGAGCACTATGTATATATATTATATACAGTATATATTATACTATATAAGAAATATTTACATGTATATATAATTATTATGAATAATATATAATTTTTGTTAAATATATACATGCATGTGTGTGTATTTATATATACATAAAATATACACAGTACACACACTATGTAAACAAAGTATTATAATAAAGCTATAATAAAGTATTATATAGTTATAATAGTTAAAATATAGTTAATATCGTTATAATAAAGTATTATAACTATACACACACACACACACACATGTATATGGCTCAGGTGAAAAACTATGACAATTAGTTGTGGTGTCACTATTGCTCATAGTAAGTGTTAACTAAGATTATATAATGAATATACAGTTAAACTTACTCATACAGATTTTATTAGTTTTTGTACTTTAACCGATTTGACATGTGATTTTAGCTTCGTGGACAATAAAGCAGGAGAGAAAAAAAATCCCATAAACTTCCACTGAAGAAGGGACCTGAGACATATCTGAAACCACAATATCACAAACACTCACAGCAAAAAAACCTCCAGCAACGTCCAACCACCCAAAAATGCTCAGCGACTGTACAGCACCTTAGTAAAATGAAACAACTTTCCATAAATAAATCAATAATTCACCTGTTTAATAAGGCAGGGATGGATTGTTGCTAGACTAGCTGTTCTGTCAGACGTGGTTCTGGCTAATTAGGCCTGTTGTATAAATAGCAGCTCCAAGTCACATTAATTATAGTCCAGTCCAGAGGGAAATACACAGTTAAAATGACTACAAAATCTATTATGAGTAAAAAGAGAACAGGAGGACTGTGCCATGTAAATATAGTGCTGGATTCACATCATCAGATAATAACTATAGGCCAGGTTTGCGTTGTTATTTTAGTATCATTTAAATTCTAGTTTGTTTTTTTTAAATATTTTGAGTTTTTATTTTTATAAACTCAAAAAATAACAGTTCTTTATCAGAATATGGTTCCATGAAAACCTTGAACATCCACAGAATCTTTCCATTCCATAAAAGGTTCTTAATAGTAAAAAAAAGAAAATTCATTAAATTTTTAGAATGTTCGCATACAAAGAAGAAAACATTCTTTTAGAACTGTTCACTGTGACATCGCTGCAGAAACTACCATTTGGAACCTCATTTTAAAGAGTTTTCACTTCAATTTTAGTTCAAGTTGTAGTAAAAGTGTCAATTTTTTTAAAAAAATATCTCTATAAGGCTTGTCTTATATTGTATTTTATTTCCATTAACCAAATAACAATTTTTTTTTTTTAAATTTAGTTAACTATAATAGCCCTGGTTCAAGTTCGGGTTTTAGGCTTTGGTTATGAGTCTGATCTACTTTGTTCCTGTCATGACTGTCACCAACACCTCACACAACACCATCTTCACAGTGTCAGTGCAACCACAGATGGTGAAAGATACATATTCATATCTGCTGTGTTTAATTCCGTGTCTGTTTTATCAGTGAATACCACAGATTTATAAGTGTATATATACTGGTGGTCCGTACTTCTTCCGTTCACCCCCCTCACTCACTCTCATGAAGGCCTGCTGATCATCAAGCCGGCGCTAATCTCAACATCCTCGCCTTGAGGTCTCTGTGCTGAGCACTGCTGATATGCTGTTGGAGTGGGATCAGGGTAAAGTGAACGGCTGGAGATCAAACTAAAGGTCATAGATACAGAAAGATGATAGATGAGTCGACAATGAGGATTCAGCATGAAAGAAGTTGCGTCTTGTCTTTCCTATTTTGACATATCTGAGTCAAACGGCTTTGCAAACAAGAACAAATGCAGGGCTTGATTTTGTCCGTGAGTAATTGATTGGATGGTTGTGGTGTGCTACTGGTGGATCTCACGTGAGTGACAGGTCGCTCGCCCTGAAAAAATATATATATAAAAGATAAAAAGAAGTGATTTCATGGTGACTTTAAAACTCGCTCGATGCAATACACATCATCCTTGATCCGTCTCACGTTTATCATTTGATACATGAAGCACTAACACTGACTGTAAGAAACTGATTCCACAGGCAAGTTGCATAAAAACAGTGGCTCGCTATCAGTCTGCAGATGGCCCTGTCTGTCTGTCTGTCTCTTACAGTATCAGTATCAAGGTTCAGATAAGGGAGTAGACGTCATATTTAGCACGTGCTGTGACTGTATGAACTTCTACTGTCCCCGAGCTCTCTATATGTGAGTGTATGTTGTATACGGTCTGTTGAATATTGAACAGCCTCTGTTTAATGTTATTACTGCTGCACACAAATGTCCCTTCAGGCATCAGCTAGAGTATATTAGTGTAATTTACTGCAACAGTGCATGTATGTTGAAAGATATTCCACCCCAAAACCATAAATAAAAATTATATTTTGCGTAAAAAAACATTTTTACTTTATTTAAACACAAAAACATACATTTTTCTTTTGATTCTGGGATGTATTGTAACACGGAAAAGACCCATTCTCAAGTGCAACAATGTAACAAGAATGATTCGATCGCGCCAAACCTCAACAGTTCAAGAATCATAGCGCTACACTGTAACATTTGAACTGAAGCTTTGGCGCCGCGCGCTCACGCATTCTTCCTCTTTCTGCTTCACGCGCCGCAGCAGCTCACATTTAAACCATGATGTGACAAGAAACCACAGTAAGAAATAGTACTTTAACCTTAACCAGTTGCTAAGATTGTTTAGCGACAGCGGCGTGACGCGTCCGCCGACAGACGCGCGTCACACGCCGCTGCCGCGCACACAGGACGCGTTCGGGAATTCAAAATCAGCTAGAACTAAACGCTTTGATTTTTAAAGTTGTACTTCTTGACAAACCATCTCAAAGCGCATCGGCACGTCTGACGCAACGCAGACGGAACGCATCGAGAACGCGTCCTGCGGGCTGTACAGGAGGTTCGGGACCTGCTCCGGGTCGATAGGTTGATTAACAGATTGGACACCCTTCACTCTTCAACAATCCAGATCCAAAACACCCTAAATCAGTTTTCAAGCCACATCCAGACCGTCATGATTAGATACACCGAGCACATTCTCTCAAGGATGCGTCAACAAACCGCGACGCTTTTCCTCTTATAACGGTACATTCGGGATTAAAAAGTCAAGCTACAGTTCGCTCCCAAACAGAAGAAAGCAGAATATCTCGCCTTACCTTGAACATGAATCACGCCGGGTGAAGATGTTCCGAACCGCAGCAGCGCGTCCCCCTCTCTCTCACTCTCGTGTGCGCGCTCCACAGAGCTGCAGTGAACGCGCCTCTGGCGCAGCGCTGATGGAGATACAAGCTTGAGTGTGTGTGTGTGTGAACTGGGTGTGACTCCAAACACACACTCAATTCACTTACTACACTAAAACTAAAAGTGCCTGGCTTTGCACTCCCTTATTCAGGACTGCTCTGGATTGTTGTAGCTATTTAGATTCATTAGCTTCACTGGCAGACAACATTCACCAAATACAAACATTTGTTCACCAATATTTTGCTAAAACTTTTTTTTTTTTTTTTTTTAAATCTTTACACGTCTTAGAAATATTGCGTCTCAAAGTCATATTTTAACTTATCATAAAAGTAATTCATAAAGCTCAAGAGCAATGATTAACAGATAAAATTTTGAAACATTAGTTTCACAGATGAAGCAAAAGAACATTTTTGTTCTTATCTCAGAACGACTGCTTGTTTCTCATTCCTTTTCACGCTGTCGGCAAGATAAATGATAGGCTACCGGAATATTATGCAAATAACCATCATAGTGGAAGTCCAGGTAGCATGACGAAAAACAAACTGGATGGGCGAGAACATGATTGTTCTACAGAACCAGAAGTCGTAACGACAATAGGAACAGAATGTAGTACAAAGTTGACTGAATCATGAGCCACAAGACAATAGAAACTGACCATTCGGATAATATTTCCAAACCTGTGCTCTGAATACTTGCACTGCCCCGATTTAATCAGATGTCATCTCAGAACTTGCAACACTCTTGAAGAAAATAAAGGTTCTTTTTGCCATAGATGTTTCCATGAGGACAAAAGGTTCTAAAATTTTTAAACTTTTGGAACATTTGTTTTTAGAAGTCAAAGCAAATGTTCACATTTTGATGGGTGTGCAAAACTACACTGGTTTTTGAATTCACTGCTAGTGAATTTTTCTTTTTCCCCCCCTTAATCTTACTTTTATTTATAACTTCAATTTGGGTTTTTTTTTTAAGTGTAACTCTTGAGTCTCTTTTCTGTTTCCCAGTTAACAGATTCCCAGAACTTTCACTGATGTTTTGTAAAGGTTATGCAAATGTTAAGTTGAAACACTCTTTAAATGACATTAGTAGAACGTTCATATAACATTTTATATGCGTTCTCGTGACGTTCTGAGAACATCCTGATTATGTTAGGCTGTTCGTACTTGAATGTTATCATGAGCCTCCTTGGAATATTACAAATAAACAATCAAAGAATGCCACATTATGAGTAAAAACAGATTATTTAACCTTTAAAATGGGCTAACTTTGTAACCACAGCAAGAAAACTGGACATTTTACTGTTTTTGAAACATTGTAAATCACTGTTCCCAGGACAGTATCAGAAGATCAGTTTCTTATCTCTCAGTTCTCTCTCTCTCCCGAGTCTAGGCCTTTATTTATATGCTGATCTAATGTCCAACAGTCCAAGAATAAGTCTCTTTAATGCACAGTCAAGGTCATCTCTGTGGTTCAAGAGGAGGTCGTTTAATTCTGGACTGTCTTCTACTGAAACACCAAAGAACATGCCAGCACTTTTAAACTTCAGGGAAGCACTGATGGGATCACAGAGAAGACAAAAACCAGGTTACACAGATAGATATCTGACCTCTATACTTGTACAGGCCTGTTACTGCAAGCCCAGCCACGTCCTGTACAACTGTCTGTTTCTTTATACCAGAGAGTCAGTTTCTGGAGATATAGAGTTTCATTTTACTGTAGTGTTCTATAGGCCTAAGCATTTAACCCACATAATGAGCAAATGCGCTCATCTATCGTGGACAATCGTCGCACACCCAGATTTTGACTACACCTTCAGCTTAGTTCCCTAAACAGTCTCATAACTTTAAAGAACACATTGTTAACACTTGTTTGAACAAATCATTTTACTCTTAACATTATATTTGGCTTCATTATAAAAAAAAATCACATCTTGTAATACATAAGGGAACTCTGAAGAAAAAAAAAAAAGCTGGGCTAAAACAACCCAAGTTGGGTTGAAATTGGACAAACCCAGTGATTGGGTTAAATGTTTGCCCAACCTGCTGGGTCGTTTCACTTAACTATTGTTTAAATGTTACTGTATTCCTTATTTCAAATGAAAACAAAAAATGCTGGAAATTAACTTTTAATTACTTAACCCTTTTGATTATTATTATTGCCTCCAGTAATCATGTCTGATTTTTAATTTCCAAACTATTTTGGGTTAATTTTAATATAGACATTTTTTTAACAGTAGTTGGGTTAATAAAATTGCCATCTATTTTCAAACCAGCATCTTTTTTTTGAGTTCCCTCATGCATTACCAGTGTGTATCTGTGTGTAAAAAGTAAAGTTTACCTAAAGAAACATGTGTTCTGTGTAGATGCTGACCTGACCCATATCAGGATCAGGTTTTGTTTACCAAACAGCCCAAACTTCCGGACACGGCAACGTGTTTCACCAGGACATCATGCCATTGCAAGCGTTTGAGTCTTTTTATCTTAGATAGGGTTTCAATGGCGCCCTCATATGGCTTTTTATTGTTAAACAAGACAGTCCCTTGCTTCAAAGTTCACATTTTTTAGAAGTTCAAATTTGTCCAAAAATGATAAAGTACTCTATTAAAAGTTGCAGTTAAAAGCATTCACATTATTCTGTTTCTCTTGGAATTTATGTTCCCCCAAGCACTAAGAGAAAACAAATACAGGACAAGAAATCAAGACAAATCTAGTGTGGGAAAAATTTATTGACTGGAAAAAATATTCTGAAATTGTAACTCTAAAAGCATTACATCAGGTTGCCCACGTCAATCACGAATTTAATAAAATTGTGGATTGAACCACATCAAATGTCTATGAACAATGGATCAGAGACGGCCAGCCAACAGAAGGACCTGAATGTAGGTTTAGCTGTAAACTTAAATTTGTAATATTAAAGCAAAGTGGCCTTTAGAAGAGCAGTAATGCTTGGGTCTGGATAAACAGCAAAAATACACAGCTGTACCACTTTTTATAAGATATATCCAAGGCAAAATGGACTTACCTCTCAGTCCAGATGATTCAGTCCAGGGAACAGGAACACAACGTAGTTCGTCCACTTCACTGCCAGGATTGGGTTGCACAAACTACTGGAAACTAACAGTGAACTTACTCTAGTTACATTGATAAACCATTAAAAACACGCCAATAAAAGCCCACGGGGCTCAAGAGAGTAGTCGAGTGTACATGAATCGTATGCACATGGACAAAGCAGTCAGTGTTACAAACACCCCAAAGTTCAAGTGTATCTCAAATCTATTTATCAAAATAAAGTGCTTGTATATTTACACAAATCAGTGATGGTCAACACTGGCAAACATTGCCACACGTGTCTACATATAGAAAATTGAGCAATTGATCTAAAAACTAACCTTTTTACAAGTGACAGACAAGTTGAGAGAATTAAGAAATTCATACAATGCATAAGTCAATTTGGATAACTTCAATCTTAAATTCTAAATCTAGCAGAATCAAACAATAAATGGACAAATAACAATATGGCCTGTATATACACACACACGAACATTAGATATGCAGAAAGCATCTGTGTCAGAGAGACATTACAAATGTTGAGTGTTTTGTATTAATTTATGACTCATAATTGCTTTTGTTCAAAAAGTCAATTGAATACAAAAATTAGGAGCATTTCACATTTGAATTGTGTCGTTATAATTACAAAATCACGAAAACCACAATTAAACCCTACATGATTTGGCAAATAATTTGGAATATGAACAGGAATGACAAATCTACCCATAAATGAAACTTCATGTCTTTAATCTTTTTAAAAATGAACACCATTGTATGGGACCTCTTGAAACTGGGTAAAACTGGAAAAAGCACAATGGCACAGCATTTATAGAAAGTAAAGATAGTCAAGTAGAACCAATTTTGAAAATGTGCAAATCTGAACATCAAGTCGGCTGGCTAAATGGAGTTTGATCCAAATGGCAAGTATAAAGCTAAATTATGAACAAGCAACAACCCCAGTACACACTTTATTACAACACAGATTCTATTTAATAATCAAGGCAAAAGACACTTACAAACATTATATGGACGAGGGGAAAGGGAAGAGAAACATGAAGAAAAAAAAATCCTATAAAAACAAATCTAGCTAACTGACAATTTACAACATTATAGCAGTCGGAAAGTTGTTCTGTGTTTTGAATGAGCAGGCAAATAATTTGTCAAAAAGCTGAACTGACTTTACCACACAGCTACTTCCAAATAAAAGTAAAAAATAAAAGAGCTGTTGGGAATTAAGAGTGAGTATATAATATTTTACAGAACTCTACTTTAGCACTGCAGAGTGTGTCCGGAGTCCAACGCTCTGCGATGCGGGACGCTGTCAGATGAATCCACGTTGCTCCTGACGTCTCTCCTCCTCCTCTTGCGTTCAGCTGAAAGGTGTCAAAATGAAGGTGGCAGTTTGTTTTGGGGCACTGAACCCAGAAACACACACAGCTGTTTTCCCCTCTACATCTACACACGCTCAGACCGTCCCAGACATACACAGGCATGCAAACGATAGGTCAAATTTATAACAGCATCAGTCTAAGGGGCATTTTTTCATATTGATTATGGTAAAAAATATAGTGTAATACTTAAATGTAATTTAGTTTCACATCAGCACAGAATTAGATACAAAAGTATATTGACTGCAGTCAGGGAGAACAATGACTAAGTCCACATGCACCCTCAATGAGATTACAATGAGATTTAGCCAATATTGCAATTAAAATTTACCTCATGTAAACAATACTTTGATCAAATTGATGCGATTAAGTTATAAAATGTGGCGTATGCCAATTTTAAATCGCAATAAACAGGCATGTAAACTTCAATCACATCTATTTCACTCTGATCAAAGTGTGCATGTGCATATTTTGGGTCCTGAAGAAAACAGCGTCGACTAATTTCTCATATTTACTTGAATGTTTTCTTACTATAAAAGATTTCAGTAATACTTTACAATAAGGTTTCATTAGTTAACAAACTAAGAATGAACAATACTTCTACATCATTTATTAATCTTAGTTAATTTCAACATTTACCAATACATTATTAAAATCAAAAGTTGTATTTAACATTAGTGCTCTGTGAACTAACATGAAGAATGATTGTATTCTTAACTGACGTTGACAGATTAATAAACAGTATAAGAAATGCATTGCTCATTGTTAGTTTGTGTTATTTGTTAATGTATTAACTGAGACCTTATTATAAAGAGTTACTGATTTTTCTAGTTTGGTCGCCATTCATTTAGGCCATTAATCAACCAATCATGTTCGTGATATTAATGTAATGGCATCGGAGAATGTTTAAGTTTCATGGCTGATCGAGACTATTTATGTAACTTTGCTAATATTGTTCTACATTAGAGAAATAAACAAGCCATTAAATATAGAAGCGCTCAATTAAAATTAATCTTGCCAAAGTCCATCAGCAAAACTAATGATTATGAATGCGTCTGAAAAAAAAAAAAAAAAAAAAGAACTATGAATAAACTATTTTCTCCCGAGCCCTTAAAGGGACGATGATGGAAAGTGTATGAGACGGGATAAAAATTTGCAGATGCTTTTGCATTCCCCTAGAAACTTTGCATTGGCTTTTAAGTTTTTTTTTTCCAGCAACTAATTAATTTGGTAAGCCTCTCGTAATCGACTAACGTCTGATCAACTTATGGGGCGGCCTTATAATGCAGTATATTGATAGTCAAGAACACTGAAATGGAGGCATTTTTAGGCATGTCACCACAAAAAAAAAAAAAGAAATAAAAAAGACTGACCGTCAAATTGGTGCGCAACGGGAGAGCTTGGCCAGTAACACGCCAACTGTATGTATGAGTTTATTATTTGTGCACTGCGGTTAGTGAATAATGGCATTAAACAACCACAAGGTTTGCTTGTTTCATGTAAGCATCTTAATTAAGGTTCAATCATTCAATTGAATAAGTTTCAATTATTCAATTCTCAATTAAGCCCTTACTCTGATGATTGGAAATAATCACATTGCTGGTGCACATGTAAACAGTCAGTGATAACTGGAAATGCTAAAAACATATAACACTGTATTTAAGACAAGCCCCTGGAATCAGTGCATCAATACAGTGTGAAGAGATGACACAAAAAGCATAGACATTGGCATGCACAACTATGAAACGTACTCAACACCACAACTGAGAAAATACTTCATTTTCACTCTGATTACTTAATCGTCAAGAGCAACTATCTTTCTTCCATGAAAATTATAACCTAAGTAAGTAACCATAAGTATCCAAATGCACAATAACTCACATCAAAACTAAATTTAGAGCAAATCATTTGGCAAAATGTGTATTAGAGTCATATGAAAATATGGCTTATAACCCCACTGAGACAAAATCAATCAAACAAAATTCATACAAATCAGTATCTATATTGTCAACATAGCAGATTTGAATGAGTGAGATTTGTATTTTTAGGGCACATTTTAGCTCATTGTGTGTTAAATGAAAAAGAAAATATACAGGTTTGGAACATTTATTATTTTGAATATGACTGAAAACATTCACTTTATTCAGTTGAACTGCATGTGTTAGATCTAGAAGTTAGACATGCAATTCACGTTGCATAATTCCTGCAGTATGATACCGATTTGTCAATATTGGCTGATTAGTTTGTCTCACTGGGTGTAAAACATGTATGACCTCTTATGGATTTGGCAACACTTTACAATAAGGTTCATTAGTTAACTACATTAGTTAACGAACTAATAATGAACTGCACTTATACAGCATTCATCTTCGTTAATTTCAACATTTACTAATACATTATTAAAATCTTGTCAACATTAGTTAATGCGCTGTGACCTAACACGAACAATGAACAACTGTATTTCCATTAACTAACATTAACGAAGATTAGTAATGGTTATTTCATGTTAGTTAATACATTAACTAATGTTTAACTAATGAACCTTATTGTAAAGTGTTACCATGGATTTAAACATTGATAACTTTTTTTTTTTTGCTTGTTGCACAAAATCAAGTTCACAGGTAAATCAATTCTATAAGCAGAAGTGATCCAGGTCATTAGAGCTCATTTTTTAGACTTGATATCTATATCTAATATTTCCACATCTAAAAAGGAGTAAAAACAGAGCATTCAAAGTGTCACCAAAACAATCCTTCAGTCATGGGTAATAATGACTCATGGTCATCTACATGGTTAACTAAAAGACTACATATTATTTTGCCTTTTTTTTTTAATCTATCATCTAGTCATTTAAGTTTCTTTAGTGCAGTTAACTAGTCATTCAATTACACCAAATTAACCGAGTTCTGTATTTGCTACAACAGCACAAATCTTATTTCCCTCACAGAGAACAATTTTTTGAGAAGCACAAAATAAAATACAGTGTCCACTGCACCTCTGAGAACAAGCATCAAATCCACATTTCAAATATGATTACCCTTGACACAAAAAGCTTTTTATTTTTAAGATGAAATGATCATTTACAATTATGTACCAATGTTTTTATGCATAATTTGACCTAGAAACTAAGTTTCTAAGAGTTGATAAAAAAAATTAAAAAAAATTGGACAGCAAATGAACAAGCAGCTTGATTCTAGTGATTCGGTGGACACTGGAATTACAGTACACAGGGTTGGACCAATAATTCAAAAACTAATTCTGCTTTTGCCCTTCTGTTCAGTCACAAGAGAAATGGACATGAAAAAAAAAAAATACTGAAGATGTAATTTCTATCAAATAGTTAGCTTGTGTCTTATTCTAGCCATATCCAAAAGTCTCTCAGCCCACTTTACTACAGAAGTTTCTTAATAATTTACTTTAGACATTAACACATTGAAACCGCACTGTATTAAGGACATCAGTCTTTAGTTTGTGTTCTGTAACTACCACAAAAACATGCGCTTGTCCAATCCTGTGAGCATCTTATAAAGCACAACACTGAACAGAGGAAAGGGGGTGGGATTAAACCGTTCAGAAAATGCCATGTCAGGACCATTACTTGTGATAAATCTACACAAAACAAAAAACCTGAGAGAACAATCATTGACGCAGATAAACTCCATACAGATGGGCACTACATCCAAATAAATCCCATGTAACAGGGCTTTACACATGGGCTTTTAAATCCTCCAGTGGGTAGTGCATAACTCAAATTCTCAAAATCTAACCTGATCTAAAAAAATGCTGTCATTAATGCGGATTCAGACTACACAATATTTTTGTCTGTTACGATAGTCGCTGTGTCAGAATGCGATTTTGACTCCTAATTTCTTGTATCAGGAAAAGACGGTCAGGTCAGACGTTGCCTCAAGACCAATCGTCGCTTGCCGCCTTTAACGAGGAGCGTGATGTCCTTGAGAAAGCAGAACTATCAAATGATTTTTGGAAACAAGAGCGTAAACAATGGCTACCGAAACAGCACGTTATCTAAAAGGGATAGTTTTGTCTACTGAACACAAAAGATGGTATTTTGAAGAACGTTTTTAACTAGACAGTTGGCCATTTACTTCCATAGTAGGAAAAAATATACTATGGAACTCAATGGCTACCGTCAACTGTATGGTTACCAACATTCGTTAAAATATCTTTTCTTGTGCGTGTTCAACAGAACTCATACAGGTTTGAAACATCATGACGGTGAGTAGATGACAGGTGTCTCATTTTTTTTTGTGATCTATCCCTTTAATGGCAATTTTCAGGTTGCTGAAGTGCCTACATTATCGCCAGCATTTATCTTTTTTTACTCTGTCCTGGTAGTCCTAGTCTTTCTGTCGGGAAGTTGAGAAGCGTCACAGACGCAGTGTCGGTTGTCTACCATCGATTCTTGCGTTTACAAACCACGACGACAGTCTATAATCAAACAAATCTTGACAAAATTGGGCTGATAGTGTAGTCCGAACCCAGCATAAGAGAAACAGCATGTATTAAAAATGCAAGGTAATTTCTGCAGCTAATAGCAGTGGAACCAACCAATAGTCTTTCCCTGATTAGTGTTGCGACAATGTACATTAAAAGTTAACAGTATACAGAGGAGAAAAACAAAAACAACAAAAAACAAACAGGCACCTGATTAATTGGCAATTTCAGAATTTTTTTGGCTAGGAGGCCAGAACAACAATTTGGAGATTTTCTTGCTAGAATTACATAAAACAAAACTGACAATGTTGTTGTGCTTAAGTTTATGCATTTACAATGATTTAAAATGAGTTGACCTCTGTTGCAGTTTTAGTTTCATAATTTTGTGCATGGACAGTTGATAAGGTCTCTGCATTTAAAATCAAATGTATGTGAGGTCACTCACAATGGATCACACATGATATAATGGTGTCCTCAGCATTTACATACAGAACAAATTTAGCCTGTAGGAAACAGTCACACAGCAGAGCTATGAAACAGGCCACAAGTGATGCGTCTCAGTCAGAAATGTTACATTTAACTAAGACCAACAGGGTTTGAACTGAGGACATGCTACATAAATTTAAATACTGACTGTGAAAATTGATTAAATACCTGTTGCATATAATGAAAGCAGTCATATAGACTTAAATCATTACAAACATGAGTATGTTTACCAATAAAGAAACAAAAAAAGTGCACTTTGGAAAAGCAATATAGCAGTTCTTCTCCATTCATAAAAGCACAGGAGGAGATATTAATATGAAATGCAAACTTTGTTTTATTCGCCCAGTAGGGCTTCATTCTGACATTGCAGAGCTGTAGTTTTATTTTACGGTTAAAGCAATTAATCTTTGAAGTGAGTTAAGTGTAAATGGAGAAGAACTGCTACATATGAAGTATCTAAATGGGTGTAACATTAACAAACATGGAAAATAAAAGAATAACGAATTGATGCGTCAACCGATGTCAAATTCAGATAAGAAATGAACTTATAGGATGGAAAAATGCTACTACTAAAAACCTGCAAATATGAATAAACCTTGCAGAAATACTAATAGAATGCACAAAGTTGTGTCCGAAATACCCTTCACAGTAAAAGACATTTAACTTGCTCTGACAGAAGACATTCAAAATGCTTTTTCTTAAGTTATACTGTACATATGTTCAAGACTAAATACTTCAGTCATAAGGCACAACATGAAACAATTTGATATGGCCTAAACCATGCACAACTCAACCTGACATAAGTCTACAGCAAATTTCATAGGTCAATTTGACTCCATTTATATGTTTTTCACAACATTCAGTTCAATGAGGAACCAAACACTAGAAAAAACATTCAATATCAAATCTGCCTACAAGATGCACAACCTGAGAAAAATGATTTTGCTCATTCACTGAAAACAGTAAATGTTTCAATGTGGGATACAAACATTCATTTTTTTTCCTCAGCCAACTACAACCAACTTTTCTACACATTTATCATTACATGTGGAATTTTTCATAATTGCAACCCTAAAGACATGCAACATCCTGAATTTCAATTTTTTGGAAAACAATTAGTCAAAATATGATAAAAAGGAACCTCATATAAAGTTACCAATTACATAAAATTGGCATAGTCTCATAAATTGCAGCAAATCTCAATAAGCTAAAATAAATACTAAAGTACTTATGAAAGGCATTCTGGCATTTTAAAAAACATTTCGATACACAAAATCCCTTGGATTGTGCGCAACAATTGGTTTTCTACAACAGAGCAGGAGCTGATATTGCACGTTAAAGACCAGGTAAACAAATTTAAAGGACCAAGAGTACTCAGATCATGCTACATACATAAAATAAGAAAAGAAAAGAAAAAAAAAAAAAAAAGATTAGCAGTAGAGAAAATGACAGTACTTGTGGTCCCATTGTAGGTTTAAGGACTCACCTTTTCTGATCACCTACCTTTGATATCACAACCTTTGCTGGATAAGACGCAAGTACACCTGAATCCTGAAGAAAAAAGAGAGAAAGACAAAGACAGACAGACAAACAAAAAGAATACACACCTTCTCCAACTAACGGTGGCGATATTCCCTTTCACGTTCTCTGTCTCTCTCGCGGTCACGGTCTCGCTCGCGATGGCGGTCTCTCTCACGGCTGCGCTCCCGGTAATAGTCCTCATGCCGGTCTCGGCTGCGAGACTTGTGTCGACGGTTCTTCTCACGAGAGCGACTGTGGTCCCTCTCCCTGGACCTTTCCCGCCTGCTTAAGGGTGAAAAGCATGAAAGAGTATGAAACCACACGAAATACATTTGCATGTAAAATTAAATTTTTAAAGTGCATTGCTGCAAATTGAAAATGCATTTGGTTCCCATCACCAGTTTTTAGCTGCCCTCGCTGGCGTTGGTTAAAAGGTCTCTCAACACATTACACTTAGATGAAACGTGTATAAATTATGAATCATCCTCCACAGCAAATACAAAAACACCATGCAGATCCACAAGATATTTACCTCGACACAGAGCCATAGGATTTGGATTCAATTCCATGTAAGCAATCCTGCAGTGAGCTGATGAGAACCTTACAGCGGTCATCGGCGGAAACCTTTGACTGTTTGATCAGAGAGATGGCCGTCACCAGAGTCTCTATAGCACTGCCGTAATCAGCTGGGAAAATATATTTAGATTTATTATTTTTTCATGGTGAGAACACAAATAACTTTTGAATAACAAAAGTTACACAAATAAGAGACATTTTAAGATTTATACAAAACTCTAAAAATCTAAAACATTCTGGTGACACATTCATCATTTCTGAATAATACATTGACTATTTACATTAAAAACAGTGCAGTCCAGTATGTTTAACAGTTCAGAATTTAGCAAGAAAGGAATGACGAAGGAGGAAGGTTATTTAACCGCTCAAATAACCATGTGTGAATCTTGAATGACAAACAGAAACTAGAAAACTTGATCATATGTAGTTTTGAATTACTTAAACCCCACATACTAGGATGCATTTCATATAACTTAGCTGCAAATACAAAAAACAATTAAATTGCCACCATACAAACCAAACGATCGCATGTTCGCACCTGCGCTCGCATCTGACACAGCCCGAGAAATAGCACTGCTGGAGATTGCTCGGTTACGATTCATGATCTCCTCAAACTCTGCTTCGCTCAGAGGAGTGCGAGACGCATCCATGTCCCTAAAAGAGAAAAAGCAGTTGCATTAAGACAAGTTAACTAAAAGTCAGAATAAAACAAATGCACCGGGGGACCAGATTCACACAAAGTGCAGCAGTGCCGTTAATGCTGAATCATATTGCATCACGTTAAACTTAGCAATGCACCAAAATTTCGACAACCAAATACATTCAGCCGAAACAGTAAAATAAACAAATGATTTTTAGTCTCGGCTGAAACAGTTTTGGAGAGCCAAAACTATTGATTGAAACAGTTTTGATTGTGAAAGCACCTATTTTGTGCACACAGCATGGATAAACTGGGGATGCATTTACCATGACCAAAAATTATGTAGCAATATTTAACATTTAAAATTTGTTGCTGAAGAACTCTACTATCACTCATTTATCAACTGAGAGCACGAGTCCCTGAATGACAGTTCAATTCAATTCAGTTCAATTACTGTAACTTTATATTTGGATTCAGTTTTTGGACAAATGAAAACTATTTCGGTTTCTGTGTTTCGGTGCATCACTAGTTGAAAATCACTGCAGAAATGCCGCACACTCGATGCGTTCACAACACACTCAAGCCTGAAACGAAGGTCCCATTTCAGGATCCTGGTCTCAGCGGACGGTTACATCACTAACCCTTGTTCACTTGTATTGTGCAAGTGCTGGCCAGAGTTTTTCACATCAACCAACCCCTCGTTTATCCAGGGCTCAAAGCCACATATTAGAGGGGGTCTGAAGTTACTGAAGAAAAGGCCAGAGAGGAGATTCAGGGTCAGTTTGAGGCTACACATTTCACTTTTTTTTTTTTAACCAATATTGCCCAATCCTGGAGTTAGTAGCATGTAGTAGGGCTGCACGATTAATTAGAATAAAACCAATATTTAAATATGGCTTAGTGCGATTATCAAAACGTAAAGGCTGAGATTTAAATTAAATATACGCACTGCATGTTTCAGAGTGAAGAGCGGCAGTGTCACATTACAGCACAGTGAAGCTGAGATGTTTATTACCTGCCACCAGGGCCATAGTCTCTGTCATAAGGAGGAGGGCGGCCGTAGGGGTCGCCGGGTGGAGGGCCCCTGCCGTCTGACGATGGCATGTTGTTGTTTCCAGGTGGAGGGAAAAAGGCTGGATTGACGTGAGGAGCCGGTGGAGGACCTCCAGGTGGGGGTCCCTGCATGTGAGGTGGAGGTGCGAGGCCAAGCGGTGGTCCTAAGGGCCCAGGTGGGCGGGGTGGGAAGGGTCCTGGAGGGGGTGGACCTTGCTGAGGTGGAGGGGGGCCTGGGGGAGGCCCGTATCCTGGTGGGGGAGGGCCAGGAGGCATCGGACCCATTGGAGGTTGACCAAACTGACCAGGAAAAAGGACGGGTGGAGGAGGGCGGTCTCCTCGGTGAGGAGGTCCGCCAAGAGGCGGCGGCAGACCTTGTCCTGGTGGAGGGGGGCCAGGGGGTCCTGGAGGCCCAGGTGGGCCAGAGGGAGGACGAGGTGGTCCTTGCATACCTGCAAGAAAAGGGTTTGAAAAATGATCTTTGACAACTTACACTGATGAAAGACTACAGACCTAATATAACCTAAAATATTTCTTAAAGTCCCAGATATTAGGGTTGTCAAAAGTACCAACTTGGTAACTGATATTTAATAAAATGTAGTTAAGTTCCCTCACAAACCTCAGTTTAGAACCCTGATTTAGAGATTTGTACCTGGAAAGTGTGGTGGAGGTCCACCAGGTCCAACTGGCCCAGGGAAGCGGTCTCCACCTGGGCCAGGTTGGCCCGGAAAGCGCCCTCGACCTCTGCCAAGAGGGAAGCCACTGCGACCTCCTCCTGGAGGCCCAGCCTTTCCCTCTCCTGACATCTGCCCTGACTGTGTGCCTGAGTGAACGAAAACTGATTTTAAACCGACTGCATTGGAAAAACAACAGAAAGTTGACTAAACCGTGTGTCTCACTTTTACGTGACTGCATCTCAAACTGGCTGAGCGACTGTTTGTTGCAAGGGGTGACAATCGGGTTTTGTCCGTGCAGCTCCCGTTTGGACAGCAGATCCATCAGCTTCCTGGATGAGGAATCTGAACCCACGCAGACCAGCGCAAACCTGTTGAGCACAGAGCGGATGAGAAGTCACGCCAAACCATAATGTTTCAAAAAGATAGACATATGGGTTGTTAATTGTTTGATGCAGATATCTAGAAAGCCAAAACAGGGCTGAGCTGCACAATAACATGAACCTAGGAAGTGAGGTGTTGACAAAACAGAACTGACTTACCCTTTTGACTGGCCATTTGCTCTATTCTCAAAAAACTTTATCTCCAGCACATCATTGATGCCTATGGAGCGAATAGCATCTGTCAAATCTTCATCAGTGGTCCACTGTAAAGGGGAAGCACAACGTCACAATCTAAATACTGGAAAAGATTTATACATACACAACACACAAGAGAGGCCAAAAGTGATGCCTGGAGGTGATTTGTTTTTAATGACCCTACAAGTTTGATAAAACCATCAAAATGAGGAATGTGTGTGTACACATTAATTAATATATATATAAAAAAAATAATTTTAAATAAATTATACAAATTTTTATTTAATAAATATGAAGATCAATTACTGTAGCCATCAAAATGATATATATTTTTATCATCTATCTTATATGCTGATTTGGGGCTCAAGAAACATTTTGTATCATCAAATGCTGAAAATTTGAAAACTGTAAAACATTAATACAGGACGTAACTCAATGCACCTTTGCCGAGTAGAAATATTAACTATATTTTTTAATATCACTTCTCCAAAAGTTTTGCATGGTAGTGTTTCATGGTTCTCACAAAAATATAAAACACTACTGTTTAACATTGATAAGAAATACTTAAGCAGCAAATCAGCATATTATAATGACTTCTGAAGGATCATGTGACACTGAAGACTGCAGTAATGATGCTGAAAATTCAGCTTTGATAAAATAAATTACATTCTACAATATATTCACACAGAACATTTCACAATTTTACTGTATTTTGATCAAATAAATGCAGCTTTGTTGAGCATTTTGAACAGTAGTGCATATAAATTCTTTGAACAAAATATTGTGGAGCTGCCAATGATCATACGTCTAAAGAATTAGTAAATGAAGGAGGTACGAGACTAACCCATGTGAGGTTGCCGATGTATAGTGCGATTCTTTTGCCAGTGTAGGTGTAGACGACGTTTGGTGGAGCTCCTTTGGAGCCCTCATTGCCTCCGGGTGCAGGAAGGTTATCCAGGTAATCTCGGTCCTCGGGTGCGTCCCCGTTGTTGGCAGATGGCGAGATGACATCATCATACAGGTCAATCTGCTCATGAACAGGATAATCTGATTCCTGTATCAGGGAATTACAAATTCACATATAAGCCAATGTTATTCATTTAAATACTACAATTGTTATTAATTTCGTTGTTTTTTTTAAAAGAAATGTAATCTTGATGACACAAACATTGTTTTACTTTTACAGTATTATAGGTAAAATCAATAAACAGGAGAGCAATTAGTAAAATTGCTATTAAATAATAGTAATGCGTTTATGAATACGGCCCCTTTATGATTAATACACAAATGCAATAAACATCTAATGTGTGTTCCTGACAAATCACGTGATGAAGTCCCTGCTTCCAACGCTAATTTGCATTTTATTATAATTACCAGCTTAACGTCACGTCTGTGGAAAAATAAAACCTGCAACAGCCTCCCAGCTCATTTAAGAGTGTTTAACAGTACGTGAACACGTTTGAGGTAACATTTATTGATCATAACAATTATCTGCCAAGTTGACGCGATATTGCGCCTCGCGCTAGGCCGCACGAGACCACAAACAATGAAAGGACGCGACGCAGTGGAGCTCGTTTCGCGCCACAAACACGGGGCCCAAGTGCAAATACTAACACAGAACGGATATTATTTAGCAAACGTTAAATAACTACAAATAAGCTACATAACTACTTTAACCGCTATATTCGCGTATGCACAAACGCGGCTCTATAGCTAGCAGCTAGAGTTAGCAGACGCCCTAATTCCCCAGAGAGAGCTGCAGGTTACTATGGAGCTCTCTTTAATCTTTATGTGCAACACGTAAGATGTATATTATTAAGCAAATCTAGATGTTTAAAGTAAACCTGACCTGATTAAATTCCTCTTCTACATCAGCGTAAATATCGATGTGGTCAACACCGTCCGCCATTTTCTGTTTCCCTCCTCCTCCTCCTCGGTGTTCTAACTGCGCGTGAAGAGACGCCTATACGTCATGTCAGAAGCTCCCGCCCAAAAAAAAACGACATGTTGTCTGATGAGTGATGCATGATTTCAAAATAAAGGGGTAGTCGAGTTTCTTTCTCTTAACCCTCACATTTTGCTGTTGCGTTTCACCGTAATGTCTCTGTATTTGTGGTTCTTAGTGTATAAACTTCACAATAGTCATTTCAAAATTAACCAGTTAAATATTACTAATATATTCCTCTGTCCCAGTCAAACCATTTAATAGATATTCTTCTTTTTTATCTCACAGTTCTGTCTTTTTTGTAATTGTCTGCTTATATCTCACAATTCTGACTTTTTCTCACAATTGCGATTTTATTAATCTATTTATAACTAGTTGTTCTGGGAAAAAGTCAGAAAGTCGATATGTAAGCTAGCAATTCTGACGTTTTTGCAATTTGTGCGCTTCTATCTCACAATTCTTACTATTTCTCAGAATTGTGAATTTATATATCACAATTTGGACTGTAGAACTAGTTTAAAGTTCTGAGAAAAAAGTCTGAATTTTGAGATATAAACAAGATTTTTTTTTTGCAATTGTGTGCTTATACAAGCTTTTTCTCAGAATTGTGAGTTTATTTCTTGCAATTTGGACTTCATAAATAATTCTGAAAAAAGTCAGAATTTCGAGATATAAACTAGCAATTCTGATTTTTTTGTTTGAAATTGTGCGTTTTATATATCACAATTCTGACCTCTTACCTCAGAGTTAAGAGTTTATATCTTGCAATTTGGTCTTTATAACTAGTTTTCTTGTAATCCTGACTTTCCCCCCTCAGAACTGTGACATGTAAACTCATAAACGTGGGGAAAAAAGTCAAAATAGTGCGATAAGTAAACATTTGTGGACTCTTAATTTGAAATTTTGACCAAAAACTCTTCATTCTAACAAGATTAAGGGTTGGATGCTGAATAAAACCTTAAAATTAATAGATAAACATCCAACTGGATTATGTGAGCACTGTGGAACAGGAATCAGAAGAACATGTTTGTCTGTCAAAAGTATACTAATGAACGAGAAACAATGAAGAATGAACTTATATTTACCAATTGATTAGAGAATTTATTTCTTTATCTCAATAAATCTGAGCTGATGAAAAGACTTTAGAAGTTTTTTTGTTTTAAATTTTATTATGAAATTAAATCCACACTCCAATACAGTAGGTGGCGCTAACGCACGTCGGTGCTACCCGCCATTACAAAGAAGAAAAACTCGTAAAGAGCGCTACATACAGAGGCTTTCTTCATTGATGAGCATATATTAATATTGTTCTTAATGGCAGTTCGATACTGTAATTCAGTTCAGTTCATAACTGTAGCTATTTCATAGAAGCCAACACGAATAAACACTTTCCTCTCTGTATACTATGTTTAAGAGGATGGCTGAATTTGGTCCAGATTCGGGGGGACGGGTGAAGGTAGGTATAGCTATCATGAGGCTAATACAATAACAGGTGGATTTATGTATTTATAATAATGGCTTTATTCTCAGGGAGTGACTATCGTGAAACCTATCGTGTTTGGAAACGTTGCTCGATATTTTGGCAAGAAAAGAGAAGACGATGGTCACACTCATCAGTGGACAGTTTATGTGAAGCCTTACAGAAATGAGGTTGACACTTATGTCGATTTATAGGCATTTTAAGTGCTGTAAAAGTCAAATGTAGTACACTAACAAAGTGTTCTTTTTCTTTTCCCCTTGATATTCCCAGGATATGTCTGCTTATGTGAAAAAAATACAGTTCAAACTGCACGAAAGTTATGGGAATCCTTTAAGAGGTGTGCTGTTTAGTTGATCTTACAGTGTTATAATGTAATAATAATAATATTTCATGACACAGGTGATCAAACTCTCATTTTATTTCAGTGGTTACGAAGCCTCCGTATGAGATTACAGAGACTGGATGGGGAGAGTTTGAGATCATCATAAAGATTTTCTTCATCGATCCAAACGAGAGACCGGTAAAATGCCATTAGATGACTTTTTTTTCTCTTTGACTACAGGGATTTTCAATATTTTCATGGAGCCCCAAATACGATCATCCTTGTGGCGGGACCCCATCCTAAAATTGAAAAGGCAACCCTATTAATACAGAGAAAAATGTATATTATAAATGTTCTATAATTTCTATTGTTAAATTTTCTTTACTCCGTATAGTACTGTACTGGTTGATGTGTTATTTATTCAATATTATAAACATTTGATGCATATATTTAAATCAAATATGTTTTTTTAAATAAAAGATTGCTTTATTTAAATAATTTTATTTACTTAATTTTTTAATTTAAATTTAAATAAATTGATAAAATAAATGTTTATTTAATTGTTGAAATACATTTTATTTAATATTTTTATCAATGTTTTTATTTAAATAATTTTAATAAAAGGTTTATATATTGAAATCAAATGATTTTTAAAAAAAGATTTTATTTAAATCAAGTTTTATTTACTTAGCACATAAAATTATTTAATTAATTTTTTATTTATTATCATTATCAATATTTATATACAATTATTATATTAATAGATATTAATAATCATTAATTTATTATTAATAAATCACATTTTATTTACTTATTATTTTATTCAATTATTTAAATATAATTTTATTTACTTATTTTAATCATTCAAATCTTATATATATATATATATATATATATATATATATATATAATTTATTCATTTTAATCAAACTTTATTTACTTTTTAGTTAATTGGTTAATCTTATTTTATTTATTTGCTGTATAAAAAACATTTCTACGAATCCCCTGTCACTCCCTTGCTGCCTGATGCGTTAGTATAACTTCAGATTAAATTGGACAGAAAAAGCAAAGATTTGATGTTGTGGTGTTTGTCTTCAGGTCACCCTGTATCATCTGCTGAAGCTGTTCCAGTCAGACTCCAGCGCCATGCCAAAGAAGACTGTTGTGTCCGAGTTCTATGACGAGATGGTGCGAATTTAATCAGAACAGCATAACATGACATTAAAGCATTAATACAATCATAAAGCCTAAAATCTGTGTTTTTGCAGATATTTCAAGACCCCACAGCCATGATGCAGCAGCTTCTGAACACCACCAGACAGCTGACGTTAGGTGCTTACAAACACGAGACGGAGTGTGAGTGCTTCACTTACCCTTACAGCTCCTATTGGGATGAGTTCCCTGAAAATACCGTCAATCAGACATTACAACAGTTCAATCACGTGAACTAAACATTCAGTGTTCTGTGTTGCAGTTGCAGAGCTGGAAATACGAACACGAGAAAAAGTGGAAGCGGCAAAGAAGAAGACCAGCCTGGAGATCGCAGAGCTGAAGGAGCGACTGAAAGCCTCCAGAGAAAACATCAACTTCCTGAAGGGAGAGATACGCAGACTTGAGGAGGACGACCAGATGAAAGAGCACTGAGGCCTGCACCACCATCAGATCGGACTGATCAATCTAGTTTTCTGATTCAAACTGTAACAGTATATTTAGTACTAAACAACTGTTGTTCAACGTTCTTGTCCAACTAAATGTGTGGCGAAGTCAATTCTCACTTTTTTTTTTTATGAATAAAACTTTTTTTTTTTTTTTTAGAGAAGTCGTGCTTCCAGTTTTGTTTTAAATCCACATTGTTTCTAGCAGTTTTCCAGATCATCCCTTTAAACATCACATACTCTCTTGAGTAGGTACTTATTTACTTCACAACTGCTATAAAAGGCTTTATTAGCAATCTATATAGTATAAATGTGTGAAGTATGAATGTAATCGGGACGTACTACGCCTGCCATGTTGTCATGATCATGTGACCTACCACCATAAGCTGCATTGCTTCACTGTCATTCACCAATCTTCTCCCGTGGCCTCATGGGATAGTACTGTTCATCATATGCAAACCTCAGAAGCTCATCGGAAGTACTTCTTTATGAGTACCGTGAATTCAGACATACTCTTTTTCACCTACTATATAGTAGGGAAGTATGCAGTTTCAGATGCACCCCATAAAATGTCTAAAAGAAAAATAAACTGCTGTTTTAAATGCTTGTACCTCCACTAGAGGGTGCTAAAGAACAACAATACAGCAATGGACAGCCACTTTTTACAGTATGCTGACCATAAATTGCTCAAATGAGATTTGTCCACCAAATTAATACAATAGTTTTCATTGTATTAAAGATATTGAAGTGTACACTATTAAGGACAAGACTTATATACTAACTATATAGTATATTGCACATAATTTACAAATAATTTAATTTAATTAATTTCTATTAAAAAGTAAAGAAGCGTTTTTCTTTTTTAATGCAGAAACAAATAGACTATTTCAGGGTAACTTTGCAAAGCTAAAACTGTTTTCTGTATTTTCAGAAATGAGTGCCTCATACATATACACACACGACCCGGATGCAGTAGTAATGGGGCAGACTCTCTCACTCTCTCTCTTTCTCTCTCTCTCTCGCGCGCGCGCGCTCTCGCTCTCTCTCGGGCCTGATGAGAGTGAGAGCGGAGCTGCGCGAGCTCACATTGAGTCTGCGCGAGCGCATTCACTTTCTGCTGCTGCTCAACGAAAATATCGCATTTATTTACACAGAATTCACAGTGAAAACGATCAGACTTCAAAATCAGTACCGGAACAACATTTTTACGCGTTATCCTTTGTTTTTTCCCCGTTTCCCGACTACAGGACATGGATAGATGGAAAAGTTTCGCTGTGTTTGGTGTCTGTGAGGGAGTTTGATTCGGGCGATGAGTCCCGTGAAGAGATTTTACACATTTGACTGGAAAACACTCATTTACTACGCTCATCTACACCATTAAGCAGTTATTAAACTCAGCCAGTGGAGATATGACTATAGTAAGTACACATTTACCTTATATTTTTATAAATCTAATCTGTTCTGCTGTGATTAGTTGTTAGCTGGCTACGTAATTAGCATAGTAGCTTCACAAACTATTATATAATACGAATCGGCCAAGACTTTGGGTTTTATGACATATTTTCTCCGTTTGGTGTGTTATTATGGTGGAAAAACGGAGTTTAAAACTTGTTTTACCTCTGATGTAATAATGTATGACATCGGTGTGTTCAAACATCTTTGGTGTGTGTGTGTTGAGTTAAACTGGGGTTAGTTTATCAAAACATCCTGATAAAAGCTTACAAATATGATGTGCTTGGTTAAATTAAGCACAATAAACACAAATTCCCTATTAAAAGTTATACTGGGGTGTATATTTATCCTGATAATATTGTGTTTATAGTAAACACACACATCATGGTAACTTACAAATGCATTTTAAGTGCATTTAATGGTGATTTTATGGCAAATAGTTTCAGCTCTGGTGAGTTGAGTTACCATCATACCCCACATACAGGGTTATTTCTAATTAATTAATTATACTAAAGATAATTTTTTTGTGGTTTTCATACTTTGGGTTTTTAAATGTAACCATAAAAACACATAATTCACTAGTTTGATTTCCAGAGTATGAATAAGTGTGATTTATAAATTAATAAACCTAATAATGATCAGTGACCCCACTTATGAGTCCCTCCATTCACATTTACTGTTATTTGCATGATTTATCACAAGTTATGCGAAATGTCTCGGATGGTTTTCCATGTATTGAAATGTAAACAATGCACTGAATATTTAGTACACTGTTCACCATGACCGTAAACACTAAAAGACATAGAGCTTGTATTATAACTAACACGGTGTGATTCATAACGCTCCATCAGCAGCATTGATCCGCAGAGCTCCTCAAGGATTGTGTGTTTCCAAGAAACCTCGCTTGCAGTCTGACAATGTGTCGTTTCTGGGAAAGCAGCGGTCAGCAGTGATGTCCTTCACTTTTTCTGTGTGGTTAAATGTTGGACAGATTCAGCAGCAGGACCCCATTGCGCTGGGAATCACCCAGGTTGACCTGCACATAGGATTGTCTGGTTTTCATCTGTCTGGTGGGTTATTTAGACGTAGATTTGGCCCATGCAAATCTAAGAATAGGTATTGGTTTGCTTAATAGTTCATAACTCCAGATGTTCCATTCCAAATCACTGTCCTGGTGATGGAATAAGTTCAATGGAGGACATATTAGTAACTTCTCTAATGGGTGCGGTGTTATTCTAGGTCATGGCAGTAAACTCAGTCATGATTGCGCTTAAGTGAAGGACCTTTGGGTGTGACGACCAAGAGCTTCACCACCCATAGGATGAAGCTAACGCCGCCTCGTGTTGATGGATGTCAAAAAGCAGCGTAAAGACGTCAAATGCACACGCTCCCTCATCTGCGTGTGTGCGGATGGTGACTGTGTTTCTCCTGTTTGCCCAGTGACTCAGCAGCACTGCCTTTATGGTTTCCCATTATTGCGTTTGACGTTTTTCTGACGCACATTTGCGTCATACTCTTAGCAGCAAAAAGATGCTTTGGAACGCATTAACTTTGAATCGCAACTGGGATGGTATATAAGTGTATGTTTATACCAAATCTTCATTGTCTAAACCCATCTGAAGCCGTTTGTATTGTGTGAGATCATCTAGCTTGTTTGCTTTCATTTTGTTGGCTTGTTCCAGTTGTTGGGTATCCATTCTTTTAAAGTTAATTTTAAGTAATCACAAATTTCAGTGAAATTCATTATGTAGTGTTGTTGGCATGTCTAATCGTTTTCATGCTCTGTTTATGGCAGAAGGGTTATTTTCTACTCCATAATGTGAAATGGGTTGATTTTTTTTTTTTTTTTAGTCTGTGTTGAATTGCACATAATAGAGCAAAAGTTCTGAAGGCCGTCCAGTTCTTTTCAGTGGTTCGATGAAATAGCTTTGCTATTTCAGCTCTGCAGTTTTTCTTTGATTCTTCCATCATAATAGCCATGTTGGAGGAATTGAGCTGAATCATCATCGGAATCGTTCAGTGTCACGATAGACAACCAAAACTATTTAGCATTTAACCTTCAGTTTGAAGTAGTAACATGCGAACTTGCAGACAGCATTCGAAGTCCCTAAAAGGGGACTTTATTTCTTTTGTAGAACACAAAAGAATATATTTTGAAAAATTGTCTGTACAATGAAACCCTATCAATCTTCAGCGTGCAGTATTCCCAACGTTCAGGTCACCTTTATATATAAAACGCTTATATAAGATTTTCAAAGCGTCTACACAGTAATAAACAGGAAAATAACAGAATCAATAATGCAAACTTGAACAAATATGAGACAAAGCAGCTATAAAAGACAATAGTGTCAGCCTGGTTTCCACAAATTACCCAGAACAATTTGTCCCAGGAACCCCCCGTTCCGTGTAAGTGTAAAGTACCGTGAAGAAGTAAGATTTCGTCCTCCACATATAAAGCCTGGAACAAACCAAGCTGACGGTTGGCCTTCAGGTAGTTTTTTTTTCTCTGTGTCTTCCACACAGTCGGCTGAAGTTGGTTCTCGCCGGCTTTTTTTTCGGCATCAGGCCGTCGGTGAGAGAGAGCACTCTGATTGGCTGTGGATAGACGAATAGATCTGCTTAAATAGACAGTTATCTCCTTTTATGCACAGGCGCAGAACGCGTGTGCTAGTTGACAGTCGGCTGAAGTTCTTTCGGAGTGTTTAAGCACATTTTTTTGATGTCGGGTTGGTGTTTCCCGGCCTTAAGCTTAATAAACCCTCGTCGATGTCAATTATAAAACAAATTCGATTTAGCTATTGCAGCTCAAGACAATGGTGTTGTCGTGTTCTGCAGAGAAAAAAGCCATACAGTTTTTGGAGAGTAAATGATTTTTTTGGGTGAACTGTCCCTTTACGAGATCACAGGGTGTGAGTTCAGTCCATCAAGGTCGGACATCCGCGAGTAAAAACATAAATACACTGGAGAGCTGCTTCACAGCACAAATTAAAGTTGTAGTTTCAATTGAAAGAGACACTGACACTGTTTCATATTGTAAAGCTGCTTGCTTTTGAACAGTGTTTGAACGATTCACGACACGTTTATTTCTAAAACGCCACATTGCTATGATCAAATGCTGTTTCTCACCTCTTATCATTTTTGTTGTATGTTTATTCTGTTATTGAAAGGAAAGCACGGAGCACATATCAAATTCATCTAAATGCTGTTCTCAGCATCAAACGGCATACCGCTGCTCGCATATTTTGAACTTCTTCTTTTTACCACAAAGCGAAGAAGGAAAAAAATAATTCACGGTGAGTGTGACGGGGCCCTAAGACTCGCTCCTGGCTCTCACGGCGTCCTCAGTGGCCGAACTGACCTGTGCTCGATGTCCGTATTTCAGATGGACTTTATTTATCTCTCTCTCCCTCCCCCTTCTCTTGTCCTCTCTTGAGAAGGATCATGCAGCGAGGTCGGCCGTTCTCTTTCTGATCTCGCGCCTCCCACACGAGCTTAAGCTTGCTTGCTATGTGAAGAACTAATAGGCACTATTTCATAGTTTCACTGGAGGCTCCTCCTTTTCATCATAACCCTTTATTAGAGGCTTGAATTAGATTTATTTGCACCATTTACAGGATGAATCTAGCAAAAGGCCTGTCACAATCATCATTAGTCGTATGATTGTGATTAGACTGAATAATCACAATTATTTTAGTTAACCGCAATCATTGTGCAGTTTAAATTTCAATCACATTTTGCCAGTTTCATTATAATATAAACTAGTAATTATTTCATATGTAGTTTCACAGCATTAATGTAAATGATATGGGCCTGTTTTTAGTATGATGTTATAAATTATGACAAAGAAATAAGAAATATTGTGCATAAAGAAATTTTTTTTGCACTGACATTTATTTCATGATAGTATTCTCATTCTCTTTAGTGCGAATCGCAAATGAATATTGTGATGGAAAGAACGAGTTTAACAAATTTTAGGCAAATGTCACAATGCAAAAAACCAGTAATCTTCAGTCATGATATAATTTCTTATTTCATATAGATTTGGGGTGAAATATGAATAAAGTGCTGGTCTCAAAATAGTTTTTTTTTTATGCACAATACATTGTTTTACTTTGGGGTGAATTGTGACCTAGAAATGTTTTTGTGAGGTTAACGTTACAATAAATGAGATGAGATACCTTTAGTTATATTTATATAAGTTTAAAATAAAAATAATACTGTAAAGTATACATATGCATATTTGAATGCTGACATATTGCAAGACACATTCCTGCCTTGTAGTAAAATGTCCATGTATTTCCTTTTTTTTTTTTTTTTTTTTTTTTTTCCCCCACACCGGAGTTGTTGGTATGAGTTAAAATATAATCTCCTATTTTACCTCCCCCGCTCTGACACTGTGTTTCTGGTGGGAGGTAAAGTAAACTCTGGCGCTCGTTTGAAGTGTGCGAGTCGCTCAGCGCTCACCAGCTGGCCATACTGGGAGCGCTGGGTTACTGGGGTGACATAGCCGTACGAGGAAGAACTCTCTCTCTCTTTCTGTATGCCAGGAGAGCACAGTATTAGTGTACACACTCGCTGGAGAGCTCTCTACCTCCCACCCGTCCCACACACACTCGCTGCAGCTGCTCTTAAACATATGGCTGATCATACTTACAGCATAACTGTAGCTCTGTAATTAGCCTGCTGGTGAATACTCATTACAGCTTGTCATTTCTGCATCACTGTTCATAAAGCATATAGTCCTCTGGAGGACTGTGACCTCAGGACAGCAAAAAAATCAATAATGCTGTTGCTTACATGCTTACAATGTTTGACCCAACGTGCTGGGTAGTTTTATTGAACTCTACTATTGTTTAAAAATGACTGTATTGCTCAAAATTAACCCAAAATATGTTGGAAATGAACATTTATTAGTGTTTAATAATTATTAAATTACTTATTAATAAATGTTCACCTTTTAATTATTATTGTTTGTCTCTACTAATTGTGTGTCTTTAATTTCCAACATTGTGGGTTCATTTTAAGCCAGCCATACAGTCATTTTTAAACAATAGTTGAGTTCAATTAAACTGGCCAGCACATCAGTCCATTTAACCCAACCACTGGGTTTGGCCATTTTCTTTTTTTTTTTTTTTTAAGAGTAATGAGCAAGTTAATTGTTTATTATTTAATTATTCATTAAATGTATTAATAAATGTTAATTTCCAACATACTTTGGGTTCATTTTAAGCAATACAGTAATCTTTATTAAAAAAAAGTAGTTTAGTTAAATAAATTTAACCCTACCCATTTAACCCAACCACTGTGTTAAAACAACCCAATCGCTAGATTTGTCCATGTTCAACCCAGCATTTTTAATGTGTAAACTATCAATTACATTGTATGCAACAGGTTTTGATCATGTCATCAAAATTCATCAAAATTTGCATATTAATACAGTAGCCTTTATAGGGTTACAAGCTTTTCTTTTGCCATTCTAAATGAACAATTGAATGGTTCCTGTATGCACTTGATAAAAACCCATGTCAAGCCATGATGATGATTAATAACTATCACGGATGCGGAGAATTGATTCCCGCCTCATTTCTAAAACCCTATCATGAGTCTCTGATCAATAGATCTGATTTATCCTCCTGTTTTTGGATTGAGAGCTAAAGCTCTTTTCCCCCTCAGTCAGCATCATCTGATGCCTGTCTGGACGGTTTCGCTGTCAGAGCCATTAAAGTTGAAATAAATCTTTGTCCTAATGAGTGGGTGTGCCCGCGGCACTTATTCATTGCCAGTTGGAGACGAGCTGTCTGTCATATCTATAGCCCTCCCCTGGGAATAGACGCTTTAAAGCAAGCATGCATTTCTGCATCCTATTTTTCCAAACCAGAAAGCCCAAGAAACCCAACGTTAAATGGTGTTTACATTCCAGTGTGAAGGGAAGGAGTGTATCTTTATTTCAGAGTTGGGACTCTGGAGAATGTAGCTTTGTGTTAGGAGTTAGTGGAGGGTCGCTGCATGGAGACGTGTTTTTTCCCAGGCTTGGAATGCCGTGTTCAAAGGTGTGGGGTTAGTTCATGCTAATCCCCCACTCATGACTTTCCACCATCATTCTCACAGCGCATGTACAGTGCACATCCCTGTACCACGCTAATGCATTCCTGTAGCTTTAACTGTACAGTGTGGCGCTAGCAACACCGGGGTCACAGGTTTGATTTCCAGGGAGTGCATGACCTCATAAAATGTATACCTTAAATGCAATTTAAGTCGCATGGATAGAATGATCTGCAAAATGCATGAATGTAAATGTAATTCAGACGCAGAGCATTTAAATTAGACCTGGACAATTTTACGGATTTTTTTTCCCCTCGCACAAAAAAAAATGAAATGCAGATTTTAAGGTACATTATTTAAATATCCACATTTTCTGTGCTTGTTTGTAGAGCTGCAGTTAACTAAAGCATTCGTGTTAATTGAAGTAAATCTGACAAAGTATAAATATTAGTTGAAAAACTTAAATTTAACATTTTAAATGTTGCCTTGGTAAAAAAAAATGTTTGTTGAAACTAAAATTAACTGAAAATAAAACTAACTGAAATAAAAAAAAAAGCAATATTACAGAATAACTGATAAAAGAACAATAAAATTAATAGAAAGGAAACTAAAATTAACATAAACTAAAGATAAGCTAACACTTAAAGCTTATAAGCTAACACTTGCTGTGTATCCATAAAAATATTAAGTATTTAAGAAAAGTTATTTTATTTTACAGTACATCTGTAAAGGTTCAATACTAATATACTATCTTTACTAATGTCTTAATTTCTTCATTTTCAAACGTTGAACCATAGCTTTTAATTTGGTGAAGAAGAAAAAAAACCAGGGAGCCCTTAAAGGGTTAGTTCACCCAAAAATGAAATTTCTGTCATTAATTTCTCTCCCTCATGTCGTTCTGCACCCGCAAGACCTTCGTTCATCTTCAGAACACAAATGAAGATATATCTCACATCACATCACATGTCGTGGTGCTCTCAGGAGACTGATACGGAAGAGGAGAAATTGTTGAATAAAGTCGTTATTTTGGGGGGGTTCTCGTCGCTTCAACATTAAGGTTGAGTCAAAGTCACATGGACTTATTTAAATATGTCTTTACTACCTTTCTGGGCATTGAAAGTGTAAATGAACTTGCTGGCAGTAGAGGCCTCACCGAGCCATCGTATTTTATCAAAAATATCTTCATTTATGTTCTGAAGACGAAGGTCTTACGGGTGTAGAACGACATGAGGGTAAATAATGACAATTTTCATTTTGGGGTGAACTAAACCTTTAAATCATCGGTTTTTGGCACAGTCGGGTTATAAGTGCTTCTCATTAAGTTGGGAAAGTTAGTGTGGAGCAACATTTAATGCGAACCAAGACACTCTTGACCTGCTGAAACATGCAGTGCATTTATTTATTTAATTAAATCGCAGCCTTCACGAGTCCTATCACAATTACAGTTTTATTTGATTAATTGCAGCCCTAGTTTAAATTGTCTCGAAACACTTTGCAACCATTCACTGTCAATCATTCACTTTCTGTTGTATAACGAGCGTTACATGCAGTACAAGAACTAAAAACCGATAGAAAACATCTTTTCTCAGCAGAATAACCTCAGATGTTTCCTCTGAATGCCCTTTTATTTATTCAGCAGATATAAATAGATGCTGTTGGGCTGGAATTTGCGAAGCTGTCCGCGTCATGGCGTGGCACACATTGTAATGCTGTATTGTGGCGCTACAGTTCAGTTACCTGTCAGAGTTGTACGTTTTAATTTACGTGATGGACCGCAAGCAACAAGCAAATTGGCAAGATGCTGAACCAAATTGCATGTGATGGCTTCAAATGGCTGTTAATACGAGCTCTAAAGTGCTAGTTAAGAGCGTCTCCTGACTCATTCTTTCCAACGCACTGTTTATACTATTAGAATTCTTTACGAATGCAGAATAACACTTCAGTGCTCCAGTGACCCCACACCGTTCCCAGAATGCAAATCCAGTGAGTCACAGATTGGCCGCCGTATGACAAGCCTCTGCAGCACCAGCAGAGGAGGAGGGTGAGCCGAAGATGAAGAGAGAGAGATAGAAAGGCATTTTTGTGTATGAAAAAAATCTACCTCTGTATCCACACCCTGTGCCCTGTGGAATGCGAACATTGTGCGGGGGAGAGACACAGTGGCTTCAGTCATCGCATGGTTTGTAACACACACACACACACAGCCCACGAGTACGTGTGCATGTGTGTGTGTGTTTGAGGGTGATGAAGTCAGAGGAGTGCAATCTTTACCCGCAGCGGCTCCCCTGTGTTGTCAGTGAAAGTGTTTGACTTGTCGTCCATCTTTCACTGGTCTCAGTATGTAGTATGCCTCATGACCTCTTGCCCCTCGCACTAAACTTGCCTGTTTTTCTTGCCCTCTCTTACGAATTTAAATAATTAGGTCAGCACAATTTGGGGGGAAAATCTAATTGTGATTTTAAAATGTGATTTAAAAAAAAATGCTGTGCTTGTTTGTAGGGCTGCACAATTTGGCTAAAAATTGATTATATATTAAAGGGATAGTTCACCAAAATTGACAAATTCTGTCATCATTTACTCACCCTCAAGTTGTTCCAAAACTGTATTAATTTCTTTCCACTGAACACAAAAGAGGATATTTTAAGGAATGTCAGTTACTACTAAACAGTTGATGGGACCCCATTGATTTCCATAGTATTTTTCCACACTATGGAAGTCGGTCAGTTGTGGTTAAATACTCTTACCCATATTCTACAAAATAAGAAATATCCCTTAAAGCTTTGTTTTTCACCAAAAGCGAATTTAATTATTTGTGTAAATTTGCGCCGCGTGACGATTCTGATATCTTCTCTCTCAAATTGATTCTGTGGTTAGTTTTAACAGCAGATGGCGCTCTAGGCTCGTTTTAACGGCACACTCAAATGCTCACGAAGAAGACTGCTGGATAGCGATCGTGTGTTTGGCTGAGTCATGAAAGTGGTTAAATACACTTTCACCTCTGCTCAGAATGCTTTTATGACGCGAGATTAATGCGTAAACGGTTTAACCTTTTTATCAAAAGGTTGATTCACTTCAACCTTTTCAAGCTTTATGAATGATTATTTTGGGTTTAAGTAGTGTGTGAGTTGCGTAAGAGCGAAGAGCTTACTGACATGTCCTGAAGCAGCTGTCATCCAGGCGCAGTTCCTGGAGAAGATGGTAAAATTCACAGAGGTAGGGTTAGGTGCGCCTCTGGATGGTGCCGTGAACCCAGACAATTCGACAATTCGGAGTTTGGCTTTTTGGCGTATTTGGGACTTTCACAACAGGTACAGAGCAGCAATAGTAGTTCTCCAACATGGCTGAAGATGGAAAAAATGGCAAAAAGAAATGTTGTTGATGTGCGCGAAGATACTCCTCATCACGCAATGTTTTATTCTGACTCAAAAAACAAGTAATCCTGCGCGCAATCTAGAGCGAGTAACAAAATGCGAATATTCGCTTTGCTTTTGGTGTGCACACAGCGTTTCTCATTACAAGTTTGGGCATATGGTTGTCGTATGTTTTATTTCCCAAATGCATGTCATAAGCAACTTGAATTTAGAACGGATGCGAGACGAGTGGATCAGCATTTACTGTGAACTGAGCCGCTTGCGTGTAAAAGTGCGGCGCTTCACTTTAATTAAATCACAGCCTTTGTGCTTTGATAATCGCATGATGGATTTAAATTGTTTGAAATATGATTGGAATCAATTCAAAAAGGAAAATACAGTTAAGTTCAACATGTGCAATGCAAATTTGTCATATAGACTACATAAAATTATGATAAAACATCGTAATAATTGTGCTTGGCACATGGCTTTTAATGGTGAGACTTTTGTTTTTGTAATCCGGCTCTAAAAAATATAAAAAAGTTGATTTAGATTTGTTGGCCAATATATCGGTTATTGGTTTTCAAATATAAAGAATTATTGGTTGTCGGTGTCAATTTTTTTCATATCGGTGTATTTTACTATCAAAGTATGACTTCATATCTGACTAATGACTAAACATTATACTAAAATACTCGAGCAATATATAAGAATATATAAGAAATCATGCTTTAGTTGAGTTGTGCTTGCAGTTTAAATTGAATGCAATGGGAGGGAAAATAAATGATCATGTCTTTTGATGGTTGCACACAGTAACAAACATCTGCTTGCTACCAGTTTGATCACATATGCACCTGATTCTCGTCCAGGTAGAGCTGTGATAATGACCTCTTAAATTTTAGTCGTGTGACCTTTGTGGGTGGAGATTGCTGCTGTAATGACTCGCCGTGAAGCTGACTCATGCTCGTGGATTAGCAGGGTATTGCGGGCTAGTCATGACCTCCCTCATTACGTGGGGTGATAATTGCCCAAACATGCAGTAGGAATGAGTGAATCTCGACGTGCCGTTCCAGAGTCGCTGCTAATCTGTCCCGTACGAACAGGCAGAGATGGTGTGCGCTCTGGTGAGTTTGTCGTAGGCGTTTTGACTTGAAATTTTCAGCGAAATTCCAGTAGGTGTCATGATGATCCTCGGTTGCAATCATAATTAACATGTTATTAAATCTCATTTGCAGTTGTGCAAACATGTTCTTTTGATTTGAACACAAGCAAATGAGGTTGTGAGTGTTCGCATTAGTTTTTCTGGTTTATGGATGTTAAACTGATGGAATGTGAGCTGTACGTGTGCTTTGGTCACATGACCTCCACATACCTGGGCAGGTGGGACACATTCGGGCTGGTGCCGGGTTTTGCTGGTGAAATTCCCTACACGCTACGCCCTACATACTTCACTCATTAAATATAGAAGAAAAACTGAGCGCTGCCGTCCTGACTGTTAATTTTTTCATAAAGGAGTTCTGACGTGTATAACAAGGTGCCCGGACTCTGAAGTTTGACTTTTGTAGAGTCATAGAGTGTGTAAGAGTTTGTTTTTAGTGTGTGTTTTTTACCACGTATAATGAGTGATAATGTGAGTGAGCGAGCGGTTTGTTTCCTGCAGGAAGATGAACTGTAAACTGGAGCAGAGCTTTACTGAAGCTCATGAATTATTCACGTTTCATCCTCATGAGTGGCGATAATGAACTGAGCTTTAGGTCATGCTGCAAATTCTTATTTTAAATCATCTATTGCCTTTTTTGTTAAAGGTTGAGCCACAACATTAACTTTTCTATGAATGCAATTTTTTTTCATCATTGATCATGTTGTCCTCTCTTTGACAGATTGCTTTTGCTCGTCTTTTGTAAGTTGATTTGGATAAAGTGTCCGCTAAATGTAATTATTAGAGATCGCAGTTGATCCGTAAGGACCATGCCCACGTTCTGGCACACATGTGATTTGAGGATTAACTGCTATGTTTAACCAGAAAGTGTATCATTTGAAGGTTTTTCTTGCCAATTGACACATTCAAATGATTTTAAACGCGGAAGAAGAGGTGAAAATCGGGACTTACGCACTGTTATTTGTGCACACACAGAGAGAGAGAGGCGCTCAAACACCAAATTGATTCCTCTTTTGCGTTTACTTGCGCTTGAACAGACACACACACACAAAATTATGTCACAAAAGCAGCATGATTACGTGCACAACACAAAAAACAAAAACTGTTGTTTTGATTTGGGATGTTTTTCTGGAGATGTTCATGTAAATGAAATGTGTATGAATTATAAATGTGCAGGGCGGCCATGGGACTTGAGTCAGAATCCGGTCTTTGCTTATGCTTGTTTTAAATCATCTACAAAAAAAATGGATTTGCTTTGAAACAATTTTCACTCAGGAATTGCTTGTAAATTTCAAAAATAATTACAAAGAAATGGTAAGCAACACACTGAATTAAATGTTAAATTTTGAAGTAGAAAGACTGAAATAGTATTTTGTAAAACATGCTACAATAATCTTGATTTACAATTTCAATTTTTCACTCAGTGTATTTTATGTATATATATATATATATACTCAGTGGGGCTTAATAATACCAGAGACAGGGAGAAACGGCTCTGTGCTTCATTCACCAAAATTACAGTATATGCATGATAACAGAATGAGTTCCTAAGTTTGTTTTCTATGTTTTGCCTCCACAGGAAGCTGATCTCTCTTCCTCACACACGCAAACCTGCTGGAAGTGCGATGTTGAGCTGTGACGGCAGTGTGTGTCGGCGAGACGAGCAGAACTGTTGATGGCTGGATGTAGGTGAGCGCTCTCTGCTGGACGATCACAGTAAACACACGTCTACAGAAATGGGACAGAACGATGTTTTGGCTTTACCAACCAGCTGTGTGATGTTTTTGAACTGTTTTTGTTGTCTCTCTTCATATCTCCCGGTACTTCTCCATCTCAACTGTTTCTCTCTGGACATCTTTACTTTTGCGCAGGGGTCCAATGGTGTGTTAAAGGCGCGATGGGGAGCTGTTGTAGCTGTCCCGATAAAGAGATCATCCCTGACAACCATCACAACAAATTCAAGGTGAGTGACGGAACAGTCTGAAGGTGTCTGTCTGTCACGCAGGTACGCAGTGAACAGAGAGTAAAACATCTTTTATATGTATAATTTCAGTCATTTAAGTAGAAGCTTTTAGATCAACAGATTTTTTGACTGTCAGATGGTTTAGACTGGTTGTGTATGTGTAAAATAAAATGACATTTAATAATTATTAAAAAGTATACTTAGTTTTGTTCAGAAGTGTGCAGATGCTGCAAGTGGTGTGTGTGTGTGTGTGTGTAGGTGATAAACGTGGATGATGATGGTAATGAGCTGGGTTCGGGTGTGATGGAGTTAACGGAGGAAGAGCTCATTCTGCATACGCGCAAACGAGACGCAGTTAAGTGGCCCTACCTCTGCCTACGTCGCTATGGCTACGACTCCAACCTCTTCTCCTTTGAGAGTGGCCGGCGCTGCCAAACTGGTCAAGGTGAAACTCTGCTTTTTACTGGATGACTGATAGTTGTTGCTTTACTTGTGTCATTCAAATTCCTTCTTCACTCTTCTTCTCTTCAGGGATATTCGCGTTCAAGTGTGCACGAGCCGAGGAGATCTTCAACATGCTGCAGGACATCATGCACAACAACAGCATCAGTGTTGTGGAGGAACCAGTGCTTGAGCCTGAGCTTCCAGTGACGCCACACACTCCCACTAGTAAGAACAGACACACTTCCAGCCCTCACATTCATATTGGACTATCTTACTAACTCCTCAATCGCTCTCTCTACAGCTCCAGGTTACTCTGTCCCAACAGTAGCCAATGGAATCGGCCGTTACCCGTCATTTGGCGACGCCTCCTCACGCCCTTCGAGTCGCCATCCTTCAGTGGGCAGCACTAGGTTACCATCAGTAGGGGAGGAATCAACACACCCACTGCTGCTCAATGATGAAACGGTACGCAGACGCATTTCACTTTACAACTTAGGCTAACACTTTAAGGTTTCATTTGTTAGTGTTGGTTAACTAACATGAACTAACAATGAGCAATATATGTTTTACGACATTTCTTAATCTTGTTCTATGTTAATAAAATTATGTGCAATACCAGTACTATTCAATTGGCACAAAAGAGACGAGTGAGTGAGCATGCACTTTTTACATTTTTAAAAGAAAACTTCTAGTTCAGAAAAAGTGTAGTTCATATTTTTTTTCCCTGATGAATGTACTGTTTGTGCAGGTGCACACTTACGTCAACACGACGGGTCTACAAGAGGAACGGCGCTGTCGCAGCAGTGGCCACGCCCCTCTGGAGCTCCGGACGTCCAATCCAGAGAGCGCACTCCCAGTGCCGCCCAACGAGATTGAGCCTCACGTGGTTTTGGAGTCGGAGGGTGCAAAGTTTGTTTTAGGCCCTACACCTGTTCAGAGACAGATGCTGCTCAAGGAAAGACCGCAAGAGCTTAGCGATCAGGACGCAGGAGTGGCCGGCTCTAGTACAGATAATGCCACTTCTCCTGCAAAGACTGTGAATGGCAGCACGGGCCCTGTGACAGACTGTGACACCGGTTATGATAGTGACGAGCGCAAGGAGACGCCCCACGAGCAGCAAAATGGTGTGGCACCACCCGTCAGCTCTGGAGCGAGACGCAACAGACCTCCTGTGCCGCTTCCCGACGCTCACAATGCGAACAACTCGGCCCAACGGCGGACTGCGTTGCTCAACTACGAGAACCTGCCGGCGCTGCCGCCCGTGTGGGAGACCCGCAAACCCCACAGCGAAGCGGAGGACGAGGATGATCTGAAGTCGCCCTCTCTGAACGGCTTCCATTCCCTCGATCCCCAGCACAATTACGTCAACACAGAGAACGTCACGGTGCCGCTCAGCGCGCACAAACATCACTGCTCCAGCACTCAGCCCACCGTATTCAACTTTGACCTCCGAAGGCTCGGGGTGAGCGACCCGCTCCGGCAGCTCAACTACATTGAGGTGGAGATGGACAAAGTGTCGGACTCCAGCGGGCCTCACACCCCGAAAACACCCACCACGCCCTTACCGCCCACCCCCACGCGCCGGACTGAGCTGTACGCCATCATCGACATCGAGCGCACGGCCGCCATGTCCAGCCTGCAGAAAGCACAGCCACGGGACGACGGCACATCCAGGAAAACTCGACACAACAGCACCGACCTGCCCATGTGACCCGACCAGCACTGATCCAGCAACCCAGTCGGTTTATTCCTCCCAGAATGCAGGAGTTTATCTCACGAAAACCTGTCAGGTCACATTTCACGGTGAAATCTAAAGAAATAAATAATTTTATTCCAAATTTACCCTATTTTCGTACCTGCAAACTCGTTACCTATTAGTTCAGACCATATTTTTATATATGTGCATGTTGTAAATTAACAAAAAAGTAAAATCCTAAAAAAAAAAAAAAATGTGGATCCTAAAAATCTAAATAATCACATTTAATCACATACACACATAATAATGTTCTTTTTATGCTCACCAAGACTGCATTTATTTGATCAAAAATACAGTAAAAAATTTGAAATATTACAATTTAAAATATATATATAGTAAAATGTCATTTATTCCAGTGATCAAAGCTGAATTTTCAGCATCATTGCTCCAGTCTTCAGTGTCACATGATCCTTCAGAAATCATTCTGATATGATGATTTGCTGCTCAAAACATTTCACAATAACATTAAGCAGCAAAAACTGTTTTCAACATTGATAATAAGAAACATTATTAATATGAGCATTAATGGTAATAATTAAGCATCAAATTATTAGAATGATTTCTGAAGGATCATGTGACACTGGAGTAAGAAGATTCAGCTTTTAATAAATAACATTTTAACATATTACAGTGATTTTAAATTTTAATATTTCATAGTATTATTATTACCCTTTTCTTAAAAAATGGTTTAAAGATTTTATCATTTTATTAAACTTTTTGTTTTTGTCAACCTGTATTAATTGAATTATAAAATCATAATTTTTCAGAAATATTTTCAATTGCTGATTCAAAATATTATTATTTTGTAGAAGAATTTAAAGAGTATAAATAAGTATTATTAGAGTTTAAAAACCCAGCTTTGATTTTATGGATGATAATGTGAAAATAATGTCACAATGCAGAATATCAAGCTTAATTTTCGTTATGCAAAATATAAGTTTGTGTTTCTTTTGATTTAGGATGAAATCTGACCAGGGCGTGACAGGTTATGTGAGATTCACTCAGTTTAAGTATATGTACTATATTGTTTTGTACTTTTAAAGTGTGCTGACCTGCCTTCATACGCCCAGTGCTCCCCATCTGTGGCAGAAGGAAGGTCAGAAACAGGTACAGATGAGGAAACACTAAACGGTTTACCAGACCTCATTCACCAATGCTGTGATGTTTTTCTCTCCTTTTCAAAAATATCCAAGTGTTCGAGATACGTTTTTTTTTTTTTTATTATTGTGGTTACTTCGTCGATGTAAGAGTCACTCATTTTGCACTTGAGAGCAATAAAAGATGCTCACTACGGTATTCTAGAATCACATGGTTCACTGCAGTCACTTTAAACACTCACTCCACAGCCCTTCTTCTAGCGTGATCCCAAATGAGAGCGCAAGTGTGCGTGTGTGTTTCAGCTGTACGCTCACGTCTGTCCACTAAAGACACGCTTCGCTGCCCCGCCGGATAGACTCCAGTGTGTCTCAGAGCGGTTCTTTTCTTTCTCCCGCCTCTCAGTTGCTAAGAAACCCTGATATTTGATGAGTGTTTGCCACTACAGTTGGTTTAAAAGGGGTAGAATCTGTACAGTTAATAATATTAGTGATGTATTATGTATCGTGATTAAATTGGTAATATTTACAGTTTATCTTTAAGTTACTGGGCAATATTGGAAGACGATAAAATCATGGCTTATTTTTATTTTCCCTCAAATTAATGCATGTTTCTTAAAATTGTATATATAAGAATATCAGTAACCAAACAATTGGTGGTCCCCATTCAGTAGTTGGAAACAAATACTATGGAAGTCAATGGGGACCAGAAACTGGTTACCAACATTCTTCAAAATCTCTTCTTTTTATTTTTGGGTGAACTGTCCCTTTAATGTGCCAAGACACTCAGTAAACTATGGAAGCTTGCTTCCGCCGTGTAAAAAAAAGCTTTTTTTCCTCACAATCGAGAGCTTATCTTGAATAATATATATGAGCATACAATATATAAATTTGAGCTAAAAAAAAAAAAAAATTTGCAATTACCTTTTTTAATTACAAGTTTGTCACAATTCTGACTCCCCCACCCACAATTCCATGTTTAAATCCCACAATTTTGAGAAAAAAAGTCAGACTTGCAATTTATAAAGTTTATATCTCTTAATATATATATATATGTTTTTTTATAAGTTTTTTTTTTAAGCTTTATTTAGTATATCTATTAAATTCTGACTTTTTTTCTCTGAATTGCAAGATATAAACTCTGAATTGTGAAGGGGAAAAAAAGTCAATTGAGGTTTTTTTTATTCAAATATTGTTTATTTGACTTAAAATAAGATTTATAATTTTATTTTTTCTTTGACAGATATATATATTTTTTTCTATTGTTGGGATGATATTGGAAGCAGATAAAATCAGGGCTTATTTATTTTCCTTTGACAGGTTACAAATGCTTTTTGGGCAATATTGGTATATAAACCATAAGATCAGGGGCGTATTTTGGCTTAAACTTCAATGTTTCTGAAATAATAATAATATTTTAAAATATTAAAAATATATATATATTTTTTTAAATGGCCAACATTGGAAGCAGATAAAACCAGGGCTTATTTTCCCCCTAAACTTAAACAGGTTTCTTAAAAACAATAATAATAACTTGCATATTTTCATATATATATCTCATTAAAATATCAAATTTTACACAAAAACAGCATTACAATGTTAAATGATTGTACATCAGACAAACTAATTCATAATATAAAAACAAGCATCAGAAATGGAATCAATGCATCCCTATCAAACACTTGAATGTATTGAGAATTGGCATTAGATTGGAGTGCGGTGTGGTCGATCACAGGTCGACTCGTGCGTCACGCTGCGTTCAGAAGGACCTGGAGGACTGTGCGGCGCTGCAAATGTGTCTTAGCGGCAAATGTGATCGTATCGCTCGTCTGAATGCACTCGAATGTTTCCCAACAAAAGACAACTCTGTTTACGGCGAGTGGAGGACTTTTGTAAAGTTTCTATTGTAAAGCATTATTATCATGTTATTTTCTACCTTTTTGAGAGAGTGTGCAAATATAGGAACGTCCACATGTACAAAATGACATTCAGTAGTTTTAGCGACAAATGAGTGCTAATGAAATAACTGTACAAATCAAGATCATTTGCCAAATCTGAGGAACTGAATGACTGTCGGGATCTTTCAGGAAAGATGCATTGTGTGTGTGTGAGGTTACATTCCTATACGAGTATTTCACAATGACGGACGTTGTACTGAAACTAGTTTTGATATTTGCATTTGATATATTGGGTATTGATATCAGTTTAGCAAAATGTTTGTGTTTTTTTAAAATTACTTGCTTAAAAACTTAGTTACTTAAAAATTACAATTTCTTTGCCATCAGTGCCAACTCTATTTTTGTAGCATGGCAAAAAAATCATTAAAAAAATCAAAATGAAGCTCTGAGTGTCTCCATCAGTTTAATCTCACATACTGAAATTCAAGATGATGTGCATCTTATTTCTATACATGAAAACATCAATATGAAGACTGAATCTCTCTCTTCTGGGATGGAGGGTATTTTTACACACACTGACTTTACAAGCTAATGTAATTCAATGCTTTTTTTTTTTGTTCTTGCAGTGTGAGAAGCATTTTTCAATAGAACAAATATTCCATGTCCGCAACCCAATTACACACGGCCCAAGAAACAAGTTTGGTAATCTGTACTGTAGCCTAATAAATGAGGTATTGGGGAAAAATCTTCGTGTAGATTGAGCCAAAATGACAAAAAAAACAGCAATTACCTCAGTGCAAAGCTGAACCATGAGCAGAAGCTGTGGATAGTTTCAGCACTGACCACCAGAGGGCAGTGTGACACTCCAAATCAAACAAGTTTATCAGACTAATAAGTTTTATCAAGCACTAGACAATTTTGAGATGTCAGTTTTTTTAGACTAGTGGAAAGAAAACATCCAAAATACACATTTAAGTGTTTAATTTATGATTCATCTATTTGCATCTGTAGATTAGTTATAACATTAAAGCGGTGAGTTTGAGTCTGAAATCATACAGCACTCGTTTATAATCTGAAGCTGTTGACGGGTTTGTAGATCATTTGCCTGGTTTTGCATTTTATTCATTAAAAATGTACTTTTTTTACTCCATAAATCAGAAAATACTGTCAACAGCCAGAAAAAATTTCCAAAAAAGTCAACAAAATGAAAGATGTTGGTTTTATCTGGAGATTATATGCAAATGATCACAAGTTTAATTAGGTGCCTCATTTAAATATAACAATTGTCTAAATGTACTGTCATTAATCAACCAGGTGGGTGATATCTATTAGTTAAACATGTTTCACCTTTATTTTTATTTTTACAAAATTTTACCCCATTTTTCTCACCTGCGACGCCTAGTTGAAAGTTACAACAAAACAAACTAACAATGAAAAATATATTCTTATAGCATTTATTAATCTTTGATAAATAAGCGTTCATGTTAGTTCACAGTGCATTAATTTATGTTGGCAGATGATCTTAAAATGTAGTAATAAATATTGGAATTAGCATGAATTAAGATTAATAAATGCTGTAGAAGTATTGGTCATTGTTAGTGCTAGTTATCGTAAAGTATTACCATTAGTATTAAAATGCCCAATTATGCAATTTTAAAGGTTCCTAATTTTATTTTGGAGTGTCCTACCACAGGTTTACATGCGTCTAAGGTCAAAAAACACTCATTTTCTCATAATATATTGCAGCATCACCTCTTTTCTCACAGTGTCTGAAACTGTTCGATAAAAGATTCAGACTCTCTAAACCCCGCCTTTCTGAGAGCTTACTCTGCTCTGATTGGTCTGCCGCGTACAGCGCGTGTCGGAAACCAAACGTCCATTACCATATCTGAATTTAAGCTCTTGATACGGACAGTAACAGTGTGAGTCTTCGACACGCGTCAACAACACAAACTTTGCAGAGCTTTTTCATTCACGCATGAAAAGTAATATTCGAAAAAGCATAATAGTGGCACTTTAACTTGAAAATCTGAAACTATCTTCAATACAAGTAAAATGGAGGTCTTGGTTTTAGTATTACCAACAGTAATGATGTCAAACTCAGTCGCACATGTGACAGATCAGAGCAGAGCATCATGGGAGGCGCTCATTATCTGCGCTGACTGTTACTCACGCTGGGCGATCGATGCTCGGCTCTGATGTGGTTTCCTTTGGTTCTGTCACAACCGTCCTGAGAAGATGATCCGAAGCCGTTTAACATGTAGAATCTGATCTCAGAGGTGACAAACCAATCTCTGTCAGCGGTTTGACTGGCAGTTCGATTTGTCTCTCGCCTCCTAAGAAACGCCAAACACGCCCTTTCTGCTCTCAGGACCTCTGTGTCTGTCACCTGGCAACCATCCTGTTGCTTAGATACAACATGCCTCTCCTTACTTCCTCAGGATCAAACGGCTCCGAGTCGAGAGAACTGATGCGCACGAGTGACGCCGGCCGCACACGTCAAGCGACGTGCCAGAAAACATGTGTGACGACAGACTCTTGCAAAAATCAGATTATTAGTTGTGGCACTGTTGGAGTTTGACCCGAAGCATCAAACTTTGGCCTGTAAGTCGTGTCTAGCGTCACGCCACGCGCACACGTCACTCACATGTGCTTCAGAACATGTACAGATCTGTCAGAACCCACCGGAAGTCAATACGACGATTATATGCCTTGTGTGACATCATATCTGATAAAAAGACTGTCAAATAAATTCTATAATGAAGGGATGGTTCACCCAAAAATGAACATTCTGTCATCATTTACTCGCCCTCAAGTCGTTCTGAAGCTGTTGAACACAAAAGAAGACATTTTGGTAACCAAGCAGTTTCTGGTCCCCATTGACTTCCATAGAAGGAAAAAAAATCCTATGGGAGTCAATGGAGACCAAATTATAACCAACATTCTTCAAAATCTCTTCGTTTCAATTTTTGGGTGAACTGTCCCTTTAATGTGTGTCCCTTTAAGACACAAAAAAAGGCAATTGCGACTTTTTTCTCGCAATTGTGAGCTTATATCTTGCAATTCTGAGAAAAAAAGGCTAAATTTTTTTTTAATTGCAAGGTTATTTCACAATTCTGAAAACTCCCCAACTCTCATAATTCTGTGTTAATAATTCTGAGGAAAAAAAGTTGTGACATATAATGTCAGAGTTTACATCTCACAGTTCTATAAAGTTATATATAAAGTTGGAATTGTGAAGGAGAAAAAAAAAATTATGAGAAATTTTTCTTACTCTGACCTTCGACCTTAGAAATATTTTCCCCCGAGTTTTTAACTTTGATCCAGGACAAGAAATCAAAACAAAAGCATTGTATTTAAAATATTTATATTATTAATAAATTCATTTATTTACAACACAGGAAAACAATGCAAAAATAAAATTAGTAACACTAGTTTAGGGTCCAATTCTCACAGTTTACTAGTTGCTTATTAGAATGCATATTATTAAGGTATTGGCTGTTAATTAATACTTATTAAGCATATATTCTACATCCCTGAATTTTGTCCAATACCCAAACTTAACAACTACCTTACTAACTATTAATGAGCAGATATTAGGAGCTGATTGAGAATTGGACCTTAAACTAAAGTGTGACCAAAAAATAAATAAATGCCTATGAATGTCATATTTTATTTTATTTATTTTTATGGTTATAGATGGGGGTGTCAGTTGTGTGTTACTTTAGATGCCTGGTGAAGTCAATGCAACTGATATCATTTTATTCACTGCATGCAGGATTAACGGAGTTGGCCTATATTACTATGTGCAACATGTCATTTGTAAAAATAAAACAGACAAGTAAGTAAATAAAGCGACCTGGTTGTTATATTCATGTCGTGTAAGATCAACGGCGCTGCTAACTGAAACCAAACGCAAGGATTTCAGTTGAAAATAATGACCGATCAGAGGCGTTTAAGTGACCGGTTGTCTTAAGCAGGAGACGCAGAAAAGGTTTCTATTTTTTGTGAAGTCGCGGGTGGAACAACAACACAAAGTATGGCAATGATAATCTCAGGTAAAGTTTATGTGCTTTATTTAATGTTAAAAGCATGTAATTTGACTTTGAATATCATTTATGCTCCCAGCTTTATAGCCGTAGCCGATCATGAAATTAAACAAATCGAAGCGAAAACGTTCAAACTATGAACAAACAAGTGTCAGATTGTTTTGTATCTCAGTATGCATTTTTAATAATGTTGAGCAGTGCTGTAATATTTGTGAATTATGCGCCACGAGAGCCCGCCCACACTCTGTTCTGATTGGCTGTGGTTTTTGATTGACTGACTTTTAGTTTAACAAATGGAGACCTTTGCAGGATGAGCAAAAATGTTTTTGGTAATCATATTAAAAATAACACTTAAATTGGGTTCAAAGGAATTCATTGGATTGGAAAATATTCAAACTTTTGAGCTTGGAAGTGCTGGAAAAATTTATGTGAAGAAAGTGGGACTGTCACCCCGGCTTTTGGTGAAATGACGTCACTTATTTGGAGCTTCTTGAGCGTCTGAAATGACTAAATAAAAATGTTAGTCACTATATTTGAGGATGATCCAGTGTTGAGTCAAACTTCACAGTTAATCCTGTTCATAATGTTAGTGATTTAAATATATATAATTATAAATAGCAGCATGCAACTCGTTCAAAACAATCAAACTCATGAGTTCTCTCTGGTGGACGATAAAACGAGCAACAAAAACAGCCATTCAGTACATTCAGTAGACTTTAGCAACTACAAAACACTGTTTTGGCGAGCAAAACATCTTTTAATCTGTACCAGCAACTTCTGCTGTGTTTTGTGCCTCTTAAACCTGGTAAAATCACTGTAACACACTCGCGGTCTGCTGAGATTTATGAAGCTCACGCAGTGTTGTTTTAATGAAGCTTTACGTGAGCTGAATGAGCGATAATCTTTGTGTTTCTCACACAGAAGTGTGTTATCAGCCGTCCGGCAGCACAAGGACGTTTGCTCTGATAAAGCGCTCTTCCTCTCCTCACAATGCCAGCCGGTATCAGGGGGCACATTTGATAGACTGATCATATACTCGCGCTGTAAAGTTTCGCTCCTGTGATGATCGATGGAAGCCCATTATAAGCCCGATTCAGCCTGCGAGCCCAGATCATTTGCATACAAATAGTGTTCCTCAACAGAGACGAATGAGACCCGCGTCCAGATGCCCAGCCAACCCCGAGAGAACAGACCTTCATGAAGGTTAAGAAGAGAGGAAGAAACTCACTGAATCAGGGTGTGTGGAAATGCATATCTGACACGTTTCAGCTTCGTCGCCTGTATTTGGTGTGTAAACAGTGTCAGAATGATATTGTTGAGCTTTATTTGCTCTGTTTATACGGAGATATACATTCATCGCATTTTAAGGCACAATCCTCTATCTAAGCCGTCCTCTATGATACACTGTAAACCCGAATAAGTTGGCAAAACTAATAAATTTGAGGTAATCCAAAATTTTTAAGTAAGCAGAACTGGCTCATACATTATTTTTGTACTCAATTGCTCTTAAAAAATATGAGTAAGCTAATTCGTGCATTTAACTTAAAATATCATGTAATCTCAACTTAAATATTTTTAGTAATGGAAACTTGGCTAGCTTTAGCTAATTCAGTAAATCTTAATTTGTTTTTATAATGTTTTGATAGTATTAGCATACCAATAGCTGAATTAGTATGGCAATATAGCATTTAACATACACACCGATCAGGCATAACATTATGACCACCTTCCTAATATTGTGTTTGTCCCCCTTTTGCTGAATGAGTATGGCAATATATTAAACAATCTCCCACTTTAATCTTGTATAACACGTAATTTAAGCATTTCCGCTCACTTTCAAGTGTCATGGCAAAGCATGCTGGGAAATAGAAATCCCAGCCAAGTTTCATTTTAAGTTTGTCTAAATTAAAAGAGTCAAGTTCATAAAACTCAAAATAATGAAACAATTCAGATTACTTAAATTGTGTCAGTTTTGTGAATTCAAAAGGAAAAAAAGCTCTAAATATTCTTAAAGTTAATTTGATTGAACTAATTTGTTTAATTTAAATCCACCCTACTCTAATTTTGAGCGTTAGGGTTTACAGTGACCTTATCTTGGCTTTACAATCCCATAATGCACTGCAAAGTAATTGGAAAAAGTTAATCTAAAATGGTGTAAATGTTAATTTAAAGGGTTCATCCAAAAATTCTGTCATTAATTACTCGCCCTCATGTCGTAAGTCTTTCATTCATCATCAGAACTCAAATTAAGAAATTTGAGAGCTTTCTGTCCCTCCATTAACAGCCTACGCAACTACCACTTTCAAGCCCCAGAAAGGCAGTAAAGACATCATTAAAGTAATCCATGAGACTCTAGTGGTTTAATATCAATTTTATGGAGCAACGCGAGTTTTGCTTGCGCAAAAAAATTATTTACCACTTTATTTAGAAAATATTAATTGACCAGAGCACCACGACGCATACAATACATTTTTTGTTGATGCGAGAGCGGACATTGTTGCACGTCTTTCCATTTGAAAGGCTCAACTGTACGTGAGATGGAGCGGCACATGGAAAATGAAGTATTCCCGGGTCTTAACTGTGCTGCTGCTTAAGTAGAGCGTTTCAGTCACTTAATGTGGTGTGTGATGTGTGATGCGTGTAACGTGTGTTTGGCTTATCGTATCCCCCCGTGAGCAGCAAAACCACATGTGCAATACTGATCCGTTCTGGTATAATTGGTTAACGAATAAACCACTCCAAAACATAAACACAAGTCCATTAGGGGAGAAAAACCAGCAGGGATGTAAAGAGGACCTATGCTTTGTGTAATGTTGGTGTTTGAGCATGAAAAAAATCATTAAAAAAAACAAGAACTCCCTGAAACGCCTCCACTATAGTCTTGAAATTTTCTTTTTCTAGCAAATTGGGAGAGAAAGAGGGCGACGGGATCAGGAAAGGTCTGCGAGCCTGGACTCGAACTCAGGTCACCTGAAGTGCAATGGCTCTATATATATATATATCGGTGCTGCCCACGAGGCTATCGGTACCTACTCTAGAGTTTTCTTCTGGGAGCGAACATGTCACAGTATTCCTCATTTAAATAATTCCCTACTGTTGAAACTTACTGTTAAGGTAAGGGGCGGGACATTTCCCAAACAAACTCAAAGTGTTTGACGAATCACAACACACCAATCCAGCCGACCAATCAGAGAACGTGCTTTTTGGAGGGAGACAGGAGCGTTACTAGAGCTGCAACAATGGAGAATATGTGAAAAATAAGGTGTTTTTTGAACATTCAAGCATGAAAACCTGTTCTAGTAGAGCCTAAAAACACAATCAAGGCATAATAGGTCATCTTTAATAGCGCTAGCCAGAAGACAACTTGTTTTGGCGCTTTAAAAGGCAGTAAATGCTGACCGATGGGAGGAAGCCCGACTCGCTCGCCTTCTCTCTTTCCGCCCCGTTCTTTTAATAGCCTGCTATTTTTAGCCCTGCCGGGGGAGCGAGGGGGTTTTCCTCCATCGCTTATCAAATGCGAGCAGACGCGTGATGGATTTCCGCCGGAGAGAATACTCATTTCTGACATCACGCGTCCGGCGTCGGCTCTGGTGTCTGTGCGATGAGGTTTTATCCCAAATTAAAATCTCCGAAGTGGCTTTGTTCTTCTGAGCTGGCTGAGGGCGCTTTAAGTCTCTGGGCGCTTTGCATACTCTAAACTCCACGAGAGAAAAGCAGCATAATTAAAAGGGAACAGAAATGATAAATATGTGTTTCTTCAGAGCATGCTTGGAGGATTCAGCACACGTATGAGTTTAAACACTCAACGCAACGGCACTGTATTAGACGGTCTGCGAATGGCATCATTGAGGGAGATATATGGTTCCTATGGTAACAGATGGAGGCCTGTGTGATGCGATACCTTGAAAATGTTCTGGAGGAAGCGGAACCCTAAAGCAGCTTGTTGGATTTCACAGTCGATCAAAACATGCATTTCATCATGCATCACGTCTCTTTCATGTTATTTTGTGCGAGAATGAGTGTGATTTCTACATGATCATGTTTACACCTGGATTAGCATCCGTTTTAGGTGATTTGAGCAGAAACTATAAATGTAGTCCAAAATGGAGATTTGATCACCAACAACACATTCGTCATGTCTTGAATATCATATCATAAAATACCTATTTTTCAAAATTCTGATGCTTCTGAAATCCATGGGAATGAATTAACAGAGAAAACGCACAACTTGAAGGAATTTTAAGTCATTTTTGATCAATTGTCCAGTGTAAAACAAAAACCTGTGAAATTTACAGCTAAAAACGGCAGCTGGTGCGTGAAAAAAGCCATGTATATTCATTTACTAAAATAAAGCTAATATAAAAAAACTAATTTTTTATTTCATAATATACTGACAATTTCTGATATTGAATCAAAGTTCATCACAAGAAGTTTTTCCACAAGCTGACGTATACTAATAAAAAAACACCTTTTTACCATGATGACACTAAAATAACGCAATAAACATTAATTTAACAACTTAAATTATAACTTTTATTTCAATGAACCATCAAATATGAGCTGTGACACAGGGAATTCTGGGAATGCCAATTTACGTTTTTTTTTTCACTGTAAATTGTAAACTGTAAAAATTATAAAATGACTTGTTCTTTTTCACTTCCAAAAACTGTACAATAAAATATGGAAGCGGTTATTTGCAAGTGAATAAGTGAATAGCATATTTTCTTAGAATATATCGCTACTTTCATTTAGTGTAAATAGCATCTAATGCTATTTACACTAAATAAAAGTAGCAATTCTTTTCAAGTGCAGCATTGTTGTACATTAACAGGATGCTATATAGATTGTAAATGATTATATTATTGAAATTATTACATGGATGCCAGCCCTAATAAAGCCCCCTACACCTAACCCTACCCAATAAATACTTTAATATTAAACACTCGTTAGGAACTTTATTTCAACTTTTCAAATATTTACTTTATTTTTATTGAAAATAAATGCCTTTCCGATCTGATTTGTGAAGAGCGAGTTCAGAAAAAGGCAGATTCGATTCGATTGGTGGGCGGAGTTAATGTAAACAGCCTTTGCCAACAAGACGGGCGATTTACACTTGGTGCAAACAGACACTCCGATAAAGTATTAACTGAAATCAAATAAAATATATATATAAAAACATTACGTATAAAACCGTAAACATTTTAGCTAGGTGCCAAAGCAAAATTTATTTTAACGTCAAGAGCTAAAATAACTAAAACTGAAATAAAAATGTACAAAAATTACTAAGACATACTACAACGACTAAAAATGTTTCACAATAATTAATAAAAATGACACAAACACAACAAAATTACTAAACATTTAACGACAATACAGAAAATATAAAAAAATAAAAACATTCTAAACATTAATAAAAACTATAATAGTATCTCAATGATACTAAAATAACTTTCAAAACTATATGAAATGTTTCAGTAGGTCTAGAACAGTTTTTCAAAGTATAAAGTACTGTTAACCAGTTAAATAGCATTCATACCATCATGTTTTACCATCAGTTGTTATTTTGTCAAGTGTATGTGTAATAGGTTATGTGTAGCTTTAACACAACAGTGCTTTATCATAGTGAGTGACGTTAAAATCCGACACTTGTAAATCTGTTTCCAAAGGCTCACTGGAGACACATTAAAGGCAGACCTGCACCGTTGGGTTTGTTCGTGCTCCTCAGCGAGTGAACTTTTGACTCACACACTCCTTTAATACCTTCATCACGCTGCAGAGTTTAAAGTCCCCTCTGCGGTGGCAGAAAAGAGGATGAGGAGCGAGAGACAGCGCGATTATCTCGGGCTTACGTGGTCCGAGCTCAATCCAGGCTCAAAACACTTCTGACTGAGTATTTGAGCCCTCTTTTTATTTTCTCCTCTTTCTTGCTGTCCCATGTGTGTGTGTGTGTGTGTGTGTGTGTGAGTCTGGGACTGTGCTTTCATTTTTCAAATAAATTGCCCGTAATCTGCACGGCTCGTGTGTTAAACATTAATTGGTTCATTAGTGAAACGCTTGTGAGCTGAAATGACAGATTAATTCTCTCTGATCTAGTCGAGCGTGTGTGTGAATGTACGCTGCACACTTGGGCTTCAGCGACAGACAGAGCCGAATGGAACAAAATAATAGTATATACTATATACTGCACACTACTAGTCAAAAGTTTAAGATTTATTCATTTTTATGCTCATCGAGGCTGCATTTATTTGATCAGAAATGCAATAAAAAATTGTGAAATATTATTAAAAAAATTTAAAAGTCTTTTCTACATGAACATATTTTAAAATTTAATTTATTCCAGTGATCAAAGCTGAATTTTCAGCATCATTACTCCAGTCTTCAGTGTCACATGATCCTTTAGAAATCATTCTGATATGATGATTTGGTTTATTTAAATTGAATAAATGCTTTTTTTTAAATGACGTTAGTAACATAGCTTTGACAGCCCTAAAAAATAAAATAAAATAATAAAAATAAAAACTAAATATATTGTATGCAGGATCATGTGACACTGAAGACTGGAGTAATGATGCTGAAAATTCAACTTTGATCAAAGCAATACATATTCACATAGAAACATTTTAAAGTGTAATAAAGTTTTTACTGCAAATAAATGCAGCCTCGGTGAGCAGAAGAGACTTCTGTGCTACAGTGTTGACCACTTTGTTGTTTAACATTTGTCGCGTTTCTGTATTGTGTAAAAATGATGTCTTATGGAGGTTTTTATCCATTTTCTTTTCATTGAGTTGCATGCTTGTTTCGTTAAGCATATTTACAGTAAACATGCTGTATTTTGCTGGTGATAAATCAAAAGCACGGCACCGATGTGGTTCGTAGACAAATAAGCTCAAATGTTCCTGTAGTCAAACTCATGATTATCTAATCATTGTCAGCGTGTCGTGCAGAGACTCGAGTCTCACAGAGAGATTTCATTAGCAAATATTTGAAGAAACGACACCCTGTAGATTCCTCCAGCGCTTGTGTACATTGCTCAGAAGGAACGGCGGCGCTTCAGTCTCGGCAGCATTAGTATGTGAGCGCACGTCCCATATCAGCAGCTGGAGTAACGAATCCCGCCTGCCACTGAGGTATCCAACATTAAAAAGTCTTAAAAAGTCTTCAATAATGCAGAGCACTCTGTCTCAGAGAGAGAAGTGGAAAATCCGAAGTGACAAATTATGTAAAGTAACACACATGGAGCTTTTTTTAGCTTTGACTGACTGCGTCACTATGGCAACCGACCGCCATAATCGGCCTTGACTTATAGAAGCGTGAAACTATGCATTTATTGAGTTTCAATGTGATATGGGACATATGTATGCATTTTCACACATACATACATCTGAGTAACCTAATATTGTTCAGTTCAAACTTCACTTTACAACCATCAAAAATGGTTTATAATGTATAGAAGTTATGTAACGTTTGGATGCATAGACTCTGTAAAATATATATATATATATATATATATATATATATATATATATTAATATACACAGACACACACTCAGTATATAACATTGTGTTTATATAATATGTGTTTATATATATATATATATATATATATACACACACACACACATATATTATATATATATATATATTTATTTATATTTATAATATGATATAAATATTATATAATAATAATAATAATAATAATAATATAAATACACACACATATATAAACACAAACATTTATGTTAGATTAGATTAATCACGATTAATTGATTTGACAGCCCTAATAATATATATTATACAACAGTTAGTTCTGGTTCTTGAATCTGATTGGCTGAGAGCCTTTTCCAGCCATGTGATGTTAGTTGAACTAACATCACATGGAAACAGTTTCACAGGTTTTATCACATTGCTTGTTTCTGCTGCATTTATACCGGCAACATTTCTCATAGCGAGCATCAATGGTGGAGGAGCAAAGCCATTATAACTTTACAAATACTACTGTATTGTGTCACAGAATGTAGTTTTACGAGTTTTAGTTAAGAATGTAGTTGTTTCGACCTCAAATATGCAATTGATATATATAAACATAGCGCTTATTTGAACATTCGTTAAGACATTTTCAGAGATGAGCGGCCATTCAGTGCTCAAGTACCCACAGAGAACAGCTTAATCTCGGCCAGTCCTTAGTGGTTAAACATATATAAAAATGTATTACTCTAATCTATTACTTGTTCCAGAGAAAATCGATTTGTTTAAGGGCGAAGTTAAGTTTCATAACTTTCTATTTGTATTTAACAATCCTGTACTAACTAGAGCTGCTTTTGTATGTTTGACTGGATTGTTTGCTTGTATTTCCTATTGTTCAAACATATTGTTAATATAAACTTTTTTGTTCTATTGACATATATGAATCAACCCTTAGTATGAATTAAACATGGTTTTGGGCATGGTATTCTAATACCTTAGAGTTCATGAAAATACCATGGTAAATAAAACTTGTCCATCACCACCAAAGTAAAAGAAACTCTTTTATCATGCATCTCGCATGTCCTGCATGGACGAGTCTGTTCAAGGTCAAGCCGTTATTGTGGCTGCAAACTCTATTGTCAATTCAAAACACATACATTTATTTACCAATCACCAAACGCTCAGATGGCACTGTACTGAACTCATTTAAAGTCAGCATTTCTGAGAGAATATGAATATATTACTGCTGAACAGGGAGCATTGACTCATTTACAACTCAGAGGTTCTGGACAGCAGCGAATAACCAAACCACCAAAAAATTCCCGTCAGTCAAAGGAAATTTCCCGGTAACTTTGATATCCCGCCATTCCACATATTTAAGCACCTCGCTCATGATTAATCCATGAGGCATAAACACAATGGCATAAATACATTTCCAGGTGGAAGTCGACGAACTTTGCATAATAATGAGGATTTGTGTTGAACACTGTTGCTGGAGTGATTTAGTTGGTCTTGTTTTCAGCTTGGAGAGGCATTATTCAGCTGTAGCACACTGACCTTTAGCCTCTGGAATAAATATTTACACTCTCCTAACGGAGACCTCTACACCTGTGCTGTTATCAAAACACTCATTTCCCATTCCACACACACAATGGATACAGACGGCAAAAATATACAACGTGTGCACTGAAAACTACCATCCAGGGTTAATGTAGTTCTTACAATGAACATCAGCAGATGGAGGAAGAAGTAGGGCTGAACTTTGACAGATATTATTATCAATATTCAATACATTTAATCCTTTTGAATGGAATGGCTCTGAGTGGTTTAAATAAATATATATATTTTTAATGTTCCCAATCACATACAAATAAATGAACACACTATATATATACATATATATGTTTGCTAATGCCATTCATGAATGTTTTTGAGCAATGGTGCAAAGGAACACATGAATCGTTTGAATAGACTGAACTGATTCACAGAACTTAGAACTTTTGAACTGATTCACAGATTAACAGAACATAGAACTGAACTAACTCTAATGATGCTTTTGCTACTGAAAGTTAAATTAGAAATTATATTAAAATGAGTCATGAGACAAGGAAGACTTTATACATAATGGCCAAACAAAAAGCACTTTTTTATGGTCAATTCTACGTCAATTCTGACTTTTTTCCCACAATTGCGAGTTATCATCACGCGATTCTGACTTATTTTCTCAGAACTGAGAGATATAAACTCACAATTGCATGTTATAATGTCCAATTATGTGGGGAAAAAGACTTTTGTTCTCAGAATTGTAAGTTTATATCTCACAATTGCGAGAAAAAGTCAGAATAGTGAGATAAAAAGTCACTATTAGCTTTTTAATTTTTTATTTCATGGCAGAAACAAGTTTCCATACTTTTTACTATAAAAATGATAACAATAATATTTACAATATTGCTTATTTAAATAAAAAAAAAATGCTTACAAAAGAATTGCAAAGATCCATAAAGCATCCAGCCCTATCAGGGAGATGAAGACGAAAATAAGAGGTTTTTGCTCATAAACTCATCCCGGCATTCAAATCTCTCCTCGTGACCTCCATCTCAATGATGCCAGGATCAGTTTGACCTTCAAGACACAACAGCAAAAGTGATTTTTTCATCGGTACATTTGCTGTGTGGAGAGCCGAAAGGCTGCTGGGTCTGGAGCCGGTGACAGTACAGACGGCAATGAGACGAATCGCTGTCGGGCGAACAATTAAAAACCAATTATCATTGATATCACTTAGCCAACACCAGACATATATGAGGATGCATATACTTGATATCTGTAAAATATAAAATATGAACGATTTCTCTAAATTTAAACATCTGTTGAGGAGAAATTCTATTTAGCATTGATGAGGAGTTATAATTTCAGCAGTTCTCCATATTGAGGTGATAGATGGAAACAACAGGTGTTCCGTCAGTTCCATCCCTTTTTATCTCGGTATCTCCATAGTAACCAGGCTACTTGTTTTACTAAGTACAATACTGAAGCCTTGAGAAGCTGCTAGTTCATCTTTTATTCCATCGGTTGCTTTGAAAAGTCTGTAACCTCATAACTAAACTGAACCCATGAAGGTCAACACATACGCACACACTCTCAGGCTTTCCCTGGTTGCCATAGCACTCCGATGAGTGTGTGTGTGTGTGTGTGTGTGTGGAGGACGCGGCTGAATCTGTTGGAGACGTGTGCGTGCGGCAGTCTCATCTCTTGGCCATTATAGTCAAATGCAATTTAAACCAGCGTCAGTCTCCAGAATGTGTTTTACGCATCTGAATGTCACCGAGACCTTAAAATGATTCACTTAATGGGTGTTTTGGTGCCTATTGTTTTGACATCATTGAAAACATACACAACAGGATTAATATAAAGCACCAGGACATGGACTAAAGGTCTTGGCATTCAGCCATTTTCTTGCTAGGGTGTTGCTATGCAGTTGTTAGGGGTTCTGAGAACTTTTTGGGATGCTGCCATACTCCTCTAGGGCATTGCTATGCAGTTACTAGGGTGTTTCTTTGTAGTTGTTAAGGGATCTGAAAGCTTTTTGGCTTGCTGTCATTCTTGTGCTGGGGTGTGTGTGGTTGCTAAGGTGTTGCTGTGCAGTTGTTTAGAGTTCCGAGACATTTTTGGCATGCTGCCATACTCCTGCTAGGGTGCATTTATGTGGTTGCTAGGGTGTTCTACGCAAAAGTTTAGAGTTCCGAGAGCTTTTTGGCATCCTGCCATACTCCTCAACCTCATTGCTATGAGGCTGTAGGGTGTTGCTGTGCAGCTGTTAGGGATTCAAAGAACTTTTTGGCATGCTGCTATTCTCCTGCTAGGGTGTTGCTATGCAGCTGTTAAAGGTCATGAAAGCTTTTTGGCATGCTGCAATATTAATGCAAGGGCATCACTATGCAATTGCTAGGGTGAACTTTTTTGAAACGCTGATATTCTACTGCTAGGGTGTTGCTATACAATTGTTTAGGGTTCTGGGAAATTTTTGGCATGCTGCCATTCTCATGCTAGGGCATTGCTATGCGGTTGCTAGGGTGGTGCAGTTGTTAGGCGTTCTGAGAACTTTTTGTCATGCTGCTGTTCCCTGCGAGTGCATTGCTAGGGTGTTTCTATTCAGTTGTCATGCAGTTGTTAGCAGTTCTAGAACTTATTTGCATGCTTCTATTCTCCTGCTAGTGCATTGCTAGGGAGTTGCTATGGAGTTGCTAGGGGTTCTAAGAACGTTTTGGCATGCTGCCATTCTCCTGCTAGAGCGTTGCTATGCAGTTGCTAGGTGGTTTCTTATTGTCTCAGTGCTCAGATCAACCTGTGCTCAGATTTATCAAGATAATGTTGTCAAAAATCAAAACTCTAATCTCTAACTCTTGATTTCTGATCAAATGATCTGATCTGCTACATTCATTTCATAGTTCTGTACCTTTACTGGATGACAATTATTGACTCATTTCTATTTTAGGAAGTTCGGAGGTGAGGGTGAAACAGCTGAAACTGATACAGAATAAGAATAAGACTGAGGAATCAAATCCTGCTCTGGGGGGTTGTAAATATTTGCTGTGATTTTTAGACACCAATTATCGCAGCCCCTGAGACCCTTAAAAGCAGCATTTTACAGGCCACCACCAAAGAGAACAAATGCAAATAAAGGCAGAAAACGGTCAGACACGCAGTCAGACTGAAAGTCACCCCGTGAACGCTGGAACTGGGATAGATCTGTGAGGATGGAAATAGTCTCACAGGCTGTCAGCAAGACTGATGACTTGGACCTGACGGACATACCCGGAAAACAGCCCGGAAGAAAACAGGTCATCCAGAGACCACACACACACACACACACACACACACAGTGTGCACTCAAAATACCCCACACTCACATTATCTCTCACTATGGCTCTTTCTCTGGACTAGTTATGGGTAAAAATAATCAGTTTTATGATTAATAGTGATGTGCATGATCTGAAATCGATTCTTAAAGGGTTAGTTCACTGTAACATTAAAATTAAGTCATCATTCACTCACCCTAGTGTTGTTCTAATGCCATTCGTTCCTCTTTGAACCACAAAATGAGAATCTTGTAAAAATGTCCCGCATTTGCTCGTCCACATAATGGCAGTGAATGGCAACCATCATCAAGCTTTAAAAAAAGGTGCAAAAGTATTATAGAATGATTCCATGTGATGGAGTGTATGATGGTGTTTGGTGAAAAAATAAACTGAAATGTAAAGTATTATTTGGCGAAAATCCTGACCTTGGCCATTGGTCTTCTGTGCACGAAGACTGAGTGTTCACTAATAGAGCGAGACATTTACATTTATTCATTCAGCAGACTCTATTAGCACCACAGATTTCGACTTATCCAGAAAAAAGCACACAACTTGAGAGTAAAAGATTCATAAAAACATGAAATATAATCCATGTACTTTCTTTTCTGAGGTGAATATATCCGTTGTGTTCGCCACAACAAGAAAGTATCGCATCCACATCTGTCAACTGTCATTCTAACTGTCATCTGGCATCTGGAGATATTTAACTTAAGAAAGTAAACATTTTTGGTATTTTTAGGCATTGTATTCAATGTTGCATTTGTATTAATCTTGATTTCTCACAACTTGTGTACTTTTTCTGAGCGAGTCGGAATGAACTGCGGAGCTAATAGAGTCTTATGAATGTGTAGCCATGCACAGAAGATCAACGGCCAAGGGCAGGATTACCATTACATAATACATTACATTTGGGTTTATTTTTTCACCAAACCCTATCACACACTCCCAGAACACATGGAATATATGACTCGAGTCAAAAGGGATCATTCTGCGATACTTCTGCATCTTTTTTAAAGCTTGATGCCGGTTGCTATTTGCTGCCATTTTACAGACGTGGTCCTCCAAAAAAAAAACGAATAGCATTCTGCATTACAACAACAACAGGGTGAGTAAATGTTGACTACATTTTAATTTTAGACTGTATTCCTTTAAAGGTAAAGTGTGTAATTTCTGCACAAAATCCTACATGCACTTCTTCCTAATCAATTTCGTAAAACATTCCCATCTGCTGTTTTCTGATTAAGTGTTTATGTGTGTGTGTGTGTGTGTGTGTGTGTGTGACAGGTGTGTGTGCATCGCTGCATAAAGTGTGTTTATTTATCACTGATTCTGCCATCTGTTTAGCGATATTCTCCTCAAGCAGTGTAATCTCTCCCTTCAACCTCTGACATTCATATACGTTACTATTGTTCATGAATATTTTTTCATTGCTTTTCATTAAAATCAATTGCTGAGAGAAAAGTTCACAGTACTATGAAAACAGCCTCCCCAGACCAAAACAAGCATTTAAACTACAAAAATAACTCATTCTGAACAGAAAATTATTTCACATGTGAAGAGGCAATTACGCAAAAGTCTTAAAGGTACAGATGCAAAAAAAGAGATATAACTTTGGTGCAAAACTGTATTAAAATGCTAAACATGTATGATAAATCCACGGTAACCTTGTGCAAACTCAAAGAGATAACAGCGAGTGATCCGTTTTGATTAGGTGTGTGTTGTACGGGGTGATTGTGTCTATGTGTGTGTGTTTAGAGAGTCTGTTGTGGTAAGCCATACTGTCTTATCTCACATGCATTAATAGGGTTCGTCACGGCTCTACGTGCTCAGAAAGCAAACAAACGCTTGGCTCGTGCGCACGCTGACCCTCACTGTATCCGACAGTGGTTCGTGTCTCTCTGGGAGGAGTGGAGGTGTGTTCTCTAGGCACTGCACTTGTTGAAGTCTTGGCAGTGTTGTGGGGAATCCCGATTAGCTTATTAAAGCCTGAGACACTCACGCACCTTCCTGCCAGCCCCGTCCTGACGCAGCTCTGTGTTCAGAAATGACGTGTGGCTGGTGCCGCTCCATCTAAGGCCCTGTTTACACCTCGTATTAAGATTGGTCGATCGGATCACAAGTAGACAAGAGAGACACCTGGTTTCCTCTGTCCTCTGTTTTCTCAAGGGTCTATGGGTGTGTAAATGGATGGGCTTTCAGAGCTTTCAATCTAATAGACAAAATTAGCTAAAGAAAATTACATATGGACATGACCAGAGACGACGGAAGAACACAACGAGAGCCACGAGACGATGCCGAAGTATGTGTTAGAAATCAGGAATGGTGAGAGAACATTGTGCTTGGTATGTTTTTTCATCTTCAAACCAAACTTGGGTCTTCAGCTGACAAAGTTTAATTTCTGTCTGGCTAGCGTGCATCCCATAATGTTTACGCATTAGTTCAGTAGACGGTCTTTTGTGACCACATGAGCGTTTACTCTACGAAAGCAATCCTGTCAAATTCGTTTGACTACCCCTGGAAGTGGAAGAAAGTGGACAAGCTCAAAACATTTTAGACAACATTTACACCTGTAGTTATCGCCGTAAACTTGTGATCCGATCGACCAAAATGCATCTTAAAGGGGACATATCATGAAAATCGGACTTTTTCCGTGTTAAAGTGCTATAATCGATGCATCTACCAACCCAGAAAATGTGAAAAATGACAACCCAGTAACTTTGTTTTGGTAAGCCTCTCTCTGCTAGCATGTGAAAAAACGAGATGCTCAGATTTCCCTCCTCTTGTGATGTAGGAAGGGGATCTTATTATAATAATATCACCACCCCTTAATCTGCACATCTCCAGCCATTTTGTTTTGCTTGGATAGCCCGCAAGTTGACCCTGGCAAGCTCGATTGCTAAAAAAGGAGCGTTTCTAGGAGTGAGTGATATTTTGGAAACAATATTAGACCATTCACAGCATTTGATAGCAATTTGGCAAACAAGTATACTATGTATAATGAGCGTCTATACAGGTTTTGCACAAAAGATTAACATGACGGCACATGCTAGAATCAACTCCACAGCACTAACCATCCAGTTTCCTTCAGTCTCTCCATCAGTGTCGACTCCGGTTTGAACAATGTAAGGATGAACTCCGTTACTGACAATCCTCATTTTGGCTGCGTGAGATTCTCCAGCTTTGTTGTTGTTGAATAGTAGGGTAGTCGTGGCCTAATGGTGAGGGAGTCTGGCTTGTAACCTGAAGGTTGTTGGTTCGATTCCCACGCCGGCAGGAATTGAAGGTGGGGATTGTGAATGAACAGCACTCTCTCCACCTTTGATACCATGACTAAGATGCCATTCAGCAAAGCACGAAACCCCTACTCCCCTAGTAAGTTGCTTTGGATAAAAGCGTCTGCCAAATGAAAAAATGTAAATGAATAAACTGAAGCATGAGCTGTTCACGCACGCATACAAAAATGGTGTGTTTTTGCTCACACCGAAATAAAGGCAAATTTAACAAGCTCTAATAAATGATCTGTGGGAGATTTTGAGCTGAAACTTCAGACACATTCTGGGCATAACAGGTCCTCTTTAATACCAGATGGAAACTGGGCCTAAAATAACAGTCCTAATCATGTTCTAACCTGGACTTTTTGAAAATCAAATCTGCACAGCACGAAGTTTAATTAGACTGCAGTTTAATGTTTGCTTTGGGGGTTTAATCACATCAGTCACACTAACCTGTAATAATGATGGCTGACTTTTCACAAAACACAAATGTTTCTAAATGAAGGAAACCGTCACACTAGCAGAAAAAAGAGATACACTCACAGACTGAGTCTGGAAATGGCATCAAGGAACAAATAAAAGCTGGAAGCGTGTGACTGCATCACTGTGTTTGCACAGAGAATCGTCGTGCAACAGCGGTTTCAGAGCATTAAACTCGTCCGCCCCCGATTCTCTCCGCTATAAAAAGAAGGTGTTAATGACAGAGAGAGAGGAGGCCGGGCAGATGGCGTCCTCCTCAGGCACGGCTCCTCCGTATGGCAGAGCTGAAAATGATGCCCATTAGGGTGGCTTCAATGGAGGAGCATGTGAAACAGACACATACTGACCTTAAACCATTAGTGACCACAGGAAGATGAGAGACCGTCATTCTGTCAATGAAACTGAAATGTTGCCAATGTTGATGTGTCAATATTTACAATTGAAAACTAGAGTTCATGTGTGTGTGTGTCTATATATACACACAAATTAGTGGCAAAAAGTGATGTTAAAAATGTGTTAAAGATTTTATTGCATAGTTTTGCTTGGAGTCCACTGTTTTATTTTGTGATAACGCAATGAAACATGACAAATTGTGCAGGCATAATTTTTGGCCAGGCTGTCACAAAGAAATTATGAACACATGCAAAAACAATCTAAACAATGATTATAGTTCTAAAAGATCGTTTGTTGATACAAAAAACTGAATTTAAAGCTTACCTCAGTGAAAACAAGATAATAGCTTCTTTAGTCATAACCCCAGAATTTGATTCAAAATAAAATAAAATATGGGGGAAAAATGCTAAATTTATGAAAAACAAAATATATATATTTTGATATATATATATATATATATATATATATCAAAAAACTGCTGAGCAAAAAAGTCCCAAATTTGATGAAGAAATAAGATGAAATATTATGTAAAAAAAAATAAAAAAATTGTTAGCAAAAAACCTCCAGAATTTGATGTACAAAATAAATAAATAAAAATACTTCCAGAAATTGATGTGCAAAATAATGATATAAAAAAACTAAATTTATTAGCACAAAATAAAATGAAAATTTGATGTAAATTAAAATAAAAATAAACTGAAACACTAAAAATATTTAAAACAAAATATAAAAATTCATGAGCAAAAAAAAAAAAAAAAAAAAAAAAAAAAAAAAAAAAGGATGATGCCAAATTTGAGGTCAGTTAATATTGACCATGATATAACCTTTTACTAATAGGCCGTAAAGGATCCACAGAGGCTGATGTGATGCCAACTAAATCTGACCTGATGATCTGACACACATGACGGACCATCACTCAAGGGCTGGACAGGCTGTTGGTGAAGCTAATTTCTCTTAAAGCTCCTCTTCAAAAACCCTTCAGACCTGACAAATGTGCACATGTTAAAGACAGACGCGCAATTCTTCATAACTGCCTTTACAAATGGCACGGCATTGAGTGACGCACCTCTGTGTCTGACCTCACCGAATGTGTGACCCGTCCTGATCAATGTATGATCCATCATCTGACACTGACATCACTCCATTCGTCTGTTCGTCATTTCCTTTTCTAGACACAATGGTCTCGTGAGCATGAATTAAATGCACATATACAAGCCGAAATGCCTGCAGCTATCGGCTGTTCAGCATGCCTGACCGCATTTTAACTTTATGTAATGTATATAATGTATGCAAGACACAGTAAGTGCTCAATTAAACACAAGCTCTTTTCTTATAAACTCAAAATCATATCATATCAGATATTAAATCTGACATAAAGCTAACTAAAATTTAAATGAAAACAGAAAATATATATAAAAAACATGGCCTGCTGTAGAATTGCAGGTGAAATAATAAACCTACGTTTACATTTTAGCATGTGCATTGGAATAATCTATGGATATGCAAATGATGCTCATGAATATGCAAATCATACAGGAAGGGAAAGCCAGAGAATTAAAGGAAGTCCTTATATGGACTCAGACCAAACACATTAGAAGTCGTTTTATAGTGTTCTTATGTTGAATCCGTACGGATCTATCCGGCATCGCCATCTGTGATGACAACATGACAGTCCGAACACAAACACACACCATGCCAGCAGCCTGGGAGACAGAACCCAGAAATCCTCTAGCGCTCCATGCACAATGCACTTGCAATAAATGAAATCTAAAGAGCATTGTGCTACATACTAAAAACATTGAATATCACATGATCAAGGGTTTTTGTCTGCCATCTTTCAAAATTAAATGAAATTATATTTTTTACAAAAAAAAAGATACCTATTTGTGTCAAAATTCATCTTAATGCCACTGAAAAAGGCTTAACTGTATTCATGCAAAATATATACAGTATACACACACATACATATACACACACACACACATATATAAATATAAATGATAAAGGGAAGATGCATTTTGACAAAAATAGGCTTTTAAAAATATATAAAAATATATATACCTGGCAAATACATTTGCAATAAATGAATGCCAAACAGAAATACTGAAAAAGAAACATTGTCCTCACACTGGATGAATCTAACAAAAAAAATGCCTGGGTCATATTTCAACATTAAATTACATTTTATATATATATATATATATATATATATAAAATAAAATATATATATATATATATGCACACCAAAAAAAGCCCATTTTGGTCAAAATTCCAAAAAATCCTAATAAGCTTTATTTTATTCATGCAAAATGTGGATTATCCACTGACAAAGCTCTTGGTAGACTTTGGATCTGACACAAGAAATTGTCCGTGATACCGGCCAAGCAGCTTCACCAATGCTGATAATCTCAGAATGGGCAATAAATCAGTCTGTGCCGCTGATAAAAGATCATTTTAAATGCGCTCTGTTCTCCATTGTTTCCCTCTAAAGCCACTTTACTTCTCTCTGCAGAAGCAGGCCAGTGAACTGTTCAGCAGCTCTCCTCCATTTCTTTTTGTTTTCTCACCATATAGCAGAAGGCAGACAGCGGCGGCACGGGTGAGACTCTCTGAACACACGCTGCCGGTCTCATGTTCAGATCGACCAGACGTCTGCTCGAGAATTCTGCCGGAAAGGATGAACATACATTTGCAGTCTGCGTGTCGCTCTCTGAGTCTCTCACACATCCACGCAGAGGAAGGTAAAGTATTTAAGAACCTTCATGAAAGTTTCAGTCTAAGTCTGGTAGAGCGAGCGCGCTCTTATAAAACACTCTCTCATTTTCAAAGAGCGGAACTGAGTAATAGTTTTCTTCAGCAGCCACTCTGATGACGTGAGCCGTGCTGCAACAGCTGACTCTACCTAGACAACATTTTAAAATAACATCAGCGCACTCCACGCCCAAAAGATATATGGTTTTGCCAAAAGACAGTCCACAACAAGAAAGTAAATCAGATGTCCGTTCACCAAGACTGTGTTTATTTAATCAAAAATACAGTAAAAATATTGTGTAAATATTAGTTTTACTGTATTTTTCATCAAATCAGCATATTATTTCTGAATGATCATGTGACACTGAAGACTGGAGTAATGATGCTGAAAATTCAGCTTTGCATCACAGGAATAAATTAGGCTTTGAAACATATTCACATAGAAAACAGCTATTTTAAATTGTAATAATATTTCACCATTTTTATTGCATATTTAACTGTACTAAAATTGTAACTGACACACACTTTTAGCTTAGGGCCGCACATGCGGACCAGAAGACTCCAAATATATCGTCTTGCCTGAGATAAGATCCTGTCAGATCACTGGGAGAAGACATCACACGTCTGACCGCCTATCATTTTGCTGTGCAATTTAGTAAAAGGTCGCTCACAATACCTAAAAGTCCCCCTGACCTTTCCAAATCCCAAAATAAGAGGCTAGAGCAAGCATCAAGTCTCATGCTGGGAACGTCTTTAATTCTGTTGTCACATTACTACATTACCATAATAAACTAACCCAAGTTATTTATTTTCAGATATAGTATTTAACACTCAAACTGAGTGTATATAAAATATGTAAATTGCACATAGCTGCTTTTCAGCATTCATCCCTCCGTCTTTCACTGCTCTGGGTGATTGTGTTCAGATAGGATCTAAAACGGCACTTAATGCTACATTTCCCGTGACTGTGAAAAAGGAAAATCGCTTGCAGAAACTCTCGAGCTACGATTAGACACACTTCCGTTGGCTGGCCAAAGATTTATCTGCTTTCACCAGCACTACAAATAATGCAATATCTTCCTTCTGGACCACTGAACAAACACGGTGAGCAGTTTAAAAATTAGGGTAAAGTACACAGGCTACTGCAATAAGAATAGAAGAAGGTAGATGCCAAATTTCTTGAATGAATGATTCAATGACTCACTCATAGTGAATTCGTATTCGCATACTAACATACTGTTCTTACTATTTCTGCAATAGATAGATATGTTAAAAATAGTAAGAGTAGTATACCAGTATGTGGTTCCGAATTGAGTAAGTCACTTGCGTCTGAACGAACCAGCGTGTTTGAACAAATATTTCGTGAATGATTCAAGATTCACTCATGAAGACAGCTACTTACTTACTTCGGTCCTGAACGAATCAGTGTTTTTAAACAAATGGGTTGAGTGACTGATTCAATGACTCACTCATTGAACTCACTCATACTACTCTTACTATTTTTGCCATAGAAAGATATGGTAAAAGTTGTAAGAGTAGTATACTTGTATGCGGTTCCGAATCGAGCAAGTCTCTTGCGATTGAATGAACCAGCGTGTTTGAACGAATTGTTCATGAATGATTCAATGATTTAATCATGAAGACAGTCACTTGTCACCACCTACTGGCGTATCAACAACAGTTATATAAAGTTTCACAAATGGTGAAAAGTACCAGTGCTGTTAGACTGTAAATCAGCGCACTTGTAACATAATCATTCATATCCAAGGGCCGGAACTGATGTAATGTGCAACAGACGTATTAATTGTACTGGGAGTTCAAACACACTATATTTCTGCATTTTTACTGCAGTAAGTATTGGTGAGGAGTTTTGATACTGACTGAAGCATTTTTCAAAACTATGCTAAGAAAAATGGAGTCTTTAAAGTCTCCACACACCAAATACGGCCCATACATCAGCCTGAGACTCACTCCTGCTCTTCATCATGACCTGTATGTCCCCTGGTGTGATGGGGACTGGACGGAGATGGGAGGTCACACGTACGGCCCGCTGTGTAATTGCAGGTGGAATAATAACGCGGTAACGCTGATAAAACTAATGAATCCAGCATATCAGAGCGGCTGAACAAAGCTAATTAAAGTAATTTACCCAGAAGGCTGAGCAGGATGGAGGACAAACATCTTTAAAATAGCTTCCACACAATCTAATTACACTTTGACTTCAGCAACACACTGGTGGAGAGGACGGATGCTGGAAATCCTGCATGAATGTCCTTGAAGTGGGTCTGTGAGTCAGTAGGTCAGTTAGCTTCATGTTGATGTGACAAGAGACGCTTCAGCTCAATTAGCAGTGAAGAACACGCCGAAGTGTCCGGCCTAGTCAATTCATTCTCTTTGTTTTGTCATTGCTTCTCATTTACAATCAATAAAATGTCCATCGATTTCTGTGGAGTGTCGTTAACATGATGCATAAGAGATCATTCACTGTTACTGTGACAATGACAAAAATCTCTTCACTGGGTCAGCGGTTACCAGTGTGATCCTATAAGTGCCACTGTTTGATTTGATTTATTACCTGACAAAATCAAGCTTGACTTTAACTCTAGATTTCACTATCTTCATGCTTGACCCTTGCCATAACCTCCTGGGACCCTCTGGTTCATTTTCATCCTCTGTACAGGACAATAAAACACAAGTTAGACACTTATCTTTTGTTAATGTACTAGTTAGTTAATTATATTCTGTGATATCTATCTGTAATGAAGGGCAGGTCAGAGGCATGAGATCCAATTGCAGGCTTTAATAGAAAACAGAATGGTTGTAACAGGCAGGGTCAAACAGGAATATCGGAGTAAGCAGGTTCGTGGTCAGTAAACAGGCGAGGGGTCGGTATAGGCGGCAGGCAAACAACCCTAACCCTAACTGTTTAGTCCAAAGCAGTGAGTCAAACAGGGTAGGCAGCATACTATCAAAACCGGGACAGACAGGCAGGAAACAGAACCAGGAAAACAAGACACGGGAAATAACGCTCAGAACTGACAGGGAACCTAATCAAGACTTCGCGGTGAATGGATGCGTGAGCAGTGCTTATATGGTGTGAGTGATGAGTTACAGCTGGTGGTGGTAATTAGTGACTGGGTGATGAGGTGCAGCTGGTGCAGTGGGTACGGGGCTTATGGGAAATGTAGTCCGTGTGAATGAATGAGAGTGTGAGTGTGTGGTGTAGTCCAAAGTTAAGTGCCCTCTAGAGGTTGTCCCGGGCACTTCAGCTGACGATTGTTACACTATCATAACAGTTTATGCTTCATGTGTGTCTAGTGTAAACAGATTTCTGTATCAAAATGCTGAAAATCACTCAATTAGATTAAATGGCCACTAAATACAGTGCATTTACACTACCAATCAAAAATTTAGGGTCAGCATTATTTTTGAATGTCTCTTCTGCTCATCCAGGCTGGGTTGATTTGATTAAAAATGATGTAAAAACAGTAATATTGTGAAATATAATTAGAAATGATATATTATATGATCATATATTTCTAGCCTGTAGTGTGTTGCATCTTATATGTATTTTATGCACGAAAGGAAAACTCTTTGTTACACTGTAATTATTCATTTAAGTACGGAGTAATATTAAGTAACTATGTACTTACAATAGGGTTAGGATTTGGTTTTGTTTAGTGTTAGTCGCATGTAATTATTCATCATTTCTAGTTTCTATAGTAGTTTCTACATTTGTAGTTTCTATAGTAACTACATGTAACAATGACACTGTAAAATGTTACCAAAAACTCTTTATATTTTATTTTGCTGGGTCTCAGGAGGATATGGATGGACGGCCAGGGTGATTCGTCATAAAGCAGGACGGCACCTCCCTAAACTAATGGACCCGGAGGAGAACCATAGATTAAAAGCACAATAAAACACAAGGTGTCGCCCAGTAAGAGCCTGAGGAGAGAAATCAGTGACCTCCCAAACACCAGCACAAGCTGCACATGACCTTCAGTTATTTGCCATTAAACCAACATTCACCTTGAGGGTCTGAAATGAATTGGGGTTTGGGGCAAAATGCCACCAAAAGTAACAAATGTTTACATTTCAGCAGAAAGTGTGAGCTCATCTTTCTATTATTATTTTTATGTGCTGTGAGTGAGAGCGAAGCTCCTGAGGGTGGATCGCTGGAGGTGAAGCCACACGCGTCTGTGCCTGACTCACCCTGCGTGTAAAGCGGCTTATTTTAAAACAGCACATCAAACCAGACCCTCACAGCGCAGCCGACGCTGACACCCTGAAAACATCCCGTCTGACAGCGTGCCTCGCGTTAGGGTGAAAGACCTTCCTTTAATCTGCAAATATGGCAGGGCTGCAAATATTATTATTATAAGGGATGCCAAAGTTAACTTCTTAACTGAATGATATCGGTTTCGTTGCGTTCAGTGTGATTTCTAAGGACTGCTGGAATAAGAGCAGTAGATGTTTATGTTGATTGAAGGAAATCAGACACTTATATATCAATAAAATATGGATAACAATCATTTGATTTATGCTTTTTCGATAATTCAAGAATTTCAAAGGGAATCAATTATGAATTCTGACCAACCCTGATTCACTATTATTTACTGTAATCTCCTGAGTGTCCTAATTTTTGAATGAATTAGTCAGTGATGTCACAAGATCATTAGTTGTGATAGTGAGACAAACAGCTACAAACACATTTGCCGCTTGATGCTACAGTGGGTTTCTTCATCAGGCATTTATCTGTTGTCTGAGAGCCAATCGAGGCGAGTTTCATGTCCTGCGGCAGTCAGCTGACAGACAGATGGCCGACTGACAGACAGCTCACAGACTGCTAATGTGGCCACTGTTTGCTGCTCTAGACGGAGCGTAAACACACAGCCGATCAGTTCAACAGAAGGATCAGAAAGCTCTGGTTCTCTCTGAGAAAAGACGTCAGGGAGAGCTGGCTAAAGGCCAATACTCATAAAGTTATCTTTGCTTTTATTAAATGCTCCAGCTCTTTAAAGCAGGATGGATTCTGATTGGCTGTCAATGTTTTTATTGTTCTATCCTTTTTAAATGTTACTCTTTTTAGAATGTTCTGAGAACATTCCAAAGTAATGTTTGCAAAATGAAAAATGGAATGTTCGCATAACCGAAAAAGACATTTTTAGGTCAGAACGTTCAGAAAGAATGCTTTCACAACTTAATGGCAACATTAGCAGTATAATTATAGCATTCCGTATGCGTGTGCCAACGTATGCCAGGAAGAGGTCTGGTTCATCTGAAATGTTTTTAATATTGGGATCAGATTGCTCCGTTCTGACCGCTGGTGCCGGATAATGACCTCTACACTCTCCTCTCCACTTTCCTCTCGTCTGCCTCGCTCACATTCAGCATTCAAAGGTCATCCATCAAGGATATTATGTATATTTCCCATCTTTACTTGAAATTGTGATGAAATTGGATTTCAAAGACAATTCACTACTATTAATATTCAGTAGTGTGTGTCAGCCACCGCAGACGGGACTCTGAGAAAAAGGAGTGATAATTGTATTTATCTGCAGCGCGAACGTGAAAAATGTGTCCAATTCATCCCAGATCAACTAGGCACATTTTTATTCCCACATCAGTCTCTCTGAGGGGATTGATTCCCTGTTTAATTACGTCTGAGTGAGGAGTTAACAGCGGACAGTAATCGCTGTTTTAATAACACAGCCACACTAATCCTCTCAGCAGGATACTGTCGTGTTTCGGTCATGAACCGGTTACCTGATGTCTACACTAATGGAGTAACAGCTCTCGTTTCTCACACCAGTCATGCTGTGATACTGCATCACCGTTCACGTAAAATCACCTCAACATCATCTCATGAAATCACTTCAACACCATCTCAAAGGTCATAATTGTGTTGCTCACCGCCACACTGGAAAAAGGCTTTTCAATCTTTTATGCGTCATGGACCCCCAAATATGAGTGATCTCGTGCGATCTCACCCCAATACTAATTTCATAATTTATTTATAATAATCAATTTCTTTAAATATTTTTCTTTATTTTAAACAAATATATTTATTTACTTAAATCAATGTTTGTTAATTTATTTATTTATTAGTAGTATTGATACATTTAATCAAATGTATATATTTATTTATTATTTTTTTAAATCAATTATACTGTTTTAATTCATTGATATAAATAAAGTATATTTATTATTTAATTAAATAAAATTGTATTTATTTTTTCTAACAAATTATTGATTTAATTTAATCAAATGTATTTATTATTTATTAAAATTGTTTTTTTTTATTTTAATCAATTATTTATTTATTAATTTTAATCAAATATATATATATATATATATATATATATATATAATTACGTAAAGAAAATTGTATTTTTTTTTATTTTAATCAAATTGATTTAGCTTAATCTTATTGTTATTATTAATTAATTATCCCCCCCCCCCATTTAGAAAACTAAATGTGCTCGACAACAAACTCACCAGATCAGTGAAGATCTGAACAACACAATCACACCAGAGTGATAATGTGGAGAAAGAATGATGAAAAAAATGTTTTGCATACAAACTACTTGGGAAGGATTTTGACAGGAACTCTGAAATGTGCAGTTAATTAGCCACATTATTCATGGAGCAGTTATTAACACCATGATTACAGTCTGAACTGGAATTACAGCATCACCTAAAGCATCATTAAAATGTATTTAAAGAGGAAAAAACAGTTCTTCCTCAGGCTAATGCTTTCGATCACCTGAATCTGAGTGATATACAAATGTTTAATGCAGCATTAATTAACACAAGGGCAATAATTTCCTAATCATTTCATCCAGCACGTCTGGCAGCGTTCACGGGATACGAATTCAAATGTGCCGAGCTTGCTGACTGAAAGCAGCATTTCAAAACACTTGTGAATGTGAGCGGATGTAAGAACAGATCCGTTTCAACGACTGTTTGATTACAGTAATTAAAGTGCCTATAAAAGCGTCACATTATAAAAGACAGCGTGATGGCAGCGGCGCATGAATCAGAGCCTCACACAGGGAGATACGTTCCCATATGCAGCACGATATCACATGTTTATGATTATAGCTATTCTGTTGTGAACATGTGAGAGCTCTGTTATACCGAAAACTGCTTCAGATGCAACATTCTACTTGATAATGATGTAATGTAATGCAATCAAGATATCGCTGTGTGTGTGTGTGTGTGCTGACCTTGAGAACAGACACAAACACACACAAACTGCCTCCATCACTACGAAGCTTCCTCTAATGAAGCAGCCCGTCTCATAGCAACAGATTCAGGTTGCCTGTATAGCGTATGGATCCAAGTGTGGCCGTGGGTGAGAGTTTACGATTTATGACACTCTCTGTGTGTTTTATGTCTTAAGAATTTGATATTGATCACCGTTTAAATTAATGTAAAAATCTTTAGCTCCATAGTGTTATATATATATGTATGTATAAAATAAAATAAAATCATCTTAATGTCATTACAAAGCTTTCTGTAACAATTTACTTGAAGCCTTTACATGTAATGCAACAGTCATAATACATTAATTATGCCTTGTAATGCCCCTTATAATGTTATAATATTTATATATTAATTAAACATATCTTTAGATCATATAATGCATTAAAACACATGACAAACCCAGTTTGTATGTTTAAAAGTAACAATGAATTTCCAAATATTATAATGCATTTTAACTTTTGTTACAATTATTTATGAAAAGATGTAAGGCATTAAAATGCACTTTATGAATACCTTTATAATGCATTATACATAAAAGGTTTTAAATGTGACCTAATGTTAAAAAAAAAACTGGTACATAGTAAAAATAATTATTCTCATGATTTAATCACAACATTTTTTCTTTTGTCAAATCAAATTAAATAATTAATGTGGTTCAGAAAACAAAGTATTTTGAGTTTCTGTTGATTAAACCAATTGCCTTCATTGTATTAAAATTTTAATTTCAATGAACTCAATTTTAAGGCAACCACGTATCTTACTTTAAGTTAAAGCAACAAATTTTTTTACAGTGATTTTAGCTACAAAAACAGCTTTGAATGAGAAAAAGACCAAAAATTAAGTCATCATATATATATATATATATATATATATATATATATATATATATATACTAGTTTTATTCAAGTAAAAAATATTTAGCATCTACCAAAACACATTAACCTGACTTCCTGACCTAACCCGAGTCAACCCAAATACATTCATTTATACCAACAAAATCATTTATAGAGGTTAAATCAGGTAGAAACAGCTCTTTAAGATAATAATTGCATGGTTTCACTGCAACAAAATGTAACTATATGATCCCCCATCTCTAATTGTCTAGAAGGCATGCAGATATTAAGATACGACACACATGAACATCATGATTTTCTGTAAAGCTGCTTTGAAACAATGTGAATTGTGAATTTGACTTGACTTAAATCCTTCTGTCATGAACAAGACTGAGAAACTTAAACTAGACAAACGTAATACTTTTGGGGAGCATAAAAACTGCCATGACCCTGCGGCTAAAACATTTAAACTCTTCATGTCACAGTGAAATATTAACGTGTTCTTATAGTTGCATTAAAGTTTCAGATCCGTGCGGCCTGTAGGGATGATATATGTCGAGTCAGGTAAGCGTCTGCGCTTCTGAACAAACCGCATCAATTTGACATCCATTGACATATTGCAGAACAATTCACGGTGGTGCTGAAGTATCATTTGAGTCATGCATATCTGATTTCCATTTGTGAGCAATCAAATTGCAGTAGTACAGCCTCCTACACGAACGCACACACACACACACAAAATGCTGCGCTCACTTCAGCCGGCTGTATTTGGAGGGTAATTAAGCTGCGGTTTGAGTGTTCTGTTGAAACTTCCTTAGAAAGACTGCAGTCAGTCAGACGTGAGTGTTCTTATACCCAACAGGGAGCGTTCTATCAAAATTATGAACAAACCTTCTTCCAGTAACGTTAATAGAACATTCGTTCAACGTTATCTGGTCTTTAATAATGTTCTAAAACCTTAAAATAGATCGTACATAGAACATTTTTTTCTCCTGGAATGTTTTATCTGGACGTTCACTTGTTTCGGAATGTTCAGAGAACTTTCAAAAGTAACATTCCTATAACGTTTGGAAAATGATAAAATGGAATGTTTGCTTAACGTTTGTATAGCCAAAAGAAAATAAATGCTTTTAAAAATGAACATTCCAAACGTTCAAAGATGAGAAATATCATTTTCTTAAATTAATGAATGTTTTTAGAGCATATTTCTGGCAGCTGGGTAGCACCTCTCACATCACAACGCAAGCCAACAATTTATTTTTGTCTATAAAAGACTCAATATGTCAGTGCAGGACCGAAAATGGTTACATCCACAAACCAGTAGGTGGCGACAAGTGACTGTCGTTATCAATTAGTCAATTAACCATTTGTTCAAATGTTTCAATCAATTCAGGAACGAAACCTGTTGCCGTCTTTATGCAGGAGTCACTGAATCATTCACTCAACCGATTCACTCAAAATCTCAGGTTTGACTGTTTTAAACTATTTTGCTGTGGAGTGAAAATAGACCAAAATTCCTAAAATGTACTTTTCTAAATATTAACTTGCTTATTGAACAATTTGAACTATAGTTTTACTGAAGTGTTGTATAAAAGCAACATCACACTCTGTGGAAGTCGGAACACCAGCATTCTTGCTCGTTTTTATAATGCTTAATTTATTTTTATTATAATATATGTTAAAGTATTTATTTTCTTATTATATTGCTTCTTATTTTAAAACATTAACATCAAAAACATTATAATATATAAATAAATGGATAACCGTTTTGCAACAGCACAGAGAAAAAAAAGTGATTAATAAAAAATAATCAATTCAGACCGAATCACAAATTTTTCAATCAAACTCATGTTTTGCAAGCAACAGTTGATAATGCAAACACTGCAGCTTAATATGCAAAAGATGATTTCTGAGGGTAAATAAATAAGTCTTGATCTTGTCTAGAAGCTCCCTTGCCTGAGTGTGTGTGTGTGTGTGTGTGTGTGTGTGTGTGTGTGTGTGTGTGTTGTGGTGCTGTAGATCACACAGTGGTTCATACAGAGAAGAGCAGAGAGACTGTGATGCAATATTCATGCTCTTCAGTTCAGTCTTCTCAGAAGCGGGTTTGTGCAGAGATGGAGTTGTTATGGATACGGAAACTCCCTGGTCGTTATGGATACAGTTGCTCATGGGAGGCCCGCGGCCTAAAAAACACAAACTCACCCTCCTGCTGTTTTGTTTTCCCCCCCTCCCGCCCCCCGCCCCCATGGCAACGGTGTCTGTAGTGACGGGACAGAAGAAGACCTACATATTGAGAGCTACATCAAGGCTGATGGGAGAGATGAGGGTGACCACAGTCTGAAAACACCAACATTTTTACAGCTACACTACAATTCAGATAATAAAAAAAAAATCTAGGTCTATTAAGTTCACCAATGGGCAGCAACGAGGTTCAATCCCAAAAGCTTAAAAGTCTAGAAGCTTTAAGAATACAGGCCCTGCTCTTTAATTATATGTTCCATTATTTATACATCGTTCATGGAGTGTTTTTTTAAATGTTGCTGCTTGTTTTGGAATGTTCAGAGAACGTTCAAAAGTAACAATGCCATAATGTTTGATAAAATGGAATGTTCCCTTAACGTCCACATAACCAAGAAAAACATTTCAAACGTTCAGAGAACATTCAGAAATAACATTTTTAATGGGAATGATAACAAAACGTTTTTGTTAGCTGGGATGCAAAGACTTTTGCTGAAGTTCTCAGATGTTTCTACGGAAGATTGCTGAATTGCAAGAATTAAAGTCAGAGTTGCAAGTTAAGTCAGAGTTGCATTGTATAAAGTCGGAATTACGTGTTATAAAGTCAGAATTGTGAGATATAAAGTTGCAATTCTGACTTTTTCTCGTAATTCTAAGTTTTTAATCGTGCAGTTCTGACTTTATAACTCGCAATTCTGAGAAAAACATCAGTCTTTTTTCCCTCACAATTGGACATAACTCGCAATTCTGCTTTTTAACTCGCAATTGTGAGTAAAAAAAGTCAGAATTGTGAGATATAAACTTTTTTGTGAAGAAAGGTCACCATTAACTTTTTTATTTTTTATTTCATGGAGGAAAGAAGCTTCCATGGGTTTCTCAGTGGAAAAAGACCCCAGGAATCTCACACATCTCTCCTCAAGAGATTCAGAAGAGATCTCAACAATGTCTCAAGATCTAAGTTTACGAATCTGCTCAACAGCTCTTAAAGAGTCACATTTTTACAATTTCAGTATCGACTTGGTATTGAAGTCTTTTGACAACCCTAATCTATTGTTCCACTTTGGATAAAAGCATCTGCTAAATGCATTTATGTAAATCTGACAATAACATTGTCCTCTGTTTAGTCCAGGTGATGCAGCGTGTTTTAAACAAAGAAAAGAAAGCTGTTTGGTTTTTTTAACAATGTTAATATGTTTATCCGACTGTCTCACATTGCATTGAACTATACATATTCTTCAGACGTAGTCTTTACATTTTGACCATGGGTCTTTGCATGCACTACAAAAGGCTGACAAATGACTCCACAATACATGTTCAAAACTCGAATCACTGAAACATGAAAACACTCCAGGTTCACAGTCTGCACAGAGTGGACATACAGATACACCGCGGGACCGGCACGACTGACAATGAGACTCTTCAAGAGACACAAAAATACAAGATCTAAGTTCAAAAATATATACCTTTACATTTTGTCATTTATATTTGAAACGGTGCCCTGACTTCATAAAGCAGCAGATAATATAAACATGAAGAATACTATCCTCTTAAGTTCTGTGGGTGGTGGGAAAACACACACACACACACACACACGTACACGCACACGCACGCACACGCACACACACACACACACACACACTCACACACACACACACGCACACACACCTACACACACACACACACACACACACACACACACACTCACACAAACTGTCAAGAACATGTTTATGTCATATTTTAAACCCAGAATTCAAAGAAAGAAAGAAAATATTATTATTTAGGAAATTACACTTTTTTTACATTTATAATTTCAAATAAATGATGTTCTTTTAAACTTTCTATTTATCAAATCCTAAATCCTACAGAAAAAAGTATCACAGTTTCCACAAAAAATATTAATCAGTACAACATTGATATCAATCAGAAATGTTTTCATCATATCAGAATGATTTCTGAAGGATCATGTGACACTGACTGAAGACTGGAGCAATGATGCTGAAATATTTCACAATTTTACAGTTTTTACTGTATTTCTGATCAAATAAATGCAGCCTCGGGGAGCAGAAGAGACTTCTTTCAAAAACATTAAAAAAAAAATCTCATCGACCTCAAACTTTTGAATGCTAGTGTATTTATTTTTCATTATAGCCTATATATAATTCATGTTGTATTAGCACTGCTTTTAGTTTATAAATAAAAAATGTGGCTCATCTGCACACATAAGTTGTCTTGAATATATATATTAATATATATATATAAATCTTGCTGGTCTTAAAATAGGCTTCTTTTTGTTATGCACAACATAATTTATTTGATTTTGCAGTGAAATGTGATCTAGACATGTTCTTGGCAGGTTTCATGACATTCACACACACACACACACACACACACACACACACTGATGTGACAGCTCTAATCTCTCCATGGCTGAAAGAAAAGAAAGGATCTAATTAGAGCGAACGTATTCACGGTGCAGAGCTGCCGCGCGTGTGTTTTCAGAGGCTTTGCTGCGGCGTCCGTCACGGACTGAACTGAAATCACAGTGTGAATCGGTGCAGCTTTGTTTCACATCATTATTGCACATCACATCTGATTGTTGCACTGGGCAATTTTTCCAGGAAACGGGGATGAGGAAGAGAACTGCGATAAATCAACACACACATTCAAAGACCCCATGACAGTTTTGTGGCTTCATATATGCTAGTACACTCTGAAAAGCTGACAAAATCAACTTTTAGAAGATGTATACATTAAAAAAAAAACACACATTTTAGCTTTAAACGTATTTCAGCTTGATATGAGTCATTGAATCATTGACTCAACCAATGCGTCCAAACTAAAGCATATTCGTTATTTTAAAAACGAAAGAAAGAAAACGGCTTTCATGAGGTCTTCAAGTGTCCCATTTGAGATGAATATCTCACACACACAGACAACAATGAATCCACCAGAGATACTAGAGCAGATAAAAGCATTAATGACTGAAGGTCACATTTATTAAACTTATCATGTTTACTCTCTCTCTACTCTGTAGTTTAGTATAGTCGATACACCAATACTTCATTTTTAAACACTTGTGCCTCTACACATCTTAATACACTTATTGCAACGACAGAGGCCTTGGAAAGGGATTCAAGGGAGTGTTGGATTTGCTACCTGACACAGAAGGGAAGCCACGGGTGGATGCGTGTCCTTTATACAGATGAACATTTAAATGGACTAAGCAGGAAACGTTTCACTATCCATTTCATGATTTTTTTTTTCGTGCCGGGTGGCTTCAGTCTGTTTCCACACAGAATAAACGGGAATTTCCAAAGGTCATGAACAGTCCGATCGAACGAGATGTCCGTAAGCGAGCTTTATGTTCACAGAGCGTCCGCTTTCAGAACCGTCCAATCACAGGCTTATTCTATTCCAGACTGTCCAATCCAATTCATCAAATCCATCTGAGTCTCTGCTGGCCCCGCCTTCCCCGTCTCTGGCCGATATAAACTGTACGTCAGCAAGAGGCGATACAGTAGCTGCAAACGTCACAAAAGCTTCAATATTTGCAATTTCTTCTTTAAAAAAAAGAAACATTTGTAGACAAAATATATTGCATTTTTGAACAAGTGAATCTCATAAATAAATGTCAAAAAATATCTGGGTCAAATTTCATCCGTAATGAAAATAAGAAATGATATTTTGCATTAATAAAAAGGGAAATTAACCAATTTTAGGACAGCATTTTTTTGTAGCTTGAACTATTATAAACTTTGTCTGAAATATGTAATATATATAAAATATATGAAAAACTTTTATTTCAGCTAATTGCCTAAACTAAAACTGAAATAAAAAGTAATAAAATAATTTAGAAGTATTTGAAAAAAAAGAAAAGAAAATTGAACTAAAATTAAAAATGCAAACAAATTCAAAATATGTACTATGATAGTATCTGAATACTATAAAAACCCTGACTGAATTAAAAAAGAATTGTTGGTTTAACTTAAAGTAAGTAATTTTGTGTTCATTGAAATTAGAAATTTGAGTTACGACAATGAAGGCGATTGGTTTAAATCAACAGATACTCAAAAAATTATGTTATCTGAACTACATTAATTATCTAAGTTGATTTGACAAAAGAAAAAGTGATAAATCATGAAATTAATTTTTTACAAAATAAAACAAATAAACTTCAGATTTCTACATTAAACAAAACGTGCTTAATTGTCATCATTTTTGCATTGCACATTGTTAATTGTCATTAACAATAAATAAATACAGGTTTTATTTTCTTTATGCAAAATATAAATTCTTTTGATTTTGGGATTAAACATGACCCAATATTTCCTTGTGAGATTCACCCTAACATCATAATTCATCTCTTATCGCATATATATAATATTCTGACTTCATATACAGATATTGAGTGATTTACAATCAAACATTCAGGACATGCACAGTGAGCAACAGCATTTCATATGTCAACATACAGTGCTCTTTATTGCTTGCGAATGCATTTCAGGTAACACACTGAGCAGGGTGTGGACATAAAGTGGTAAATGAAGTTTATGCTGAGGATGCGTGACAGAAAATCTCCCTATGCCAGTTGCTTAGCAACCTTCGCTTCTAGATTCACACACATGATGCACAGGACAAATCTCTGAATTATCTCTCGATTAAAATCCAGCATAATTACCATTAGCTAAAAATACATATGTATTACACAGAGTATAGAGGATGCAGATGAATGACTCAGATGACGTGAGCTGTTTGTCTGTAGTTAATAATGAATGATGAAATATTTTAGATCAGACCATGTATTCAATTACTTATAACTACGAATGTTTCTACAAGCATGAATAGAAATATATGACTCGTTGATGCATTTACAGTTCATATCAAGAAAGCGAGACAAAGTCAACATGAAATCACAAACTTTACTCCTACAGACACGTTCCTGTGCAAAAAAACATAAGTGAATTAAATTAAATAGACTTAGACTTAGATTTTTTTTTAATAAAAATATAAAGTTTGGGATCTGTAAGATTTTTTTTTTATGTTTTTGAAAGAAGTTTCTTATGCTCACCAATGCTGTATTTATTTGATTGTAAATACAGTAAAAATTTTGAAATGTTATTACAATTTAAAAGAACTGTTTTCTTTTTGAATATATTTTAGAATGTCATTTATTCCAGTGATCAAAGCTGAATTTTCAGCATCATTCCTCCAGTCTTCAGTGTCACATGATCCTTCAGAAATCATTCTGATATGATGATTTGCTGCTGAATTATCATCAATTAATTATATATACATATATACACATACACACAAGATTTTAATTAAAAAAAATTTGTCTCAAAATCATCAGGCATCATCTACAAGCTAAAGAAATACAGTATATTAAGGGACCAATATATATCATTGTTTTATTTTATTTTTAAAATGATTATATATGTATTAATATAAAAATGTAAATATAAATTATAATATTATATATATATATATACACATACATACAGAGAGAGAGCGAGAGAGAGAGAGCGAGAGAGAGAGAGAGAGAGAGAGAGAGAGAGAGAGAATCATATCAGAATGACTTCTGAAGGATCATGTGACACTGAAGACTGGAGTAATGATGCTGAAAATTCAGCTTTGATCGCAGGAATAAATTCCATTTTAAAATATATTCAAATAGAAAACAGTTCTTTTAAATTGTAATAATATTTCACAATTTTTACTGTATTTTTGATCAAATAAATGCAGCCGTGGTGAGCATAAAAGACTTCTTTCAAAAACATTATAAATCGTACCGACCCCAAACTTTTGACTTATCACCATCCAATCAATTGCAGTTACGTAAAGCAGTTTGCGCAAAGCATTTCATGTTGACCTTAGGTGCTTTCTTTAAACTTTATCAACATCTGACAGCGGTTAGAACAAGTTAGGCCAATAAGAGTCATTCTCTCTCCCCAGTGACATCACACAGCACGAGAGCGTCTGTTACCTGTGAGTCTCGTCTGGGCCGTTCCCTCCCTTTTAAGACAGAACGTTCCCTTCTGTTCGGTTGAACCCCGTGAACACAAGCTCTGAGCAGTTATCTGTGTGTACAACCAGTGTAATGATGCCGGTTCAGTACGTGCCAAGAGAGGGTGGAGACAGACGGGGAGCAGACAGAAGTCATGCATGAAACGGAAGCGAGCAGTTCACGGATTCTCCAGTGCTTCAATCAGATCAACAACGCACACACGTCTCCTTTGATTTCTCCTCGCAGACGGAGACAGAGCGGTCCATGCACACAAGGCACGTCCACCGACAACAAACAGAGGCAGCTCCAAACATGACATTTATACAGACAAACAGACAATTAAATCCAAACAGACAGGTGGTGCTTTAGTAACTCTATCTCCTTCTGCGCCTGCTTTTGGAAGCATCAGTGTCAAACAGATCTGAAGTCGGTCACCTGAACTCTCCCTGAATAAATGTTTCCTGTTTCTCTGAGTTCGTGCAAGAAAATCAATCAAATGGGTGAAGCTCACAAAAACATGCCCCCGCCCCCCCCCAAAAAACACGAAATTATATTTAAGAAAATGAAGCCACTTTCAGCACTATTACATTTTTTGCATTGTGACATTTTCATATATATATATATATATATATATATATATATATATATATATATATATATATATATATAAAACATTATTAATTAACTGATAATAATTGAGCAGCAAATCAGCATGTTAGAATGATTTCTGAAGGATCATGTGGCACTGAAGACTGGAGACTGAAAATTCAACTTTGAATCACAAGAATAAATTACATTTTACAGTATATTGACATAGAAAATAATTATTTCAAACTGTAATAATATTTCACAATTTTTACTGTATTATTAATCAAATGAATGCAGCCTTTGTTGAGTATAAGAGACTTATATTAGAAATATTAAGATTTTTTGCATGACATTTTTTTCATTTAATTTTTATGCAAAAAAACATTAATTCATTACTGTTTATATATTTAAAAATTAAATTGTGAAGCAATTATACATCATGGTAGTAATTTTTAAAAAATATATAATTATAATTACTGCAATACAATATATATTTATTTATTTAAATTTTAAACTGTAAATTTAATTATGCATCATTGTATTTTATGAAAAAAAAAATCTCATTACCGCAATACAATATATATTTATAAAATTTAAACTGTGACGTTGTTATATATTGTGGTAGTAATTTATGTAAATTCATAACTTACCAATTTATGTTAATTTAATAAAAACAACAACATTTTTATACTATTCTACTAGTCAGAATAATCACTAAGAATAATGAGAATTATAAACAAATTTTTATGGTATTAATGATTTGAGGGGAAACTGAATTGTCACAATGCAAAAAAAAAAGTCTTAAAATAGGCTTCATTTTCATGTCTATTATGATTTTGTGAGATTCACCCTAATATTTCTTTTAAAAAAATTTTTATATCACTCTATATACATTCTATACATAATAATCACTATATTCACAGAGGGAGAGGATAATGTATAGCCACACCCATAGTGGGCGGAGTCTTTGCAGTACATTTGGCTATGTGTGAGTAGGCGTGGCCTCAGAAGATGGACGGGATAGGGGAACGGGAGCGGCGAATCGGACAGGGCGAGGTCACTGGAGAGAGACGGAGAGTGCCGGCTATGTTGTTTAAGCTTCGGGATTTCTCAAAGCCTTCAGACGTGAGAGAACGCAACATTAAGAGCACAAAGACACACAAAACAAATACAAAAGTGTCTCGTGGGACACAGACATGCGCACACAAATTAGACCACATCACATTTACTGTGTCCAGCGATCAGAATGATGTCATTTTCAAATACTGAAATGTCTAGATTTATTTTAGAAGCTCGTTTTTGTTTTTCATTTTGATCGCTGAACTTGTTTTGTGTGCAATCATGTGCTCAGTAATTGTGAGAAACTGAACTGCTAAGTGATCAATACATAGAAAGCATTATAATTTCCTAAACAAATGACTATCATAACGATTTTCTCAAATGACTAAAACACAGTTTGATGGTGTGATGATGATGAAGATGATGAGGATGATGATGATGAAATAAAAAATAAAAAAAATTCAAAGCCAGTCTGGATGGAAATGCCAACTAAAACTGTACAAAAGTTGCAAAAAACCTCACACAGCTCATGAATGCGTCTTGTTTCTGAACATCTTGCTTCTGCCACTCATGGACAGAGTTTCACCAATGATAAGCAAACAGTAGTTCAGTATATAGAGCAGTGTACAGTAACAGTCCTGACCATATATGTAATTCTAGAATGTTGTTTACTCATCATGAAACGATGATCAATGCAAGTAAATGATATTAATTAGTACGTACAGTATCATATATATCTGATTGTAATATGTGGAAACTGTACATTATTATGGAAGATGGTTATTCAGAGCTCTTGTCCTGATACCTAAGACAAAATATTAAAAAATTATATTATATATTTATATAATATATTTATTATATATATATGTTTAATATATATTATATATTTTATATAATTAAATATATAAAATAATTCTAAAAATAATAATATATATATTGGTCCCGTAATATTTCTTTAGCTTGTAGATGGTGCCTGATGCTTGATATATATATATATATATATATATATATATATATATATATAATATATTAATATAATAATAATATATTAATATATTAATATTACTATTTAACATTTACAATTTCAAATAAAATGAAACCACATTTACAAGACTTTATTAATAATTCAGTTTATTTCCTGATAGCAGGGTTGTCAAAAGTACTTCGGTAATTTAAAAAATGTGACAATACCAGCATTTGCCCCCACCATTTTGAGCGCTGTTGAGTGGATTCTTAAACACCTCTGATTGGCCATTGTGTTCATGTGCTCAACAGACATGTCTGTGATTGGCTACAATGATCAACGCTTCAAAAACATGTTGTAAATAGACATCTTTGACGCTCTTCGCTAAAGTTAGTCAGAATCCGCTCAATACACCTCAAAATGCTAGGGGGAAAGGCTGCTATCGTCACATTTTTTAAATTTCAGTACTGACAGTATCGGTACATTTGACAACCTTACCCCGATAGTGATACCAAAACAATCATCTGTTCATCTGACTCCAAGTATTCCACATGTTGTGTCTGAGGTGATGTTAAAGGTCAGACTCATATATCATCCTCTCATGCAGTTACAGATGCAGCATTTTGACTGTGGCACTTCTGCACGAGATAAGAGCGCATTTCTAGGGTCAAGAAAGTTTGCGATACATAAGGTTGCTTTCCTGTTACATATCACGCATGCACACTTCAATAAGCCGACATAATGCAGGTTAATGTGTTTACGTGTCGGGAGAAATCGAGCTAAAGGGCAAAAAGACTTGCATTCACACAACCACATGCATTGTTGGCCTATTAAGCATAACCAGGGTAAGAACTTGCATGTAAATGCGCTCAATGTTTAACTGGTGCTAAACTTCTAATGCCCTTTAGCACTGGTAGTGTTGAGGGGACGCCAGGCTGTGAAAGAGCGTGACCTTACAAACTCGGCCCCACCGGGTGCCTGCATTTCCTCGCTGCCCTTGAGCTGGCTCACATTTAACCTCCCAGCAGGGTTATTAGCCTAGCATTTGTGTCTGTCAAACAGTACAGCCATGTGACCTTGGGTGCCAACTCAACATCTGCCTTGTTATGGGTCATACTACTTAAGCATTCATGCAAAAAGCAAAAAAAAAAAAACGTACATGTGCATAGTTAGGACAGCAAAATAAATAACCGCTATTTTCAACACACTACTAACTAACTCAACCAGGCCCCGCCCTTCTATTTTGCATAAGGGTGGGAATTATTTAAATGTGGCATATAAGAAAACTCTGCGTTTCAGTGAGTTCAGAAACAGTGACGCTGATATAGAGACACTTTTTCATGCTCAAACAGCAACATTACACACTAAAGAAAGTTGAACATGTAAAAAAGCATAATAAGTCCTCTTTACAAAGGGAAGAGAGCGAGGAAAACAGACTCGTATTGAGCATGGCAACAACTATAAATCATTGGGATACTTCTGAACAGTTAAAGTTCTTCATTTCCATCCATAAATCAATGTATATGTCAATGGATTGATGGATATAAGGGATGAAATGGGTGTAGAGTTTAGTAAATGTGATGGGCACTTGTTTGGACGTATATGGTAATATGCAGAATGGAAGGCTTTGATTGGACGAGCAGAATATACCTGTTTTGCGAATAGCTGCGTCTGCTGTGCAGGTGTAGTCGCTGGCGGCCAATAGGAAGCACGTGCCTTCGGTGTGACGGTCCTGTTCACGCACGCTGGAGTGCCTCATGGGTATCCGCTCCTCTGGAGACATCGTGATATCACTTCCTGCGCTGCAGTCCGCAGACAACACTGGTGGGAAATGAAGAACACGAGTGGTGAAAAACAACATCTGCTTATTTGGGACACAGACCAGCTAGAGACAGAGGTGAGAGGTCATTCTCAAGACGAAAATAGGACCGAAACTGGGTCGAACGAATGAGTCATCAGAAGCTGTGTTGGGTCAGGGTTTGCCTACATTGTGGACTTCAAATGTCCTGAACGACGCTGGTAAAACCTGAAATTACCTACATTGTTAAAGTAAAACATGTTAAAAAAAGATCCTATATAATGTCTGAAGGAGACAGAAAATTATGCATCACTAGGTTTTGGAAAATAACTTGTATATGAAAGATCATTTTAAATGGATAACATCTCACAACAAGGTTCATTTTGATTAACTTTTAAGACTTTCTTGCTATATCCATCAGTTCATGTCAGTCCATTTACCGTAAATAAAAGATGAATTTGCATATGCATTTTTGCACTTCTCAGATGATCATGAATTACGGAGCCCATAAAGGGACAAAGTCAAACTCAAATTTGTCATTTCAATATTATTTAAATATTATTATAGTATTTATTAATATATTGAATTAGCTTTTATTTTTACATGATTAGTTTTCATCTGAATCTCAGTTTAAGTTTTAGTTATTTTGCTGTGTTTTTTTTTGTTTCTTTCTTTCAGTTTTAGTTTTAGTCATTTTAATACTTCACCTTAAACTGATTTTATTTCAGCTAGTTGCCAAAGCAGTTTTAATAATTTGTCTGTTTATTTTATTTTATAAAATTTGTTATTTCAGATTTATTCTAATTAACACAAACTTAATTTTTAATAGGTATATACATATACACACACACACACATATACATATATATATATATATATATGTGTGTGTGTTAGTTTTAATTAAGAACTACACTTATCAGAAAAACACAAAGATGGCTTTTTTCTCAAACCTAAAAACATTTGAAAACAGGTCAGTAATGTAGTCTAATAGTCTTTATACACTGTTTAGTCACTACCGGAAACCCTGAAAGATTAACCAGATTTCAGGTTTCCCTCATGCAGTGGGTTTTTTTGCTCAAAAACAGTTGGACAGCTAATTTAAGAGCCAAATTTTCCCTCGGTTAAATCCTGTGAAAACCACTGGACAGCAAAAGCACATCACATGTAAATGGCCAACATGCACAGCATCCTAAATTCTGAGCAGCATCACTCCAACAAACTGCAGTTTTAAATTCTCACTATTGTCTCTACATGAGATTATATCAGACTGATATATCACAATGAAATCCAGCCCATCTTCAGGCTCCTGAATGCATCTCCGTGGCAACAGGCGAGCTGCGCTACATCTGCACCCTCTCTTAGGCTCGGCTCTCTCTGAGGAACATCTCAAATGCCATCAGCTTTAATCCTCAGGTAAAACACACACCTGACCCACTGGAATAGATGGCACAGCGCTGTTACTGGGTGTTCCTTTAAGGTATAGTTCAGCGAAAATGAATGTCATTCAAACCTTCCTTCCCATTTGTTTTCAATTCAAAACCAATGATGTCATTGTGTCATGTGACTGAAACTCATATTCGATATAATTAAATGAAAATTATCCCATGATTTACTCACCCTCAAGCCATCTTAAGTGTATATGACTTTCTTCTTTCAGACAAACACAATCAGAGTTACATTAAAAAACATTCAGGTTCTTCCAAGCTTGATAATGGAAGTGAAGATTTGAAGCCCAAAAAAGCACATCCATCCATCATAAAAGTATTCCATACTTTATATCTCACAATTCTGACTTTATAACTCACATTTGTGAGTTTATATCACACAATTCTGACTTTATATCTCACAATTCTGACTTTTTAACTCGCAATTCTGACTTTTTAACTCGCAATTCTGACTTTTTAACTCGCAATTCTGACTTTAATCTCGCAATTCTGACTTTATAACTTGCAATTCTGACTTTAATCTCGCAATTCTGACTTTATAACTCACAATTCTGACTTTATAACTCGCAATTCTGACTTTAATCTCGCAATTCTGACTTTATAACTCACAATTGAGAGTTTATATCACACAATTCTGAGATGAAGTCAGAATTGTGAGATTAAAAGTCGCAATAATCTTCTTTTTTTCAGTGGCGGAAACGGGCTTCCATAGAAATCTACAAACCATTGTTATAACTCTTAATTTTTAGATTTTATCACAAGTTAAAATTGTTAAATATTTAAAAAACATCTGTGTTGGGTGAGACTATACAAATATGCCAAAACATGCTTAGCCAAATCTGACCGTGCCATAAGGACAAGATGATCATTGAATGCTTGGATTGAACTGCTCAGATTAAGGAAAGTATTTAAAAAAAAAAAAAACAAATTGATTTTGCCTACATTTGTCCCGAAGGTAGCTTAAACATCATGAAACTAGCAAAAAACACGTGTGTGTGTGCGTCGGGTGTATGATAGGGTGTGTTACGTGCTGTTTCTTCATAATTATTTGTGAATTTTATGATCAATTTCTAAGTGAAAATTATTTTTCTCAGTGTATTAGCTTTTCACCTCCTGCGGTTCCCCATTTCAAACGCTGTCAGAGTGCTTCAGCATCCAGAAAGTGACCCTTTACAGGTGTTAAACGATGGCATGTGTGCAGGCTCTCACCTGAGCGGTGGCGCTCGAGTCCTCTGCTCTGTCCGAGGCACAGCTCTCCCTGCGTGCTGTTGCATGCTGTACTCAGATCTGTTTTGCAGTACAACGGCGAGCCAGTCTGCACAACCTGAGGGATGTGTTTCTTTCTCTTCTTGGGGAGCTTCTGTTTGGCCATGGCTAGCGAGTAGTACATGCCAAAGTTATTGACGATGACGGGCACCGGCATAGCTATCGTAAGCACGCCGGCGAGGGCGCACAGCGCGCCCACAAGCATGCCAGACCACGTTTGAGGGTACATGTCTCCGTAACCCAAAGTGGTCATAGTGACCACAGCCCACCAAAAGCCAATGGGGATGTTCTTGAACATAGTGTGGTGGCTGGCCGTCGGGTCGTTCGGACTGGCTCCGATCCGCTCGGCGTAGTAGATCATGGTGGCGAAGATGAGCACGCCCAACGCCAGGAAGATGATGAGCAGCAGGAACTCGTTTGTGCTCGCGCGGAGTGTGTGTCCCAGTACGCGAAGGCCCACGAAGTGGCGCGTCAACTTGAAGATCCGCAAGATACGTACGAACCGCACCACCCTCAAGAAGCCCAAAACATCTTTGGCCGCTTTGGAGGAAAGTCCGCTCAATCCGACCTCCAGGTAAAATGGCAAAATGGCCACGAAGTCTATGATGTTGAGGACGCTTTTGACAAACTCCAGCTTATCCGGACTGAACGTCACGCGCACCAGGAACTCGAAGGTGAACCAGAGAACGCAAACTCCCTCCACGTAGGTGAGCGCCGGGTCCGTCTCGATCTCGTACTGCAGACTGGGGTCCGTCAAACTGTCGTTGCGAAACACGTCCGTCTTGTTGATGATCGTGTTGAAGGCCTCGTGGGTCTCCAGGCAGAAGGTAGTGATGGAAACCAGGATGAAGAATAAGGAGGCGAATGCAATGAACTGGGAAGAGAAAGAGAGAGACGGAGAAGTGAGTGCAGTTTCAAACAACACGAGGTCAGCTCTTGTTTAGCTTGAATGGCGCTGACATCCATTAGCAACTCTTTGTAGGCTGCGAGCTCTCAGTCTTTACACTGTTATTCAATGTCCATTTGTCCTTGTTTTTATTTGTTGGGTCTAAAAAATGCAGTGTTTTCATGGACAGAGTGTCACATATTTCTGTGAAAGTGTGTGAAAGCTTTGCCAAACACTGTTGGGAAAATTACTCAAAGGCTGTAGCTATATGGGATGGAAAATATATTTTCATATAAAATATAGCCAAAAAAATATAACTTATAATTTGAATAATTAATAAATTATATATAAGATTTTTATATTTAACATCATTTAAATTTTCCATATTTATGATATTTATATATATATATATATATATATATATATATATATATATATATATATATATATATATGTACGATGTTATAAGTTTGTTTAGTTTTTACGTATAAAAATAGTACATAATATTTTTATATACAATATTATAAGAAAATCATTTGTACATAATCGTTTATATAAAAATAAAAATATTTTTATATGTACACACATATAATTTATATATATATATATATAGACACACAAAATTTTATGTTAGATTTGATTAATAATATAAAATATGCTATATATATATATATATATACACACACACACATACACACACTTATAACTTGTAACTAATAAATTATAGATATGGAAAATTTAAATGATGTTGAATATAAAAAAAATCTTTGATTTATAACTTATCAGTTCAATTAATATTTTATATAAAAATATTACACATAAAACATTATAATATAATAAAATTTGTATATAATTGTTTACATAAAAATACAAATATTTCTATATGTATACAGACACATATATACATAATTTATTAATACACAAATTATGCAAACAACTTATGTTAGATTAGATTAATTGCAATTAATCACAAAATATTATATAACTAATAAATTATATACAGTATTAGTATTATTATATACAGATTAATCAATTTGACAGCACTAATATATATATATACACATACATACATTTTTTCACAAAAATACTGTAAATGTTAATTATTTTCTATATTATTGGGGGTAATTTGGAACTCAAATAAATCAGAGAGTCATTTTGAATTGATTCATGAACCGCCAAAAGGAACAGACTCATTCTAGTGAATCAGTTCATTTGGATGGGTTTATTTAAATGCACTTCCCAAAGCTCCACATGAGAGAGCGGCACAACTTTTATTTACAGTATTAACTCAGATTTATCGCTCATCTGTGCTACAACAGCATGCAACGTGACAGAAATAGCATTGCACTTTCAGTAAGTTTCTCTCCCCCACCGTTGTCATGATAATGTGAGGCGCACCAAAACAAAACACTTCCAGTTTCTTGGCCGGTCATCAACGTGTAATATTTAATGTCAATAAAAGCCGTCAAATGAGTGAGTCAGACCTGATAGCAGCTGCGTTCAGCCCACACAACAGCGCTCCAACCCCGTCTGTCAACACATCACCTTAATGTCCACACAATTATTCAGAAAGCACACATCGTAACAGACCCCGTGTGCCGTCACTCAAACACAAACATAACACACTCGCATAACTCAATATTACACTCAATTACGGTAGTTACTGCACTCGTATCTCAACCTTGTATTCACGGCGAGCCTGCAACTGCTGGAATAACAGATCAGCACAGAACTGAAAAGACTCCAGTCAAAGTATGGCTGAAGGCAGTAGCCGGCGCTGCCGAATGTGAAAAGACATCAGCGCGGGACAGCCTGTCCCCTCTGGATAACGTCTCAAAGGGGCCTGTCTCTCGCTTTTACTCTCGCTTTGTTTTAGTGTCCTAATGAGGCTTTAACTCGTCTGGAGGGCTATAATCACCACAAAGCCAGCAGAAATGATCAGGACCGAAGCATTATGGAATCAGACAATGAAAACAACCTCCAAACGCACTATAATAGGGTCTTTGTTGGTCTACTGCGCGTGCGGTACACTTGTAAGCAGTATCTAATGATCTTGTCATCCACCGCAGGCTTCAGAAGTCTCCCATGAACTGCTGCTGCTGTGGCTAATGTGGGGTTTGGCAGTGAACGCAGCTGGCAGGGATCTGTGTGGGGTTTCACATCCGCACTAACCTCGCTTTGTACCCTGTGACTTCATTAACCAAGCAAGCAGCCTAAAGCTGAGCTTCATGTCACTTCGAGAGCTTCATTTGCTCTAGTGAGAAACATGATTCGTTATCACATTTTTTCTTTCGTCAAATCATCTTCAATAATATTTAGCAATTGATGTGCTTCAGATAACATAATACTTTGAGTTTCTGTTGATTAAACCAATCACCTTCGTTGTATTAACTCAAATTTTGTATTTCAATGAACTCAAGATTTTAAGGCAAGCAGGTAACTTACTTTTTTTTAATTAAACCAATATTTTTTTTTTACAGTGTGCTCACCTAGAATGCATTTGTATGCAACCTGACTAATCAATGTCTGAACCATTAAAAAAAAAGATATTTGTGACATTTAATATAAGAATGAGAAAGTCAAACTGTGAGATAAAAAAGTCACAATAAATTATATGCATGCATGCATTTATTACAATATAATATTTTAATATATACATATATATAAAATACATGCATGCATACAATGTAAGGGTGCATGCATGTATACTTATTTTAATGCATGCATATAATTGAATAAAAAAACCCTCATTGTAATAACTATTTTACCAAATTGATGTATTCATTGCAAAAAAAGTTTGCACAGATGCATATAATTTATTATTAATTTAAAGGTGTATATCTGCATATGCAAGTAAATGCATGCATTACAAAGATAATAATAATAATAATAATAATAATAATAATAATAAAACTTGGAAAATAAAAATAAATATATCCCTTAATCCAAGAATGAAATTTCTCATTGCAGATAGTGGATGGAAATTTAATTTAAAAAATACTTCATTAAGTACAGAAAAGTATTGCTAGAAAATTCAATTATTTTTTTCTCTTTTTTACTTTCATTATCTTTATAAATTTTTTTTATCAATATTTATCAATTGTATTGCCTATATTGTGTACAGCGCTTTGAGAAGCTGCTTTTAAAGAAGCTTTATAAAATATATGGTAACACTTTACAATAAGGTTCATTAGTTAAACATTAATTAATGTATTAACTAACATGAACTAACCATGAGCAACACATTTGTTATTTGTGTATTTACGAATCCTCGTTAACGTCAGTTAATGAACATACAGTTGTTCATTGTTTGTTCATGTTAGTTCACAGCACATTAACTAATGTTAACAAGATTTTAATAATGTATTAGTAGCAAAGATTAATAAATGCAGTTCATTATTAGTTCATGTTGTTGTTAAATAATGTTAACTAATGAACCTTATTGTAAAGTGTGACCAAATAAAGATTATTATTATTAATTAGATTAAACAATCTCAGTCTAAAACGGAGATCAGTGTTGCCAAGTCTGCGGTTTTCCCATGGAATTGGGACACTTTAACACTGCTGCGTGGGTGGTTTTTTAATGTCTGCGGGTTGAGGCAACTCCAAATAACATGATATTTAGTCCCAGATGGAGGATTTTACCCCCCGGAACACGATCAGGCTAGTTTTGAGTAGCAACTGGGAGGGCTTTATTGTGAAAACCTGGCAACCCCAGCTAAGACGTGCTGATTATTTACAGAGTTGCTACACCATTTTAAATCAGCCACTTATGAGCTTTTATTCCAGTTATGATGCTGCCTATACAGACCGCAACACAGGTTTAAAACACACACGCCCATGAGCTACACTATTTACAAAAGACACCGTTTGACAGTCGCGTCGGACAGATTAGAACACCTGGAAAATAAAACTGTTATTTTGGATACGTCTCGCATGACATAAAAATCCATTTGAAGGAGTTGAGCTCCTTTGAATCAGTATTGACGTTGGAGGTGCTTTCTATGCTGATACAGAGGCTTTATCCTCCTCCTTATTTAAGTCTGTGGAAATGGATCAAACGTGCACTCTTCCTGCACTTCCCGAAGTGTGTGTGTGTGTGTGTGTTGTGCAATAGTGCTGTCTATATGACAGGTTCTGATGCTAATAAAAGAAAGTTCTTCTTTTTATCCAAAGCTGCTTAAAAATGGTGACTGAGTGTGTTGCTGTAGACGTAGCTGTCGCCGTGAATCTGTGTGTGTGTGTGTGTGTGTGTGTGTGTTTGGCTGTGACTGAAGGTCACCTGTGGATGATTCTCTCAGGACCCCCAGATCTCAACATATGGCAGACACGGCACTGTCTCCCAGGCAACAGTGTCAGGAAAAGCTCCACGGCAACAAGACCCTGGTGTGTCAGACTCCTCTGAGCGTGATTATGAAAACACACCCCATCTAAATCACACACGCACGTTGGCTTAGCCGTCTAAATAAAGACAATGCATAGAATGATTTGTTTTAGTAGTGTAAATTTAATTAAATGAAATGAAGAGTGTAGATGAGGATGTTAACTATAATAAGATGATTGACAGGCCGCTTTACAGTGACGGACTGCATATGACTATGAGACAGAGCGCAAATTCAATCTCCTAAAACTTGCCTAATCTTTTTTTCTTCACAAAAAGTGTACATACTTTTAGGGCATGCTATAAGTAGATGAATTGAGACGCAGAATGTATATGATGCTGTACATGAAATAATAGTCTTATGTGGAAGGACTGCTTAATTCCTGCTTAATACAACAAAATAAAATAAAAAAAGTTTGTAAACACAAACCTTGATGTTGACTTGAGAAAGCCTAAGCAGAAGATTTGGTGTTTTAAAAGAAGTTTTAAAAGCTGGAACTTTGAAGCTTTTCTATGGACCCCTGCACATGACATACAGGGAAAAAAGTCAATCGTTCACACGATTGGTTTACTACTTCGTTCCCTCGATTTGCTAAATAGTGCGCACAATTTACTACTTCATTCCCTCGATTTACTAAATAGTGCGCACAATTTACCATTTCGTTCCCTCGATTTACTAAATAGTGCGCACAATTTACTACTTCATTCCCTCGATTTACTAAATAGTGCGCAGGATTTACGATTTCGTTCCCTCGATTTACTAAATAGTGCGCACAATTTACTACTTCATTCCCTCGATTTACTAAATAGTGCGCACAATTTACCATTTCGTTCCCTCGATTTACTAAATAGTGCGCACAATTTACTACTTCATTCCCTCGATTTACTAAATAGTGCGCACAATTTACTACTTCATTCCCTCGATTTACTAAATAGTGCGCAGGATTTACGATTTCGTTCCCTCGATTTACTAAATAGTGCGCACAATTTACTACTTCATTCCCTCGATTTACTAAATAGTGCGCACAATTTACTACTTCATTCCCTCGATTTACTAAATAGTGCGCACAATTTACTACTTCATTCCCTCGATTTACTAAATAGTGCGCAGGATTTACGATTTCGTTCCCTCGATTTACTAAATAGTGCGCACAATTTACTACTTCATTCCCTCGATTTGCTAAATAGTGCGCACAATTTACTACTTCATTCCCTCGATTTGCTAAATAGTGCGCACAATTTACTACTTCATTCCCTCGATTTGCTAAATAGTGCGCACAATTTACTACTTCATTCCCTCGATTTACTAAATAGTGCGCACAATTTACTACTTCATTCCCTCGATTTACTAAATCGTGCTCATGATTTAACCTACTGATTAATTTTTTTCCAGCATATCATGTCCAGGGTTCCGTAATTTTCAGTTTGAAGTAGTTTAAAAAAGTAATTTATCACATGGAAGGTTAGGTTTAGTGCATTGCATTGTGGGATACAGTATTCTGTGCAATGTGTTTGTTGTATACTGAAAATTGACAAATTTAGTGTTTACATCCAAATCTGCAGTGTAGCATACTACTGTTGAAAATGTTCGCAGTCGTATAATGCATCTATAATGCACTAGTGAACATAAAACAGTCTGAAGTTATGAATACAAATGGAGTCTGTCATCTGCCAGAATCAAGTCTTGTCACGGCTTTATTTGCGAGCCGGTGAGACGATGCTTCAGCTCTGTGATTCACCGTCACTCAAATATTATCTCTAACAGCCACATGAACACACACTCGCTGACAGCTGCTGTAGCCCGTTATTATCCCGCTAATGTATTGCGAGTAGTTCACGCACTCATCCGACATCACGCACGACATCCCTGTGGCGGGAAAACGACGAAAGTCACATGAAGGGTAGAAGCAAATCGAGGCCACTAATGGCTTTCTGAGGAAATCTGCTCGGGGTTCGGTTCTGAGATGTGTGTCTGTGGGGGAGTTATATGAATCACGTCTACAGGTGTGTCCCTGTCCCAGTCCAACAACAGGAGCAGGAAGTCCTTTCACACGAGCAGAGGGACGTTCCACAATTACACTCGCTCCCGGCATTCAAGTACTTATGTAGGTCACACACACACACAAAAAAAAAGGTGTCTGTGGATCTGTTCCAAAAACGAGCAAGCTTCCTTCTAAGGCAGCATCCTAACAGCAATAAAAACTCTTAAGGGACCGATTTAGAACGCTCTACATGGACAGCAACTCTGGAAGACGCATTACCAGAGCTGATTTCATTAAGATTTAATCAGCATGCTAAACAAACACCACAATATTCTTCATAGAACGCCATTTTTATTGTTCTTTTATACATGCTACCATTCAGAAGTTTGTGGTCGGTAAGACTGTTTAATGTTTTATAAAGAAGTTTCTTCTGCTCACCAAGCCTGCATTTATTTGATTAAAAATGCAGTAAAAATTGTGAAATATTTTTACAATTTAAAATAGCCATTTTCTATGTATAAATATTCTAAAAATCTAATTTATTTCCGTGATGCAAAGCTGAATTCTTCGGTGTCACATGATCATTCAGAAATCATTCAAATATTCTGATTTGCTGCTCAAGAAACATTTCTGATTATTATCAATGTTAAAAAAGTTGTGCAGCTTAAAACTCAACGATCCTTTGAATATCCATTGCATTATAAGTCACTCTGAGTGATTCTTTTCATCATGAGTGATCATTTTTATAATGTTCCACGTTCTGTGGAACAGAGCTTTAATCTATACTATGAGCATGGGTGGACACATTGGACACATGGACCGTACAATTGCTTTTTTATACTCTAGCAGACGTCAGAGGACAGATTGAGTCATTTATGGGACATTCGCTTGGAAGGTTAGAAGAGGAAAAGTAATGGATCTGCCATTGCATGCAAAGTTTAGAACAATAACCAAAACAATGAAGTACAAGCTGCTTTGTGTCGCTCTTTAGGCACTCTTCTTCCACTATTGCACTATTGTTTTTGTGTGTACATTTTGGGACTTTTGTTTTAGAAAACAAAAAGGTTTTATCTATAAAGTCGAATGGAATGCAAAAACTTTGCAGCTCAATGTGTGAAAACTGCTCAGAATGCAGAGAGAACCTTCACCTCTCTAATCGCTCTGCGATTCAACTTCAAGTTGAACACCTTTTGATGGCAAACGAAGTGAGACAAATGTTGAATTATTAATATAATTCATTAAAAACCAAAAACTGATAAATAGCTGAAAATGTACCATTTCCCCCAACATTTTGTGCATTTTTTAAGCTTATTAAAGTAGCTTGTTAGCTTTGTAACACGCCTCGTTTGGTAAGTGACCTTCAATCTCACAATGCACTACCACAGGCTCAGGATTAAAAAAAAAGGATTAAAATGTGGATTAAAGTGATTTCACAAGTTCACACTTACATATAATTAGATGAACGTGCTCCTCCGAACTTTAATAAAACATTTAATTCACTCTTCGTCTGCAGTTTGATTGACAGGCGATCTGACCAATCATAACCCTGAATCTGCCATTTTGTCCCACGAAGCGGTCAGGGGAGTTAGTAGATTAACGTTGGTGAACTTGATAAATTGTGTGTCCTCACGTCTTTCCACGCTTGAAACAACATTCCTTCTGATGTTCATTCATGTTTATTTGATGCTATAAATGAACTAGTATGAAGAGATGATCGAGGAGCTGCAGCGATCTGTCACGACACTATATTTATTGTTTAAACTTCTTTAAAAAATTGCAATATATTAAATATTTTTAATACCGTTTCATATCAAAAGTAACATGCTCTGTCTTGTCTGTTGACGTGTTGTCAGTGTCCTCTGAGAACATGATGTGTGGCATAGTTGTCGGACATAACAACAGTAACTAAAGGGGGCGGGTCTTTACGAAGGGTCAATTGCGTATATTTTATAAATAAAATGTAAGTTCATAGTACTGTTTTTATCATCTCAAACATGCTGCGACTTAAGCCCAAAGTATCCCTCGGCCGCTCGTGTTCCGCAACGATCCGCGTGACATCAAGAGGATCCGGACGGCGCGCGTACAACAGCGCATGCTCAATGTGAACACTGAGACAGAAGCGTCCACTAGGTGGCAATACGCACAGAAAAAAACATCACAATGCAATTATGTTGTCACAAAATAAGAATATGTGAATAATTCAATTCTGAACCTTATAATTCCAAGATGATAATATGCTGTGGCTCCGTTCCAATCCTGAGTTGTCTTCCTGTCTACTTTCTTCACAGGCAACATCTCAACTCAATGGAGCCTCATTACTGACTCATTTCTCATCATGAAAACAAGATTTCAACAGAATTTGACATTAGAATATTGCTCAGCTAACAATCTCATACTGTAGTAAGGAAAAACAGACAGCACACACATATAGTGGTTAAATGAGTGCTGTTTTTGTAGGACGCTCACTGTGTTTCTGAACAGAGCCTGTGTGTGTGTTAATATCCAAGCATGCAATCTGGTGTTCTGTTTTGTGCATTATAAATGGCCATCTCCTCTTCTCTCCACAGCAGTTGCTGTTTAATTCATTTCATGCTCTTTCAGTAAAGCTTGATGGGCTTCTGACAGTGGGACTGGAGAGATCAGCCCGTGCCCATCTGAACTCCATTACAGTCGCATCTCAACGTCATATCAAGTTTTCAGGGCTCTCAGTAAAACGAGAGCATCATTTAAAGCATTTCTCTTCATCGCCACGCTGAGATCATGATTGTGTGATTGAGCCAACGGGCAAAAATGCAAGCGCTGACGTTGTGATTTAAACATCCAGTCACTAACGAATCAGTCAAAATGATTGATTCGGTTCGCAAGTGATTCATTATAAAGAATCGACTCATAAGAGTCAACTGCTCATGATTCAGATTATAGTGTTTATTTTTGCACACAGCCAGAAAAACAACCCAACAGAAACTCGTGTTGTCGTTATAGCATTTCTTTTGACACCAAATAGCGGCACAACAAACACCGATCCAGAGAATCCACTGACAGATTCTGTCGTCTCTCTCTTAAACGCCTGAAACGTGTCTTTCAGCGAGTCTGATATGATTTGAGCTCACAGTCGTATTAGCCATCTGTTCATCACTCCTACTCCTAAACGGCGTGTCAGTGACGTCATCGGCCTGGTGGTTCCTACTGTACCGTCAGAAGCTCCCGCACAAACACACACAGTCCCGCTGGCGTTCCTGCAGGTACGGCAGATGTCCTGATCATGTGTGTGATCCCACGGCAGGATTCCCGACAGACACGCGGGCCATGAGAAACCTTATAAACATTACTGCACAACAAAAACACCAACGCCATCAACACTACAATATACATGGAGTAAAAACCACAGTCAAATTTTTGAAACTTTGCACTTTAATGAATGTTTATTGAAGCTGGTTTCTGCCACGGAATAAAAAATTAAAAATGTAATGTAAAAAATGTCAGAATTGTGAAATATAAGTCGCAATTCTGAGAAATAAAGTCACAATTAAGTTGCAGTTCTACTTTTTTCTCGCAATTGTCAGTTTACATCTTGCATTTCTGATTTTTTATTCCTTGTAACTGTGTTTATATGTCACATTTCTGAGAAATAAAAAATGTAAGAGTTGCGAGATATAGTCACAAATCTGAGAAATAAAGTCACAATTCCAAGATATTAAATCGCAATTCTACTTTTTTCTTGCAATTGTCAGTTTACATCTCGCAATTCTGATTTTTTATCCCTCGCAATTGTTTATATCTCACATTTCTGAGAAAAAAATTCAGAATTGCGAGATATAAGTCCCATATCTGAAAAAGTCACAATTGTAAGACATCAAATCACTTTTTCTTGCAATTGCCAGTTTACATCTCACAATTCTGACTTTTTTCTCAGAAATGTGATATAAACTCACAATTGTGAGTTACAAAGTCAGAATTGCGAGATATGAATTGCGAGTTTATATCTCAGAATTATGACCATTTCTTAGAATTTGCAACTTTATCTCTCACAATTCTAACTTTATACTGCCTCGAAGAAGGCAGGCTTCACAGTTTCAGCACAAAGCTTCAGGATTTAACAGTGAAAAAGTGATGTCAGTAGCTAAATATTTAATATTTGACAACTGTTTTACGATAAAGTAGATGTTAAATAACAAGCAATATTATTGAACTGCTTGACTTTTGTCAAATTGAGGAGTTTTGAATTGAAAATAAAGGATGAATCATTTACGTGATTCATGCAATTCATAACTGCATGTGACGAGACAAGAAACATTTTGCCGTTTTGCATTTTTGACGTGCATAAATTCACTCTTATTTGTATGCCTATTTTTTTTCTTAAATCCATTTCAATCCTGTAACTATTTCATTCATTTAAATAAAAAAACATTACAAAAACCAACATTCAACACTAAATAATTAATACTAAAACTATGAAAAACTGCAGATTTGGTAACAAAAATATTTGAATTGCATCCTTGATTTTGCTGCTGTTTTGCATAAGCAGCGTGACATCATATGACGTCTTCAGACAGGAAGTGGCTACTTTCCTTCTCATTAATCTACAATTGCGTGGGTCCAGGAGTAGATACTGTATAAACGTTCAGCGAGCTCAGAAGACGCGTGATTGGCTGATTTAAACCCGCTGTGATCAGGGAGTAATTAACATCTTACTAATTAATTTGCATTACTGTGGTTTCTTGCATGTCATCAGAGAAATGAGCAAGACAGCAGTCACATGTGCAAACACGAACACACAAGACCGCATGTTTAAATTCATTTCAAATATGTATTTAAGTGTGTGTGAAATAGAAGGTTTAATGAAAATAAATTTAGGACACTGATCCAGTTGATTCGTGCAGCCATAACCTTCACTGCAACAATAACTGACATTAAACTACTGCAATTAGTAAGATTTTACACCAGCTGCACTGCCTACAACAGCAGCCAAAAACAACAACTTAATTGTTATTTTGCTGTTGATTCATATTATTTTTTTTATGTGCATTGACGAATCATCCAAAATAAATCCATTATAGAGCATTACGAAATTAAAACTGTTTAAAAATTAATTTCATGTTCACTTTATCAAAGATTCACAGAGAAACTCAAAAACGTATTGAGTTGCCTTGCTGTCTTACGGAAGCATCCAAACCCTGTCTTTAACTTATTCATCTAATAAATCAAAAACAAACAAACCACCTAATAACTTTAAATGCATGCCTTACTTTATTTTTTTTCAATATTATTTTGGTAACGCTTTACAATAAGGTTTCATTTGTTAACATTAGTTGAAATAAACTAACAATGAAAGCATGTAGTAATCTTAGTTCATGTTAATTTCGACATTTACAAATACATAAAAGTTTTAATCGTGATATTATTCAATGGATAAACGTATCTGGCTGAATTAAACCAATATTTCCACTTTACAACAGTAAAGCTGACCTTTACGTTTCTGTGCCCCCCATTTATGTCTATTATTTTGTATGTTTGTGTTTTACTTTTTTCTTAATGATTATTAATGTATGGTTTATGTACGGTCCCGTTATTGTCACTATGTCTGAGCCTCGTCACAAACATTTCATTGCACAGTTTTCCAGTGTTAACTGTGTAAATGATAAATAAATGCCTCTTGACTCTGACATAGTGGATCTCTGAACTGATGCGAGTGGAGGCGGGGCTCATTTGCATATTCATGAATCCACATTTACTACACGAGGCAAGGGTGTAGAGTTACATTCATGAAGATTTTTTCACAGGAAAACAAAATGTCTAAATATGTCGTTTTGGTGATTTTTAACATAATATCATTGACTGCTTTAATGAATACTGTAACAAAGATATTGCTTATTGTTAGTTAATGTATTAACTAATGGCACCTTATTGTAAACAGCTACAATTATTCCTAATGTTCGTCTTATCTTACCATTTAATGCATGCAGAGTCAAAGGAACAGATTTCACTGCAAGCGCTTATGTGATGAATATCGTTTTAAATGGTCTATTTTTAAACAATTAATTTTTGTATTAAATATGAATGCACAAGAGCATTTATAATTCTCACCATCTTGGATTACATATTCCCCATGGTGCTCGACACAATGCATGCTGGAATAACCTGAATAAATGTTGTAGAATTGATCTAAAACGAGAAATGTGCTTGCTGAAATGTTGCCTACGTAGACAACTCACTAGGACTCACAGCAGAGCTTCCTTCCCTCCGTGTTTCTGCAGGTTATAAAAAGGTGCAGCAGCCGATGGAGTGTCGACACAAAGACTGTCATTGTGTTTTCTTCTCATATCGGGGGTACCATGGTAACCGCACCCCATCTCTCTCCGACGTGCTTGCTCTCTCTCCGCCGTAACGAGGATGAGGGGTGAGCGAGAAGACAAGCGGAACGGGAAGAGTTGGGGAAGATGGCAGGGAGAAAACAAGCGTGCGTTTGGCACTGAACGCAGGGATTTCCCTCTCACGCACACAGCGCCGGATGTCATCTGAACAATGAAAGGTCATTCTGTGTGCGTGCACATGTGTCCGTGCGACGAGAGCAGAAAGGATGGGAATAACAGATGGAGACGAACTGAAACTGAATGCAAACGACACTCAAACCCTCAGCGCATGACGAAGAGATCTACTCCTCTCACTCGCTCCGACAGGCTGTCCGGCTCGCTCGGGGAAGCCGGTTAAACTCGCGCGCTCGGCACGCTGCCAGCAGCCCACGTAAAAATAGAATATCAAACACTTCCAAGCCTTCGCTTCTCATCTTAATAATTCAGTGTAACTTCAGCACCCGTGAGAAGAGCGATGTTAAAATGTTTTAAATGCGCCGACATCACACCCTCACACAATCCTGCCCTCCTGAACGTGTGTGTCAGTGAATTATATGCTTTTTATGTGTGCCAAATCAATATAAATCATGTTTATCTATTTAAACAGTCTGCAACATTTAGAATTTATTCTTTAAAAACGCTATTAAGCTGGTTTTCTGTCCTTGTACAAAAAAAAACATTACTTTTCACATATTTTCCTTTATTGCAGCACCTCTCTTCCCAGTCTGTCAGTAACGCTCTGTTTAGTTTCTCTATGAAGCCCCTCCTTCTGAAAAGCACAATGTGCTCTGATTGGTCAAGCGCTTCAAGCGTGTTTGGGAAATGCCCCGCCCCTTACCATAACCCGCATTTTCAACACACTACAAACCAACTCACCCAGGCCCCGCCCCTTTATTTTGCATATGCCTTGGGTGGGAATTATTTAAATGAGGAATATTGTAGCGCGTTTGTTCACGGGAAGAAAACTCAAAACAATGGAGGCGTTCAGAAACAGTGATATAGAGAACAACAGCAGGTGGAATGAGCTTTGTAGGACTTTTTTAGAGCTCAAACAGGAATATTAAATGTGCTACAACTCTGTTTTATACCTGTATAATATAGTCAGCATAATAATACAGGGGGTACAAAACACACGACGAATTAAATTGCCTTTCCACAAGCTGACTTCTACTAATATAGAGAAGGTGTACGCAGTGTCAAAGACACACAAACATAAAACACCATCATGATATGTCTTGTTTCCTGTCCAAATATCTAAAAACTCTTAAAGGGGTGATTGATTATGAATTCACTTTTTAACTTTAGTTAGTGTGTAATGTTGCTGTTTGAGCAGAAACAACATCTGCAAAGTTACGACGCTCAAAGTTCAATGCAAAGAGAGATATTTTCTTTTACAGAAATCACTTTTTAAGGACTACAACAAACGGACTACAATGAGCTTCTTCCTGGGTTGGTGACATCACAAACCCTAACATTTACATAAACCCCGCCCCCAGTTTATATATATATATATATATATATATATATATATATATAAACTATATATGAACTAACTATATATATATATATATATATATATATATATATATATATATATATATATATATATATATATATATATATATATATATATACACACACACACAATAGAAAGGGAACATGCTGTAAACCAACCAGTCTTTTACTGTTAAAATGAAAAACAGGCAAGAATTTGCACAATTGCAAAGACTTTTTTTTGTACTAATACTTGTGTTTAATCACTAACCTTCAGCGTAAGCAATACTAGTACTAGTAATAGTGATACTAGTCTTAGGAAACACCTCAAACATTCACTATTAAGCAAAGCGTATGGTTTTGAATAAATCATCGGAGCTGCTCTGGGGTAGATAAGGTCCATTTTCTGTCCGATTTATTTTCCAGACGCTTTCAAAAGAGGCGTGAAGCGTGAGCTATAGGAGTTGCGTTCATTTCTGCTGGAAAACAACAGACGACGGGTATTTAAAGATAATTAGGCTGGGCATATGGAAGATGAATGAATTCATGTTTCTGCATGGTGCAATTATGAAAGGAGGTGCTGTCACATCTCTCGACACTCCAGAAAGAGTTCTAGCACAAATGTGTCATTCCTTTCCTAAATGGGAATAAATGCATGCAAAAACACACAAAAAAAACATAAAATACATCCTGAAATAGTAACAGTCGCCTCTGCTGGGCTATTAATACCACTCTGAACAAAAGGTGCGGTCGCGCTTTCAGAGATTTCGACTCGCAATCTGCACGCCACTTTGGCGTATGAATTTTTCAGCTCTTTTCAGATGGCTTTTGTCGTCAGTTCTTATCTGGGCGCATTGTCATCTTCTTTCTCTTTGGTTTTGGTCCTCACAAGGAGCCAAGGCTAGGGATTCAGCTGTTGCTATGGTGACCGCATTACGTAAGTTGTCATAGAGATAGGCCTGGTAGACGAGGACAGGTGTGACAGCGTGGTGCCGTTGTTCCCAAAGCCGACTCGCGCAGATTTGACCTTCTGATGTGTGTAAGCGCACACGCGTGACTCTCACACACTTTTATTGTCCTGATGGTGTGTGTGAAAGTTACGATCTAGCGTTTCAGCTATCAGACAGACACATGGTGAAGCTTAAGACAACTTTCACACACTCACACACACACACACACACACACACACACAAGCAGCTTTTACTTAGTATTTGCTGCCTGACAACTCAAGGGTAACTGGTAGATTTCATGTGTCATACACATATTTTTAACATCATAAACATCACATATTTGGTCAAAATGTACCTGATTTCTTTCAGACGCTCCATTGACGTCTGTAAAAGCAGTGGATCCCAAACTTTTTTCCCAATGAACCCCTTATTTTACTGTTTCACAACATAAATATACATTGAATATACATAAAAAAATATTTCATTTAATATTAACATTTTATAATTATGTATATACTATTATATATAAATTGAAGCATGTTATATAACATTTTATATAAAATTATTTTTATTATTATTACTATGATTTACAAGAATCTAGAATATATTTAATAGAATATAATAATAAATATAATATTAATGAAATAAAATAAATCTTTGTGTTTGTATACACACGTGTTTATTTTTGAATATATGTAAAACACATACAAATTAAATATTTAAATTAACACTTTATAATTATGTATATATGATAATATATAAGTGTATGCATGTATTATATAATATTTTAAATAAAGTTGTTATTATCATAATATATATTTAATAAAATAAAACTAATAATAATAAAATAAATAAATATTTGTGTGTATATAAGCTATTGTTTTTATTTATTTTTTTAAATACATGTAAAATACATAGTTTAAATATTTAAATATTAACACTTTATAATTATGTATATATTGTAATATATAAATGTATGTATACATTCATTTATTATATATTTTTTTAATAAAATGTAAATTATTATTATTTTAAAATATATTTAATAAAATATTATATGCATGTGTGTGTGCATGCAAGTTATAAGTTATATTTATATATATATATATATAAATAATTATAATTATAATAATTATAATATATATAACATAATTATGTTATATATTTAAATATATGTATAAGAAATAATCCTCTAAGTCTGTTCCTTTAAAATTGCCTGTTTGAATGACCAAAAGAAAGACATGGAAGGTTTTTGAGAACATTTTGAACAAAACAAACGTCCAGATGAGAGAAAAGTTGGCTAAATCAGTTATGGACTATATATTTAGCGTGAAAAACGGCTGCATCCCTCCAGTAATTTGCTCTCAAAAACTATCAAGGCACAAAGAATGCAAGGGAAATAATTTATTGCGGCGGCACATCCTCCACAACCAGAAGCCTGTTGTCTCCTTACAGGCCACTACATCATCGGTGCGGCGTTACGGCACGCTGGTTCCCGTGGCTCTGGCGAACGTGTCGCGGGTGAGCTGGGAGCTGATGAATCATGAATGCTGGTGTTTTAGTGTGAGATTGGGGGTAATTTGGCTAAATGGATATAGATGGTACAACCGCTCGGTCTCTGCTCCATTATTAAGAGAGTTGGGAGAGATGGATGATGGGATGAGCGAGATGCCCGAGTGAAATTCTACCATCATTTTTTTTTCAGTCCACTCCAGACGGGGTTCCTAATGGATGGGAGTGTGTGTGTGTGTCCGAGGTGAACGCAGCGGTGTGTGAAGGGGAAAATGTGCTCGAGAAACATTATAGGGTGAATACAAATTGTTGGGTCACAGCGAAGCTAAAAGGAGACGTAATAGAGAAAAAAAACTTGAACTGAATTGAGTTGGATGACAATATTGTCTCCTATAGAGCTGCTTTACAGATTAATTGAATTGAAAATAATCTTGTATAAAGCACTGTATATAAATAACTTGACTACATAAGTCTCAAAGCAAGTGTCATATTTGAAAGAAGTCTTCTGTGGAACATAAAAGACTGAGATTGTTTCAGTGTTTTTTGTCAATACAATGGAAGTCAATGGGGTCCAATGTTGTTTGGTTTCTCGACGCTCTTCAAAAAAAATAATAAACAATAGTTGAGTTAAATAAAACTGCCCAGCAGGTTGGGCAAACATTTAACCCAACCACTGGGTCAAAACAACCCAATCTGGGTTTATCCATTTTCAACCCAGCATTTTTTTTGAGTGTACAATTCAGATTGTTTTAAAGCATATGAGCAATAAACAGGAAAATAACAATTCAGTTCAATATTGACACAGTTTAGTTCAATGACAGTGTCAAATAAGTTCATCAACTATGAAACCGCTTCAATTTCAGCTATAAAGCAGCTCTGCAGAAAATAATATCCCTATCCACCTCAATTTGGATCAATGTTGATTCATTTTAGAATAATAACAGTGGCAGTGGTGTAAAGTTAAAACAAACTCTATTCACTAATAAAGCAGCTCGATCACGGTCAGTGAGGTTCTATAGAGAACTGTAGGGTTCTTTACTAAATTTTAAAGAAACTTTAAAGGATTAGTTCACTTCAGGATTCCTGATAATTTACTCTCCTCCATGTCATCCAAAATGTTCATGTCTTTCCTTCTTCTGTCGAAAAGAAATGAAGGTTTTTGAGGAAAACATTCCAGGATTTTTCTCCATATAGTGGATTTCAATGGGGTTCAACAGGTTGAAGGTCCAAATGTCAGTTTCAGTGCAGCTTCAAAGGATCTACATGATCCCAGATGAGGAATAAGAGTCTTATCTAGAGAAACCATCGGCTGTTGGTCCCCATTGAAATCCACTATATGGAGAAAAACCCAGGAATGTTTTCCTCAAAAACATATACATATATATATATATATATATATACAGTACTGTGCAAAAGTTTTAGGCAGGTGTGAAAAAATGCTGTAAAGTAAGAATGCTTTCAAAAATAAACTTGGTAATAGATTATATTTATCAATTAACAAAATGCAAAGTGAGTGAACAGAAGAAAAATCTAAATCAAATCCATATTTGGTGTGACCACCCTTTACCTTCAAAACAGCATCAATTCTTCAAGGTAAACTTGCACAAAGTCAGGGATTTTGTAGGCATATAGTTAGGTGTATGATTAAACAATTATACCAAACAGGTGCTAATGATCATCAATTCAATATGTAGGTTGAAACACAATCATTAACTGAAACAGAAACAGCTGTGTAGGAGGAATAAAACTGGGTGAGGAACAGCCAAACTCAGCTAACAAGGTGAGGTTGCTGAAGACAGTTTACTGTCAAAAGTCATACACCATGGCAAGACTGAGCACAGCAACAAGACACAAGGTAGTTATACTGCATCAGCAAGGTCTCTCCCAGGCAGAAATTTCAAGGCAGACAGGGGTTTCCAGATGTGCTGTCCAAGCTCTTTTGAAGAAGCACAAAGAAACAGGCAACGTTGAGGACCGTAGACGCAGTGGTCGGCCAAGGAAACTTACTGCAGCAGATGAAAGACACATCATGCTTACTTCCCTTCGCAATCGGAAGATGTCGAGCAGTGCCATTAGCTCAGAATTGGCAGAAAACAGTGGGACCCTGGTACACCCATCTACTGTCCGGAGAAGTCTGGTCAGAAGTGGCCTTCATGGAAGACTTGCGGCCAAAAAGCCATACCTCCGACGTGGAAACAAGGCCAAGCGACTCAACTATGCACGAAAACACAGGAACTGGGGTGCAGAAAAATGGCAGCAGGTGCTCTGGACTGATGAGTCAAAATTTGAAATATTTGGCTGTAGCAGAAGGCAGTTTGTTCGCCGAAGGGCTGGAGAGCGGTACACGAATGAGTGTCTGCACGCAACAGTGAAGCATGGTGGAGGTTCCTTGCAAGTTTGGGGCTGCATTTCTGCAAATGGAGTTGGGGATTTGGTCAGAATTAATGGTATCCTCAATGCTGAGAAGTACAGGCAGATACTTATCCATCATGCAATACCATCAGGGAGGCATCTGATTGGCCCCAAATTTATTCTGCAGCATGACAACGACCCCAAACATACAGCGAAAGTCATTAAGAACTATCTTCAGTGTAAAGAAGAACAAGGAGTCCTGGAAGTGATGGTATGGCCCCCACAGAGCCCTGATCTCAACATCATCGAGTCTGTCTGGGATTACATGAAGAGAGAGAAGCAACTGAGGCTGCCTAAATCCACAGAGGAACTGTGGTTAGTTCTCCAAGATGTTTGGGCCAACCTACCTGCCGAGTTCCTTCAAAAACTGTGTGCAAGTGTACCTAGAAGAATTGATGCTGTTTTGAAGGCAAAGGGTGGTCACACCAAATATTGATTTGATGTAGATTTTTCTTCTGTTCACTCACTTTGCATTTTGTTAATTGATAAATATAAACTATTAACATGTCTATTTTTGAAAGCATTCTTACTTTACAGCATTTTTTCACACCTGCCTAAAACTTTTGCACAGTACTGTATATATATATATATATATATATATATATATATATATATATATATATATATGTACAAAATACATTATATATGTATATATACACACTTTTTAATCACAAATGCTTGTCTTGCACGGCTCTGTGATGCATTACACAACCATGTTGGAAAGGTCATGTGTGATGTAGGTGGAAGTACTGCAGTTGGTACGAAAATGTACATTTCATTTTCTCCTCCAACTTCAAAATCGTTGTTTTACCTTTTTTTGTAAAGGCTGTTTGACTTAGTCTTTAGTCTTTGCATGTTTGCTTTTAAAACACTGGCCTACGTCACTCGTGACCTTTCCAACGTGATTACGTCATGCGTGGCGCATCGCAGAGCAGTGCAAGACGAGCATTTGTGGTTAAAAAGTATATACATTTTTATTTTATTTTTAGAAAATGACCGATGGTTTCTCTAGATCAGACTCTTATTCCTCATCTGGGATCATGTTGTCATGTTTGTGTATATCTGTTTCCCTGTTCCCCAGTCTTGTTTTTTTGTTCTAGTTCTGTCATATGTATTTCGTGTTCCTTTGTTTTGCTCTCGTCAGTCCCCGTCAGTTGTCACGTGTTCCTTGTTTTGAGTTCAAGTCCTGTCATGTGAACATGTGGTCTTTGTTTTGAGTCCTGTCATCTGTCACGTGTTCTCTGTTTTGATTTCCTGTTTGTCAATGTCTCGTCATCAGTTCATTTGAGTCAGCCGTGTCTTGTAATTAGTTATGTCTGTCACCTGTGCCCCATTCATTATCCTCGTGTGTTTCTGGCTATATATTCCCTCTGTGCCACTCCAGTCCTGGTCCGTTGTTAAAGTTTCGTGAATGGTGTAATCCTGTTTCCCGTCTGGTTGATACTATTAAAGTGTTTGAAAGATTACTTCAGTCGTCGTGCTTGTTCTGCACACCAAACGTTACACATGTAGATCCTTTGAAGCTGCACTGAAACTACAATTTGTTCCTTCAACCCGTTGAACCCCATTGAAGTCCACTATATTGAGAAAAATTCCATGTTTTCTTCAAAAACCTTCATTTCTTTTCGACTGAAGAAAGAAAGACAAACACCTTGGATGACATGAGGGTGAGTAAATTATCAGGAAATTTTAATTCTGAAGTGAATTAATCGTTTAATGTCAAAAAGGTTCTATATAAAGGAGATATGTCTCAAATTATTGTATATCATTTTTCTAATGATAACGTATGTTTATGAGCCATTTAATCCACAAAATGTAATTAAAAATGAATTAAAAATAAATTAATTAAAAAAATGATTGGAATCCCTAAAAGGTTCTTTGAAGCGCCTTCAAGGTTTTATAAGGGAACCTTTACTTCTGAAAGTGTTAACTCAGAAGAGAAGTGTGCTATTGCTTTAAATGAGATCAGATTCATCTGTGGAACAACAAGGGAGACAGAAACACAGACCCACAAACAGGCAAGTCTGACAGAATGAGGAGAAGTGTGAACGAACAGCAGCCGTTCTGATCAGTCAGACAGACAGATTCCTGAGGGCTTCGTTCGCTGAAGTTTTGAATCAGTGATGCCCTTGCCCTGGCCTTCTGAATTTCACCCCCGTAATCAAACCACACGCACGAGCTCAAATCCCTCATGAGCGCGGGAGAGACTCTCAGAATGAGACAGAGGAAATGAATCCACCCGAAGAGCCTCGCGAACCCTTTCATTGTTCCAAACCCACTCAAGGTCAGCGAGGAGCGTAAGACTATCTGTCTGGGAGGAGATGAAAAGTGTTCACATTCTGATGCTTTCATTAAAGAAATAGTTCAACATTTCTGTCATCAATTATTCACCTTCATGATGCTGCAAACTCATATGAATTTCTTTCTTCTGTGAAACACAAAAGCAGAATAAGCAGAACTATAAGCATCTCAAATGTGATCCATAGGAGTAATGTACTATATTCTACATCTTCTCAATTCAATGAAATGGAAAATCAAGAGAAAGTTTTGAATTTTAACGGCATTTTACAGAGCAGATAGACTGACCTTGAGTCAGTCACTGAACATTTTTAGGTGAACTATTCATTAAAAAGTATTAAATTACCAAATAAAACATCTACAATATACGTCTAGCATTCTCAACCCTGCACAACGTCCAAATACTTCAACATCCATCTGAGAAATCGCACGAACAACCGCTGCCACAAAACAGATCACATCATAAACTGCTCTGACAATTTAATTAGCATGTTTGATTACAATTTAACAACACAATTCACAAACAACTGTACACCAAAAATCCACATGTACCAGACATTTAATATCATAATAATAACTATCCTGTTTTTCCCACAGTAAGGTATTGTTTGGTATAAATACATTAGACTAAATAACTAACCCCAAACCAAACCCTAACTGTAACTCTATTGTAAATACATGTAGTTAACTAATAGTACTCAGTACTTATTTAAGTAATTACAATGTAACTACGGCACTGTAAAATAAAGTGTAACCCTCCCTAAAAAAAGTAACTAATTGCGTTATATTACTTTTTTTTTTTTTTTTTTTCTGTTTTTGTCAAAAGTAAGTGCCCTTACCAAAAATTTAACGAATAATGAAAATAAAAATGTAACAAATGTTTAACTAAAGCCATTTTTGCTTATTAGTATGGTTGAATTGGATCAGCAGCAGATATTGGTTAATAAAGTGAGATTAAGTACATAAAGTATATTTGTATAATTTAACGTATTTCATTAATTATTGCTGGTTTGCATAAAATTCCAAGCTTGCATTTTATTGTTTTTATTCATTTTGAAGAATACTGTATCTGTTTTTGTGAAAATCTAAAATATTTAGTTTTTTAAAAACCAGCTGTAACATGACATTGTTCAGCAATACGTAACACACAAGATCCAACCCATCGTAGTTTTCATCTAAACAAAGCTGGACTCAGTTTGTGTAATTTCACATCACATGTGAAGGTGGCAGAAAACAGGCAGCACTGAGCAGCAGCAGGTGTGTGTAACATGCTGAGAAAGAGCGAGCGGCCGTGTGTGTGTGTGTGTGTGTGTGAGAAAGAGAGAGACGGCTGCTATTTCTGTCTGCAATCTGACCCTCCAACCCAGAGCGCTGACAGTCCTCCGTCAAAACCTTCATACCTGCGCTCTGGAGGTCAGGAGAGCAAATCCATGAATCACCTTCTCAGGTGGAGCCGATTGAAATGAATGGACTGCTTTTAGAAACATGATCACGTCAGTTACAGTGTGTGTGTGTGTGTTTGTGTACAGCAGGACGAAGGAAGCGTGCCAGAGGGAGAGAGAGACAGACAGATAAAGGATACATCAATGTGATCTCATTCTGTCACTTAAAGCAAAGTTATCTGGGGAAAAAAGGGATTTCATCCGAACAAAATCATCTTTGAGACTGTAATTCAAACAGTACACATACAGAAGAAGATATAGCACCAGTGTCAGCTTTCACATCTTATTCAAGATTAATATATATTTATGCATTTGCTGTGAAGTTTTTCAGAGGAACCATCATTTCAACCGAACAGAACCACAGTATTTATTTTAAGCAAAACGCATAAAAAAAGACAAATAAACAAAAAGCATAATATTATTGAATCATTTTCATGTTTCTTTGGCGAAGTTGTAAATGATTGTTTTGCAAGAAAATGTGTGTCTTTCTACTTCAAAATTTCACATTTAACTCAATGTTACTTTTGCCTTTTCTTCGTAATTATTTGTGAAATGTACTTGCAATTTCTGAGGGAAAATTGTGAAAAAAATCCTGTAAAGACAGATAGACAGACAGATGGATGGATGGATAGATGGATAGACAGATGGACGGATGGACGCAGGATAGATGATAGATAGATGGATAGATGGATGGATGAACGGACGGATGGACGATGGATAGAAGGATAGATGAACAGACAGTTGGATGATGGATAGAAAGAGACAGATAGACAGAGAGAGATAGATGGATGGATGATGGATAGATGATAGAAGGATAGAAGGATAGATGAACAGACAGTTGGATGATGGATAGAAAGATAGACAGAGACAGATAGAGAGATAGATGGATGGATGATGGATAGATGAACGGACAGGTAGACAGACAGGTAGACAGGCAGACAGACAGACGGACGGATAGATGGATAGATGGATAGAAGGATAGAAGGATAGATGGATAGATGAACGGACAGTTGGACGATGGATAGACAGATAGAGAGATGGATGGATGATGGATAGATGATAGAAGGATAGATGGAGAGATGAACAGACAGACAGACAGACAGATAGATGGACGGATGTATGATGGATAGAAGGATAGATGAACAGACAGTTGGATGATGGATAGAAAGATAGACAGATAGACAGATAGAGAGAGATGGATGGATGATGGATAGATGGACAGAAGGATAGACAAAGATGGATAGATGAACGGACAGATGGACGATGGATAGACAGATAGACAGAGAGAGAGATAGATGGATGGATGATGGATAGATGAACGGACAGGTAGACAGACAGACGGACGGATGGACGGATAGATGGATAGAAGGATAGACGGAGAGATGGATAGATGAATGGACAGTTGGACGATGGATAGACAGATAGAGAGATGGTTGGACGATGGAGAGACAGAGAGAGAGAGAGAGAGACAGAGAGAGAGACAGAGACAGAGAGGGAGACAGAGAGAGAGACAGAGACAGAGACAGAGACAGACAGATAGATAGATGGATGGATAGACAGATAGAAAGAAGGAAAGATAGATGGATAGACAGATAGAAAGAAGGAAAGATAGATGGATAGACGGACGGACAGACAGACAGACAGACAGACAGACAGACAGACAGACAGACAGACAGATAGACAGATAGACAGACAGATAGATAGATGGATGAACGATATACAGACAGACGGACAGATAGACAAATAGATAGATAGAAATGAATCAATCTATGGATCTGAATCAAACGTTGTTTCTCTCATTCAAGTCATGAGGATCATGTAATTACTCAGTCTTTAGGAAACGTTTTGGCCAAATAAATCATATTCACTATGCTTTCATATCGCCAGCGAAATCGTCACATATTGTGATGTGAATATGCAAAAAAATGTCCCAGGCCTCATTAGAAGCAGCTATAAAGTCAGAGTTCTAGACAAAAATATGATATTTATACACACTGTGTCTATTATTAGTCTGTTATTAGTTGAGAGGCGAGACGCGGTGTCAGAGGAAGGAGAGTAATGCAGTGAGGGCAGCAGGTTTATAAGGGGCAAAATGAGAACAGCATTTTAGAGACACTTAAGACGCGTTAATGTTTCCCAGGGTAACAGCAGCTCAGTTATTACTGCTGTACAGTAACTGACAGACGGCCTCCACACCGGAGAAACAGAGACGGTGATTTATAAACAAATCTTCACGATATATTCACAATGATTTAGTGGTTTATTGAAAATTAAGCAACATTGTGAATGATTTTAATGCACTTTTTATTTCCCTGAAGACTGTGTAATTAGATTAGATTGATGCATATAAAGGAAAATGATTGAACATCCTCCCTTGGGTTCATTTTAGTGAAGGACAGTGCGCAAATCACAATTTGAACATTTTTAATTACCTTTATACTGTATTTAAGTCTCTATAATTGAAATGATGCATGTGTCAGCTTGTTTTCTTTCAGTCAGCACAGGTTTTGCATTAGTTTTGTGGAGCGGATTAATCGTAGGCCTCATTGATCTGAGTTTGAGTGAAGAGAATCCTTCTTTACTGAATGAAAACAGTGTATAAACTCGATCAATGAGGCCTACGATTAATCAGCTCCACAAAACAAATACAAAACCTGTGCTGATTGAAAGAAAACAAGCTGACACAAAGATTGAATGTAATAACACAGCATAATGTGAGATTTATTAGTAATTTTATTAGAACATCACAAGTTATAAGGTGGGGAAAAACCAAAAAAGTACAAAAATTATAATATATATACCCCGTGAGAGCAAAGTTGGTAAGTTTTAGTCCGATGTGATAACATGAACTAGCTTTTTTGGAAAAAGGAAAATCAAAATGACCGGAACACAACATGAGAGTAAGAGTCATTTCAGATCAAACACAGATACATATTAAATATCAAGAGCTTAAAAACATGAAACCAGCTTTAGCCTCGAAGCTCTCCTAGTAAACAGAAATGTAAAGTGATCTTACAGGATTACATAGAGTAAATAAACATCGATAAAGTGATACTGAATCTCTGTAATAAAGCCAGTGAGTGGCTGAAATGGATCTTTATCAGCGTCAGATATGAAACACTCAAATTATCCCTAAAGAGTTTGACAGCATGACATAAGCATAAAAGTATTTACTGTACATAAACATTAATATATATATATATATGGGATATTTGTGTTTAATGGCCCAACAAGTTTAAACCATCAAAATTATTTTATATTTTTTAAATATTTTAAAAATGAGGGAAGAACAAAAAAACAACTTATTTTTAAAAAACTTAAAAGTTATTTACCTGAAAAATTATTTGGTAAAAAACAAAAAAACAAACTATAGCAACAGGTTTTATTTTACTGTGCAAAAATAAATAAATAAATAATGCATAGAAAAACAAAAAGCTCATTAATGACAACATAATCAGTTTTTGATATTTCGTTGGTTCTCTCTTGTTTTTGCATGCGTTCATAATTTCTTTGTATGACAGCCTTGCCAGAAATTATGTCTGCACAATTTGGCATGTTTCATTGCGTCATTATCACAAATAAAACTATGTACTCACACAATCTTTAACAGTACTATTTCAATAAAGGGTGAAGATTTTCGTTACTTTTGGCCACTACAATATATTTGTATTTATGCAACATTTTTGCACTGCATTACAGGATAGCTTTCTCTGTAAAGGATAAATGCAATGCTGCCTTAAAATTTGGCCGAAAACAAGCTACAAGTTCATCAGAAAACTCAATGTTGTCCTCATGATGTCAGAACAGAGGCTGAATACGAATAAGCTGCCAGTTCCACACATAAAAACTACACTGACCCAGATACCAAATGTATTACTTGAGGAATCAGTACACAAACCGACCCTACAGGACCGTCTATGAGAGTGTGACGGAGAGGTTGAACTCCGAATCTCACCGTCATACAGATGGAAACAGAGCAGGCCAGCACACCCACAGCGAGAGAGAGAACACATCACAGTCTAGACTCATTATTACTAAACTACACTTATGCGTGCAGGTCTACTATACGTTCATTTCCTCGGCAAATGACTGTAATTATTATTACTCAACAGCAGCGAGTTGAAAATGTCATCTGACACGCAGCGCAGTGATGAAAAGCTTCACGTTAAATCATATAGAAAAGATCATAATAACAATAATAATAATAATAATAATAATAATAATAATAATAAATGTCTTTTGTGTTTATAAAAAGTTTCATTATATAAGATTTAAAGGGGCTGTAATTTGAGGTTTAACATTTACAAAGCTTCCTCCTGTTTACTGAATCATCTTATTTCCTAAATCATCTTGGTAATATGACCACGCTCATTTACATATCCACAGTCGCCCTTGCCAGTTCAGCCAATCACAACAGAGCTCATTTACATACTTAAAGGTACAGTTGTAGTAATAAAAACACTCTACAATGTAAAAATTATTTCTCTAAATTGGAAATAAAAGATTATTAAAGTATGTTTTACAGGAAAACACAATTTCAGTCTTTAATTTAATGTAATTAAATTGATTTGCCAATTCATGAAGAATCGCTTGTTAGTTTTCCTCACTTGTAAGTCGCTTTGGATAAAAGCGTCTGCTAAATGACTAAATGTAATGTAAATGTAATGTTTAATGTTAAATAAATGCGTAATTATTTGTCAAATTTACTAGCAATTTCTAAATGAAAATTGTTTCAAAGTAAATCCTACACTTTTTTTTTTTGTTTGTTTTTTAAATGAACTTCGGAAACAACTTTCCTTTTCAGCTTAAGTCGCCAATCTGTTATTTTTTAATATAATAATACAGATATTTTTTTTATTATCTGATCAATTCCACAAATATAGAAAAAAAAAAAATCAACATTTTCTCAGTGACCATACAAAATGGTTTCGAAACAATTTTCACTGTGAAATTGCTAATAAATTTCTCTTGTAAAATAATGTTTATCTTATTGACAACTTAGAAAACAAAAAGTCCCGCACACTATCAGTGATTACAAAAATATAAATTTCTTCACTGGAATATGGTTATTTATTTGTCAACAATGTGACTGTCTCAGTATTGATTTGTATTCGGTACATTTCACTGTGGATTCTTTGGTAAATCAATCACAAGATCTAATGATTCATGTACAGTCGGATGTTCTTTGTCTATATGTCAGAAAATCGGGTGACTAAACGATCAACTTCACGATGTTTCTCTTAGTAGGATGAAAATAATCAGTCATTTAAACGGTGATTAAATTATATATAGAAAGCGATCAAAGAACGCTCCCTTTACTATCACTGGAGCTGTCAATCAAACAGCACGAGTTTATCAGTGAGTTCTGCGCCAAACGCACATTTTATTCAACGAATCTCTTAGTTACATCGTGTTTGCACTGTTAGACATCATGAAAGCATTCGTTGAGTTGCAGAAATTGAGTTGCAATCAACAACATGTCTGTCCAATGTTCATCACTGCAACCTTTCATGTCACGATCTAAATATAATGCTATAATCAACACTTTGATTAGTCAACCTTGAGAGCTGTAATATAAAAACATGCTAAGAGTTTGAGAGAGTAATACTTAGCTATTTCATATGCAAATACGTCAGCCAATCACAGCAGAGGATGAAGTCTCACAACAGACACGCCCCTTAAAACAGAGCGTTCAAATCAGAGGGTGGAAAAATGACTTATGTCTAAATTATGACTATTTTTGATGTAAAAAGCATACTAACATTATAAAACAAAGCAGTTCATGACCTCTTTAATTTAGTCTTAAGTTATGAATGAAAACTGCAGACGCTCGTACAGTGACAGCATGTGTGCGAGACTAATAGATGCACTACAGACTGAGACGGGCTTCCTAACAGCCAGACGTCTCGTAGCTTTTGAGTGCCATTCAGATGAGGAGATCGGTCCCGCTCGGCTGAAGTGACTCCTAATAGAGAGGTAGTTAAACCTGGACTAGCAGCCCGGCTCAACTCAACACAACTCAACAGGATAATTACCGCTGCCGGCGTACCGCGGCCCAGTGAAGAGGCCTTCACTTAATGGAGTATATTTACACACCACCAGAGAGTGAAGAGCTTTAAATGTCAGCGTTCAACACCGCCGCTTTATGACTCAGTCTACATGTAAACTGAACTGTACGAGTTAGACGTGTGACAGCTAGAGCGTCTAAACCGTTTAACCTTGCACTACACAAGCTAATATTTTCCAATTACGCTCCTGAGTGACACCAAGTAAAGTTTCCGTGTTCGTGAAAGAGCACGACACAGGAGACGGTCTGATCAGCATCTTGAAGGAGGAATGTGAAATAGAAGTCCGTTTGCTGTGGTTTCACAGCTTTCTGGGAGAAAGACGAGCCGTTTACAGACAAAGCCGCATTGATTCTGCATCTGACGGAAAAGGACACGCGGGTCACTCGGATAAGACGTCGAGCTCCCGGTGACTGGATCCCTTTTGTCCCAGTTTGGAGTTTCAGGACGGCGAGAGGGAGAAACATTATGATCCAGAAGCCTGCAGAGAGGACACACAGTCCAAAACATCACCCCCAAAACATGAGAAAGAAAAGGAAAGATGAGGAATAGAACAGGACAGAAGAGAAAAGAAGAGAGAAAAGATGAAAAGGAACTTCAAATCTCAATAGCTTTTTGTGCTATTACTTTGTGAGTGAACTATTTTGACTTGGAAGCCAAGGAAACCACCCTGAACACCATGAGTCGAAATAAGACCGAAATCACCATATGGCTGTAAAATAAAATTATTATTATTATTATTATAATAATAATATCGCTTTATCTTAAATACTATTTTTTTGTTTTTACTGTGAAATATTATGTTTAATATTTTTATTTAGTAATAATAATAATAATAATAATAATAATAAATAATAATAGAATACTACAACAATCATCATTATAAATATTATTATTATTATTATTATAATGATTGTTATTATTATTATTATTATTATTCATACTGATATGTCAATTTTTGGTCAAATTATACAGCCCTACAAGTAAATTTTTTTTTTTTATTTTAAATTGCAATTTATTTAACATTAGTAATATTTATTTTTTATATTTTTACATTAGTAATATTAATTTTACAATAGTAATATTCATTATTTTGTTTAAGATTTATCATTAACTATAATGATCATAATAATGATATAATCATTATTAATAATGATTATAATATAATAATATAATTATTATAATTATTTACTGCGACTAAATTATCCAAATATATATATATATATATGTATATAGATTTCCAAATTGAGCAGCCCAAAAACCTCCCATAACACCCTAGCAACCACATAGCAACTAGGGCAGCATGATATTTAATAAATATGTCATATACAATAACAAATGTGATATGCAATATAAGTGTGTAAAATCAATTTAAATTAATATTCAAAAATGAAAAAAAAAAACATGTTTCACATTCTTTTGGGCATGTTGATTGTCCCGTTACACCATCTGCATCAACCTAAATCTTTGACTTTTCAAAATTTGTTCCAACAGACGGTAAAAGACACTATTCCCCGTCTGTCGGAGCTTGTTTTCTCCACTTGTCGGCTCGTGGAATCTCTGAGAAGTGACGTACTGTATTCAGGTGACTGTCGGCGCATGTGATTTGGCCTTCAGTTAATCGCGATATGCAAACGTTTGCGATATTTTGATATATCACATAGCCCTAATAGCAACACACTAAAACCCTAAAGTGAAATAACTGACAATCAGAGTGACCAGACAAAAACAGAAGAGATTGATAATAATCCTGATTAAAAAAAAAAGAAGAACAAATGACGAGAAAAGGCCAATGAGAGACGCACTAAACGGGGAGACACTGAGCTGGTAACCGGAGTGAGTTTCACATCCCTGGTGAGTTCGAGTCGGGCAAACGCTGCCCTTGAGCTAAACTGTGTGTGTGTGTGTGTGTGTGTGTGTGTGTGTGTGTGTGTGTGTGTGTGTGTGTGGGCTTGATGAAGACAGAATCCCATTTTAACTTCAAACAAACCATTTGTGCCCCTGAACCGAGTTTGAGGAAAGCACACGCTCGTTCCAGCTCAAAGTCTTCCTTGTACCTGTTATTGCTGCAAAGGTATGAGAATGACCTCTCTATAACCTCCCATGAGTCCGAGCAGAGCAGATGTAGTGCTCTATTTTTACTCCTTACTTGAAGAATAAACTCTTGCAAAGTTACATGTGAGTGTGAGAAGAGTTGACGATGACAACAGGCAAAGAGGGCATGTTTAAAGATGAAAGATGTCGGAATGAGAAAAGATTGTACAGTACGATCTCGTCTGAATGGATGGAAATGTAGATGTCAGAAAAACATCTCTTGATCCAAAAAAAAGTGACAGCCATGTGGATATACAGTGACAGGAGAGAATGCAAACGTCTTTTCGAAGCAAACATTTTTTTTTTTTAAATTAAATGTGTCATTCCTGCTCTGCAGCACCTATTGAACACCATGACTACAAATATATATTTATGAATTAATTTACACATATTTCAGGCTCTCAAAAAGATGGGGTACATATCTACAGCCAATCACAACAGAGCTCATTTACATACTTAAAGGTACAGTTGTAGTAGTAAAAACACTCTACAATGTAAAAATCATTTCTCTAAAATTGGAAATAAAAGATTATTAAAGTATGTTTTACAGGAAAACACAATTTCAGTCTTTAATTTAATGTTAAATAAACGCGTAATTATTTGTCAAATTTACAAGCAATTTCTAAATGAAAATTGTTTCAAAGTAAATCCTAGACCATTTTTTTTTTTAAATGAACTTCGGAAAAAACTTTCCTCTTTCCTCTACAATGTAAAAAATTATTTCTCTAAATTGGAAATAAAAGATTATTAAAGTATGTTGTACAAGAAAATACAAGTTCAGTCTTTAATTTAATGTTTAATGTTAAATAAACATGTAATTATTTGTCAAAATTACAAGCAATTTCTAAATGAAAATTGTTTCAAAGTAAATCCTACACCATTTTTTTTTTTTTTTAAATGAACTTTGGAAACAATTTTTCAGCTTAAGTCGCAACATTTTTTATTACTTGATCAATTCCACAAAGCTAAAAAAAAAAAAAAAAAAAAAAAAAAATCACCATTTTCTCCATGAACATAAAAAAATGGTTTTGAAACAATTTTCACTCTGAAACTGCTACTAAATTTTACAAACACTTACAAAGAAACGACAAGACATTAAATTCAACGTGAAATTATATATCTGACAGGAGATAACGCAAACTGTCTTTTCCATGTCTACAAATATACATTTAAGACCTGGATTTTACACATTTTTAGAGAGACCGAATCCTTTACCGAACCGTTTCAGAGAAAAGAGGTGATTCTGCAATAAATAAAAAATAAATCAATCAAGATAGGAACACTTTAAAGTGATTATTTAAACACGAAGAACTGACTTCATTGTTTTCCGATGATTTTTAGTCGATGTATGGCTGATATAAGGTGTGAAAGTACAAATGTCAACTTAGAGGTTTCACTACACAATGTTTGCATGTATTTTAGTGGGTTACATAACGGAGTAATGCAAACATACTGTATATAGCGTGCAAAAAAATCATTATCATAGTAATTTCAGCTGAATCCCAACAAAATTGCGCATACCGACCGTGATAATATTTTGGAAATACCGCTCATTCCTACCGCATTCTTTCAAAACATGAAACGCAATTTAACACTCAAGCGCTGAAATGCTGTCAAAGCACATCATGAAAGTTTTCCTCCATTAGTTAAAGATCAGTAGAGCAGCAGTGTCATCTAAAGACAAACGTAGGCGAAGTCTGTGTGTGTGTGTTGGTGCTTTTTGACAGTCGCAGGCTCAACAGGTCTGCATTTACACACAGCATCTGTACAAAAGTTTGATTTGCTATTTAATCAGCGATTAGTGAAAGCAGCATGTATGTGTGTGCGAGTAATTGGCCTCGGTGGTCTGAACGGCTTCATTAAGGCTGTGTTACTCTCTCCAGCGGGGCGTTTGAAGCCATGGACCGGCTCAGCGGAGGACTTGAAAGCGGTTTGTGCAGATACGGGAAAAAGCCTATGCAATTATCACCGCACAAAAGACCGGCCGAAATGAACACACTAATGCATGTGAGATTCAAACGAGCTGAACATGAAAGCCAAACCCTCCCTCGAACAGCCGCGCGCGCAACGACAACGTCGGTGTCGAGCGGCAGCTTGTTTAACATGGCACCCCGCGTTCGGTTTCATTTCCCCACACATCTTCGTCTCTCGCATTTTACACCTACAGCGGTTCGCAGTGTCCTCCCGTCAGCGGCGAGAAAGACAGATCTGTAATTACTGTCTCGCACTAAAATGACACGCAGAGCCTATAAACGGTGCACTTCAAGGAAGATGCCAACGTTGGACTTCGGACTGAAAACGCTTGTCGATGTGTCAAACACACATGCATGTTTGTCTCTGTGCACGAACACAAGCACTACGCAATCAGAAGGCTGCCAAAACAGATTTGCATTTAAATTTAAATGCAACAAAAGTCACTGCAATACTAGTAAACAATGACCGGTTTGAAAAAGCATGGAGCGGTTTTGGAGGGTGAACAGGATCTTCAGCCTCCATGTCCTGGTTGAAAAGCCTCCTCAAAAGTGCTTTTAATCATCATTTAAAACTGTTTATTCTGGTGTGAAACGCCCAATTTTGTCATTTACTCACTCTGGTGTCATTGCAAACCTGCATGAATACAAAAGAGGATATTTTGAAAAATCTCAACAGTGTTTTATCAAAGTCAATGGGATTCAATGTTTTTTGGATCCCAAAAACCCTCAAAATATATTTTGTGTTCACACAGAAAAACAATTTTTGGAACATTTTCGGGTGAACTGTTCCTTTAAAGCAGGCGTGTCCAAACTCGGTCCTGGAGGGCCACTGTCCGGCTAAATTCTGCAGGACAGTGGCCCTCCAGGAGCTGGATTGGACACCCCTGCTTTAAAGGATTGGCTCATTTTCCTGATCATTTTCTCACTCCCGTGTCATACAAGATAAACATCTCCACGTCTTTCTTTCTTCAGTCGAAAAAAAATAAAGGTTTTTTAGGAAAACATTCCAGGGTTTTTCTCTATATAGTGGACTTCAATGGGGTTCAACAGGTTGAAGGTCCAAATGTCAGTTTCAGCGCAGCTTCAAAGGATCTTCATGATCCCAGACGAAGAATAAGAGTCTTACCTAGCGAAACGATCTGTCATTTTCTAAAAAAAATAAAAGTTTATATGCTTTTTAACCACAAATGTTCATCGTGCACTAGCTCTGCAATGTGCCACCCATTATGTAATCATGTTGAAAAGAAAAATAAATAAATAACGGTTGGGTTTGTCCATATTTGACCCAAATTTGACCCAAACAACCCAGCATTTTTTTTTTTTTTTAGAGTAAAGGCTTGTTCTCAATGACCTCAATGTTCTTCAGAATATCTTCTTTTGTGTTCCACAGAAAAACAATCATTTTTGGATGAACTGTTCCTTTAAGTCTCACCAAACATTTTATCATTAATTATTCTCTTTCACTCAGACATGCATCACTTTATGGTACAAAAAAGCTGTTTCAAGTTGCCTTCAAAAAATGAGCCAAGCAACAATTTACAGACACATTTTAGATGCACAATGACAATGACATCATCATCTTCATCATCATTATCATCATTAACAACAACTCAAGGCTTATTCTCAATTACCTCAATGTTCTTCAGAAAATCCTCTTTTGTGTTCCACAGAAAAACAATCATTTTTGGATGAACTGTTCCTTTAAGATTCACCCTACATTTCATCATTAAAGGAACAGTTCATCCAAAAAGGAAAATTCTGCCATCATTTACTCTCCAAACTTGTATTAATTTATTTCTTCCGCTCAGAAGAAGATATTTTGAGGAGATGTCAGTAACCAGACAGTCCAAGAACTGTTTGGTTTCCTCATATTCTTCAAAATATCTTCCTTTGTTTTCAGCAGAAGAAAGAAATTCATGCAATTTTGGAGCAGCTTGAGGGCGAGTAAATGATGACAAAATTTTCATTTTAAGCTGAACTGTTCCTTTAAGTCTCACCCTACAGTTTATCATTAATTATTCTGTTTCACACATACATGCGTCACATTATGGCTCAAAAATGGGTAGCAAATGTTCTTCAAAAAAATGAGCCAAGCAACAATCATCATCATCATCAACTCAAGGCTTGTTCACAATGACATAATTGTTCTTCAAAATAAGTTTTGCAACCTTATTTTTGGGTGAAATGTTCCTTAAAAGATCATGTTTCATTACTGTAATCGCACAACACGGACACTAGCATCCCACGAACAGACGCCCACTGCCTCAACAACTCCACGAGATAATCAGCACTCGGCGAGTGATCTAAAGAAAATGACTGACAACAAAGTTTGAGCAGCCGGCATCAGCATTCGGCTCGTCTGTGCCCACATAAACACACATAATCTGTATGACCGTGTTATTTTTCCCAGTGCATGAATCATCCACACAAACAATATGTCACACACGCACTCATTTCAAACAGTGCCAGAGGAAACGAGCAGACGCGCTGTTTTTGGAGGCAGGTTTGTGCTTGACTGAATTCCTGAAATCAATCGCTGCTCTGAATGAACACGGGCGGCCGATGAGCGATAAGGTCACCATGGAAACGGTCTCGGCGCAGCATCTTCAGACGTGCGCCAGCGTTAACCTCTTAAGTGGCAACGGCACGCTCGGCATCAAAACACACACACGTCAATACGATCACAGCCTCAACGGCCTCCGCTGCATTAACAGATGGATTAAAAGAGGCAGAAGGCATCATGGGAGCACAATGATGCAAGCTAGGAATTGCAAGCTGAATTATGGGAAATGTGTCCTGCTAATAACATGAAAGTTGCACATATTTAAACAATCATTGAGCACAAAGCACAAGAATCTGAAAGGGGACCCATTATAATAAGCCTCTTTTCACAAGATGTAATATAAGCTCAAAATACCCCACAGATCATGTTATAATTGCCCATTTTTGAGTGGAAGGAAAAACATGCCATGTTTCTTTAAATGCAAATGAGCTGCTGCTCCCCGCCCTACTATCCAGAAGAGGGCGGAGCCTGTACAACTCAGATACTCAGCCAAAAACGTATATCTAACAAACCATCTGTTTGGTTTTGATTATCGCTATCGCATCCACGCTCACGTAACACTGCAGTTCTTCATCATCATGAAAGTTATTATTTGCATGTGTCACTTCTGATGTTTTTCTGAGCGCACACATCCTAAGCTCGCGCACAGAAAGCCGGATGTCAGATGCATTTCAGATTTGCAGATGCAAACATTTCTCTTTTTGCTCTTAAACTGTCAAATACACACAAGGTTATGTCAAAAAAACACTTCACATAAACACAGTCGGTTAATGTCTGTGAACGTAAACGGCAGGGAAAATATATTAGATCTGTGTATTAAAGTAAAAGCAGTGTAATATACTGTACATACTGTATATACTGTTACTATGAATCAAACAAAAACAGAAAATCACTCAGTGCTCGATTAAATAACTAGTAGTTTTAATAAGAATTCATGTCTTAAATGAGGAGATAAACATGGAGGACTCAGGGGAGGAGCTATGCTAATAGGGCAGATTAGTGGGAGTGGCCTGTTCAAATGTGAGCTCATTTTGAGACACAGTTTCAGACTTATGTGGATTTTTTTTTTTTCTTAAAAAAAAGGAGTGGTTGGATTTTTACCATTATAGTGTAGTTGTCCACACACATTTATGTTCAAACATCATGTAAAAGTGAATTTTGCATGATAGGTCCCCTATAATCTTAGCCGGTTTGTCAAGGTCACACAGTTTCTTCTCATTAAAAATGGAGAGAGCAGACAAAGTCTGAGACTTTATGTCTAGAGAAACAATTAATTATTGATTCAATCAACAGCTCGTTTGGTCCATCTCTGCAAAATTCAATCAATCAGGGCTTCATTCAACACTGGACCAATTAACCCATTTCAACAGACCAACTGGAGTTAAACTCCCAATTTGATCCGACAGCCAATAATATCATGTGAAAGAGACATAACATGTTTCAGGTTGACCAAGATCAGTTCATAATCATTTGAAGTAAATTAGCCTCGTTTCTCTACATAAAGAAAACTTTCAATTAAACAACTGAAAATGTATCCTTACTGTTTAGAAGCAACAATAAACATTTTCTGAGCACTTTAAACCAGTAGACTCGTTGGTCTGCATATAATCAGAGCGAAATAAGTTAAGACAATTACTCAAAGCAGAAAAAGAAAAGGTCTTTAAAATTTTATCCGCCTGATCTCTGCAGTGCATCTGAATTTGCCTGCAACAATCTCAATAATTAATCTTTTTCTTTTTCCACAGCCTCCTCCAACCCATCGTTTAATTAAGACCATTTCAAACGCAAAATAAGCTCCATTATGGTTCTGGGTTGTGTCACATAAGTGTGGGAGGCCTGTGATTCTTCTCTCTCCCTTAATTAGGCCAAATTTAACCGAGAGTGTTTTAACAGAGGACAAAATGCCTGTACTTGGAAAGTTTTACGCGCTGGACAAACTAATGCTGAGAATAAAAGGACGCGCTTTCATCTCATATGTATGAGACACCTGTTACCAGAGTAAATCTGCTTTGTTTCGATTTGAGAGTTATTAATATGTGACACTTGCCTCCCCAATACGCACAGTACCTGACCATTACGCACTCGTTCAGATTCATGCACGAGCGAGTTGTGGTGTCTTCAAGTTGGTTCGAATTTTTACATGTTTTAGGTGATCGCTCTCATCCCCATCACGTTTCCAGCACACATTACGCACACGTTTAGAACTATGCATGACGTCGAAATAGCCTCATCTTCGTACATGCTTGAGTTTTGAGCTTGTTTGGATGTTTTATTTAAGCGCTAGAAGACAGTGGCGCGCGCGCAACCGTTTGGCGACTCCGCCGCGCTGCGTGCGCTCTTACCCGCGCGGCTCTAGAGGAGTACGGGTCCTCGAACAGGTTCCAGATGACCGGCTGCCACTTCCTCCACCTGCTGACGGTGCCGTCCGCGGACACCACGTCCTCGATGCCCAGCCGCTTGCCATACTCGTCGTCCTCGTCGTTGTCCACGTTCATCTCGAACACATCCAGCGCCTCTTCAGCATCCCGGTGCTGTCGGTAGGTCATCCAGCAGCACGGCTCCACGTCCGTCTCATCGATGCCCCAGAAGGACAGCTCCTCCTCGAACAGCGGTCCGCACACGTCCGCCGGGCAGTGCAGCTTCCCGGTCCGGTAGTAGTTGAGCACGTAGGCGAAGACGCCCGGGTGCCGGTCGAAGAAGTACTCGTTGCTGCGCGCGTTGTACTCTATGAAGCCCGGGACTTGTTGCAGCTGGTCCAGAACCGACTCGAGGTCCGACTCGGAGGCGAGCAGGGCCAGACGCGTGCCCGGCAGGGTCTTCAGCGTGGTCCGGTAGGTTTCGTGCCTCGTGCCCCCGACGTTGAGGATTACCCTCTCGTGGTCGTCGAACTTGCCCATCTCTCAGAGTGAGACATGACGCGAGGGGAGTAACGTTACTCTACGATGCTGTGCCGATGCTGGAGTACTCCAATAGTTCACGAACAGCCTCATTGAACTGAAGGATCAAGTCTTCGCTTTATTCCTGGCGCGCGCGAGACGGGAACAAACACGCTCACGCTCTCGAGCGCGTCTCTGAAGGGAATGAGCGCCTCAAATGAGCGCGCGCCACCGACCAGCCCTGAGCGCGCGGACAGGTGAAAGACACGGCGCGAGAGGCGAGCAGCAGCTCTTCCTTCTATCGATCCATCATCATCACCTGCGGCTCGAGCAACAAGCGCGCGCTCTCTCTCCCTCTCCCTCTCTCTCTCAAGGACACACCCTTTCTCTTCAGTGGCATTCGACATAAATATATTCATATAAATATGATGTCATGATGGTTGTCACAACAGCTCGAGATGTTCGAATGAGATTCTGAAGATTTTTAACAGTATTCAGTCTTTAATTAGTTAAACTTCACCACATTTATTTTCAGATTTATTCGAATAAAGTTTATTGCAAAAAAGTGTTGGAGTTTAAAGGTCGAATTGAGATTGTGGTGAGACAAAATGAAAAGTAAATAAAAGCCAAGAAAACATGTCATTGCATTGAGCTGTCCTAGAAAAAATGATTCTAATGAACCGATTCTTTTTAGTGAATCAAATACATAGAGAGTGCAACTAGTTTATTTCATTCATGGGCTCATGAACTCAGGAACTAGAGTTTGAATCTGTCTGATGAATCAATCAAAGCAGTCACTGAATTAACTTCAAGCTTCTTTCATTGACGGAATATTTTAATAAAATATATTTTCTTCAAGTAACCAACAAAGAAACACTAACCTATTTGTTTTCCATAAAAATCTACTACAGGTACAGGTAAATGAATAGTGTGTTGTGAACATTACGGGCATTGCATATAGTATTAAGAAACTAGATGTAGACCTATTCAAAGTGAGTAATACTGAAAAGTACAAACATCCATTTAACAAAATAAAAGTGGATGGTGTTTTCTAAACTGTGTAAAACAGGGTTTCCGTTCTCTAGGGCAGAGAGCGAATCACCGCAGGACTGAGCCTAATGGAGTGATTCATCATGTCTGACTCACCTGTGCTCATTACAGTATCTGCTGGTCTTCCCCACAAACAGAAAAAAGCCCCTGATTCTCTCACAAGCAGGAGCTGTGGCCTAATGGGTTAAGATCTGAATGGATGGATGGATTTATGGGCAAGACCTATGGATTGATGATGTATGGATGGATGGATCCATCTGTAGGCTAGACCGATGGATGGATGGATGGATAGATGATGGCTGGGCTAGACCTATGGATTGATGATGTATAGATGTATGGTTGGATGGATCCATCTGATGGATGGATAGATGATGTATGGGCTAGACCTATGGATTGATGATGTATAGATGTATGGATGGATGGATCCATCTGTAGGCTAGACCGATGGATGGACGGGCTAGATCTATGGTTGTATGGATGGATGATGGCTGGGCTAGACCCATGGATGGATGATGGATGGATGGATGGACGGACGGACGATGGAAAGATGGATGGACGATGGATGGATGGATGGGCTAGATCGATAGATGGATGGATAGATGATGGATGGGCTAGACCTATAGATGGATGGACAGATGATGAATGGGCTAGACCTATGGATGTATGGATGGATGATGGATGGATAGATGATGGATGGGCTAGACCTATGGATGTATGGATGGATGATGGATGGATAGATGATGGATGGGCTAGACCTATGGATGTATGGATGGAAGATGGATGGATAGATGATGGCTGGGCTAGACCTATGGATGGATGATGGATGGATGGATGGACGGAAGGACGATGGAAAGATGGATGAACGATGGATGCATGGGCTAGATCGATAGATGGATGGATAGATGATGGATGGGCTAGACCTATGGATGGATGGATGGATGGAGGGATGGATGATGGATGGATAGATGATGGCTAGGCTAGACCTATGGATGGATGTATGGATGGATGATGGATGGATAGATGATGGCTGGGCTAGACCTATGGATGGATGATGGATGGATAGATGGATGGACGGACGGACGGACGATGGAAAGATGGATGGACGATGGATGGATGGATGGGCTAGATCGATAGATGGATGGATAGATGATGGATGGGCTAGACCTATAGATGGATGATGATGTATGGATGGATGGATCGATAGATGGATGGATGCATGGGGTAGACCAATGAATGGATAGAATTCTATTTATTCTTTCATTTATTTTTATATGTATTTATACCCACATGTACTTATTTCCCTATTTATTTATTTATACATTTGTTTATTTTTATTTTTCCATGTGCAACATTAAAATAAGGGAGGATTTCACTCATTTTTTTCTTTATTTTGAATTTCCTCAGGTTCGGGCTTCCATACACCGCTGGATCTTTTAGTGTCAGTCTCAAAGCTGTTTTTCATCTTTCACTTTCTGCGAACACATTCACACTGAGTCAAAGCAGACAGGATTCACCTGTGCCACAAACCCTGAGGACTCCAGAGCAAAAATAGCAGCATTGAGAAGAACATGTTTGCATGTCTAAAGACACATGCGCCACACATGCATTCCCACACACCAGCGTCTTAATCCTGTTCGCAAATACGAAATTAAAAATAGTATCAAGACTGTTGGTTTGACATTCATAATTCATAAAGCCACAGAGAGGACAAATCTGCAAAACTATATAACACGTTTCTTTGAAACTTCCGAAGTCATATAGCCGACATCACTGCTTGATGTTTTTTCCTCCAATGCATAACAGAGCTAAAATTAATGTGTCGTGAGCTGTTTTGGCAACACAAATGAATGTGGAAGCTTCCTATGAGAATAAAACTGAACTAAACACTTTCCCTAAGGACATTTTATATTTTGTGCATATTTATATACATCTCGGTACTGGGTACTGAAGCTGTAATAAACAGGAAAGAAAACTCAATATAAACATCATAACTTAAAGTAACAATGATATCAAAATTAATTCTTGTTTTTTTTTATGGAACATTACAAATGATTTATCCGCGCACATTATTATTATTATTTTTTTTAAATGCAGCGACATCTCTTCTCTGATGATGTGTTTACTGGCGCGAGGGCGGGGCAACCTGTCACTCAAATGAGATCCTCCAATAGCAAACCACAACCATCCAATCAATTCCCCTTGACGAAATCAAGCCCCGCCCCATATTTGTTCTTGTTTGAGAAGCCATTTCGCTCTGATATAAGGAAGATATATGGAAGAAAAGACTATTGTAACTTTTGTTTCATGCCGACTTGAAGTTAATAGATATCTAGAGTTTTATATTTTCTGAAGAAATTATGTTTTCAAGGTTTGTGCAAAACTATCAGCAATAGTCAGTGACGCTCGCCTTATCAAACGCTGCAAACAATGTGTAGCTTCGCTGTACAGTCAACTGCAAAATGATACCAAGGTGATAGCATTGCTTTTCTTTTCAGACTCTTTATACTGACGTCCACAAACGCATCATATATTGGTCACTGATGCACCACACGGTTTTGGCGCTGAGGGAGTGCAGAGCTATCATATCTAAAACTGACCTTGATTTCAGTCATGCAATACGTCCTCCCACAACTGTCTGCGGTTATTTTAGACTGGGTCTAGTTTGGATAGCGCAGCAGATTTCGATGATGGGTCGCAGGTCTGTTCTGATGGATTCTGGACAAAAGGAAAAAACACAATGATGAATGCATTATTTTGTGCATTTTAGACCAAATAATTTTATACACACACACACTCACCTTGTTAGTACATGAGCTGGTTTGAATGGTTTATGCTGGTCATGAGCTGGTTTTTGATGGTCATGAGCTGGTTTATGTTGGTCATGAGCTGGTTTGAGCTGGTTTATGCTGGTCATGAGCTGGTTTATGCTGGTCATGAGCTGGTTTGAGCTGGTTTATGCTGGTCATGAGCTGGTTTTTGATGGTCATGAGCTGGTTTGAGCTGGTTTATGCTGGTCATGAGCTGGTTTTTGATGGTCATGAGCTGGTTTGAATGGTTTATGCTGGTCATGAGCTGGTTTGAGCTGGTTTATGCTGGTCATGAGCTGGTTTTTGATGGTCATGAGCTGGTTTGAGCTGGTTTATGCTGGTCATGAGCTGGTTTTTGATGGTCATGAGCTGGTTTGAATGATTTATGCTGGTCATGAGCTGGTTTGAGCTGGTTTATGCTGGTCATGAGCTGGTTAGTACTGGCTCAATATTGCACTAAAAAAAACTTTATGGATTTACTTAAAGGGTTATTTCACCCAAAAATGAAAATTCTGTTATTAATTCTTCACTCTCATGTCGCTCTACACCCAATATTTTTGATAAAATCTGATGGTTCAGTGAGTCTCTGTTGACAGCAAGATAATTAACACTTTAAGATCCTAAAACATTTAAAACAGTTCATGTGAATACAGTGGTTCAAGCTTAATAATATAACACAATGATAATACTTTTTGTGCGCCAAAAAAGAAAAGAAAAAAGACTTTTCAGCAATATCTATTTGGCCGTTTTCAAAACACTGCTTCGAAGCTTTACAAATCTTTTGTTTTGAATCAGTAGATAGAATCACGTTTCAAACTGCCCAAGTCACGTGAACTATTTCGAATCACATATGACGTAACGAAGCTTCGTTTAATGAAATCACGTGACTTTGGCACTCCTAACCATTTCGTCCCCATTCAGATGCGTTAAGGCCATTTTTTTTTCTTTGTACAATTAAAAACGTTAATATGATGTTTGCTCACCAAACTCTGTCTCCACCTGAAGCAAAACCAGCTGAGAAATTAATAAGTGTAGCAGCAATCGCATAATCAGAAGAGATCTTATAATGAAAAACCGTCTCGTGTCTCATTAAACCCCCCATCCGCACTCATATTAATTAAAAGTCTATTCCCAGAAAGAGACAGGACCAGGTACGAGGGCAAATGTGGTTAGCACATCCTATTAGGTGTGTAAACGCACTTGATTAAGGCTGATGGGAGAAACGCGGCTCTAATTGATGGAGGCAGATTATTCTGGGACGTCCAGCCCCTGTGGATTGAGTCTGGAAGGTGAAATCTCACAGCATTTATCCCTCTCTGTTATTAATTCACATGAAATCAACATGTCATGTTTGAGCTGCAAGTTATGTATTACTTCGCTGTGGGAAACAAGAGGTCTGAGGTGAAAGACAAGGGAAATTATTTGATGTGTTGCACTGTAGCGTCCTCTGTTGGTCGCACGAAGAACTGCACTCTCCAGGACACTAGTTTGTGATTTGTAGTTATTCACATAAACTAAAGAACATTTGTTCCGAAGTTTAAATGGCGGAGATTGACGAATGCGGTCTGATGCCTTTAAAGATAATTTTCATGCTAATTGGAAAAAAAACAGCATGTATGCTAGTTAGGTATGTTTTGGAAGCTGGTTTGAGCGGTCATGAGGCCTTAGCTGGTCATGAGCTGGTTTGAACTGGTTTATGATGGTCCTTAGCTGGTTTGAGCTGGTTTATGCTGATCATGAGCTGGTCTATGATGGTCTTGAGCTGGTTTATGCTGGCCATGAGATGGTTTGAACTGGTTTATGATGATCATGAGCTGGTTTATGCTGGTCCTTAGCTGGTTTGAGCTTGTTTATGCTGGTCATGAGCTGGTTTGAACTGGTTTATGCTGGTCATGAGCTGGTTTGAACTGGTTTATGCTGGTCATGAGCTGGTTTATAGTGGTCGTGAGCTGGTTTATGCTGGTCATGAGCTGGTTTGAACTGGTTTATGCTGGTCTTGAGCTGGTTTGATCGGGTTTAAGATGGTCAAGTGCTGGTCCTGAGTTGGAGCTAGTTGCTTAGGACCAGCACTTGACCATCTTAAATCAGCTAAGGACCAGCATAAACCAGCTCAAACCAGCTTTCATGCTCCAAAACCTACCTAACCATCATATGCTGAATTTTTTTCACTTTTTATCAGTCATATTCAAATCTGGTCCACTTTGCAACTTACTCTGGACAAGAACCAAGTTGCCACGTTTTCACAACAAAACCTGCCCAATTGCTACACAAAAATAGCCCAAAACGGTAAAACTTTGCATTCCAGGGGGTAAATATCATGTTATTTGGGGTCGCTTCTACGTGCAGACATACAAAGCGGTCAATCCCAGTTCAATCCACAATAGTAGACTGGTTGTGCAGTCTATTGTATAATAAACAAAAAAACAAATTGGACTCAAAGCAAGTTGATTCTGTCTTATTTTCAACCATTTGATGAAGAAATTCTTAAATGAGTCTTCCTCAGTAGCGTTCACTGTAAACATTACTTGAGCATCACCACTGGCAGATGTTGCATAGAAACCAGCCAATTTTTTTTGTGTGTGCAAATCGCATCATAGGATCTGTGAATGGCTGAATTATACGTAAACTTTGGCCATAAATGGATGCACGAGGTTAGAAACAACATTTAGTAACATTTCCAGTCAACCACTGATGGATTGATGTAATTTATGCCAAATTCTGACCCTTCCATCTACGTGGCAAAACAGAAATTGAGTTAGATCAGATCAGGTGGCATCAGTTTTGTTGAGTTTGCTGTTCTTACCTGACAGTAATGAGAAGATCTCAGCTGCTGTGGTCCATCCATGTCACACCATCTGTTATAAACTCTAGAGACTGAGCTGTGAAGATCCCAGAAGATCAGAGGTTCAGACTCAAAGCACACCTTCATTATATGTGTCTACATTTCTTTTAAATAACAAGTGCACATATGCATCTGATTAGCTGGTTAGATACCGGCATTAACAAGCAGATGAACAGGTGTGTCTAAAACATGACCTGAAAATGCATAAAACTAAAAGCACACAAACTGACCAGTTAGAGACTAATAAACCCAGAAATGAAAAACAAGTGCATTAATAAACACCAGCACAACACATTTTAAATTTTACAGTTTATTTAAGGCTTTCAACAGTTGCTTATATCAAACATACTCATCTGTAGGCTATACAACATAACACATACACAGCAAAAACAATGAGCACAGGAAGTACAGTGTCTTATTATTACATGCCATTCACATCCAATGATCTCCAGATGCTAAATCACATCATTCAAAGGCCATGCAACAAAATTATAAAAATATTTTTTAAACAGGACCAGTTGCATGTTACGTAAACGTTTTGATTTAGGAATCAGCTTTCATTTTTTTCCACCAAGAACGATGATTTCATTATTCTGAAAATATGAGTGGCAAAATTATGAAAAGAAGGGATGATTTGTAACTTCTAAATAATGTATGAAACCTATTATAAAAAAACAAAAAAACATTAAATCTGAAAACTGGCACAGTATGAGTATGATCACATTTAGTGTTTGGTATTTGATTCAAGCTTTAAAAAAGAAAGCTCAAAGCTGTAACATCGCCTTACTGAAGTTCGTTATCGAACACGAAACATTAAAACGTCCCGTTTGAGGTCCTCACGTCTGAAAAGCTTCAGAACACATGATTGTCATACCAGAAACATGCAGCTGTGTAAAACCTCCTCAACATGCGAATGAAACATGAACCGCAAAACATCACTAGCTGCCTTGGATACATTGGTGACGTGACTGCAGGTGCAAACTAACATTTACATGATTACGACCGATTCAAACTACAGGAGATACCGCAAACACCTGTCAACAACATTCATATTCACACAGCTTCATTACATAGTTGTTTGGCTATTGGCTGACATTTTTTGCCCGCCCACATGGCCTCGATGATGTCAGCGAACAATTTCAGAGACAGAGCAAGTTATTACAGATTATAAAGACAAACATTTTCTTATGTGGAAAACATCACTGATGAATCAGACCAAAACATATACATAGTTTGTTATGATGTGAAATATTAATACAGTATAAAATAACTGTTTTCCATTAGAATATATTGTTTAATTCCTGAGATCAAAGCTGAATTTTCTGCTTCATTACTTCAGTGTCACATGATCCTTCAGAAATCATTCTGATATGCTGATTTGCAAAGAAATATTTGTTATTATTATCAATGTTGAAAACAGTTGAGCTGCTTAAAACTGTCATGAAAACAGTGATACACTCTATTAAAAAAACAACAACAAAAAAACACTTTTATTCTGCAAGGACACATTAAAGTGACAATAAAAGCTTTTATATTGTTACAAAATATTTACATTTAAAATAAATCCTGTTCTTTAGAACTTTCTAGAATCCTGAAGAAAATGTTTCATTTAGCTTTTAACACTGATAACAATCATAAATGTTTCTTGAGCATCAAATCATCATATCAGAATGATTTCTGCAGGATCATGTGACACTGAAGACTGGAGGAATGATGCTGAAAATTCAGCTTTGATCACAGGATATAAATTCCATTTTAAAAGATACTCAAATAGAAAACGGTTCTGTTCAATTGTAATAATATTTCACAACATTACTGTTTTTACTGTAACAACTAAACGCAGCCTTGGCTTTTGTATGATAGTGTAATTAAGAAAGTAATTTTAATAATAAATGCAGTAAAATATGTAGACTTCGATCCATTGAGTAGCGTTCGCTTCATCGTGAGGAATTAAATAAATAAATATATAAATAGATCTGTCTGAATATCGTCTCAGTTACTCAACCCTGTTGCGTCTTCGTAATCCTCCTGTCAGATCTTCTGGAAGTTTCTGAGCGACGGCGACATCATCTACACCGATGTCGCCCGAGTCCTCGAGGGAGGGCATACTAGAGTCACTCTCACTTCCCACGTCTTCCTCTCCCGCGGTGTGTTTGATCTCCTCATCCTCATCTTCCTCCAGCTCTTCCTCAGAATCAGGTCTGAGCGCTCGGTGATCGCGTGGCTGCGTTTCATCGTGCGTTTGCGATTCCAGACGGGTTTCTGGAAGCTTTTCAGCTGCAGCCAAAGTCTCGATGAGTCTGTCTAGATTGCGTTCACATGTCGGCTCTAAAAGAAATAACCAAGTGAAACCAAAAATCAGAAACGTTTACATGCATATCCCAAAAAGACACTTAAATCACACTTTAATGTGTGTGGATGTCATAGTCACATATTCAGCATGATTTATTATGAACGAATGGCAGCATGACCTGTGTGATGTTGGCCGATTCACTGCTACTTTGTTTATCCCACTGTTTTGCTTACAGTATGTATTATTTTCAAAGAACTCCTTTGAATGTGGTCGACTGCATTAGATATGCAAAAACTAGAATTTGCTTTTGCACTATACATTGTTACACTATTACTTACTCACTGACATGACTGTAATCCCATATATGAAAGATTTACGTCCAATTAACATAAAAAGTTTGGAGTAAAATGCCAGACCAATTAGATTTAACAAATAAATACAGTTCAATAAAATGTCATTCTCAGTGGACAAATAATAAAATTGGATAAATGATAGTGCTGACAAATCGATTAATCACATCTAAAATGAAAGTTTGTGTTTACATAATATGTTTGTGTATATATATATATATATATATCGAATGCGATTGAGATTAAACGTTTGACAGCACTAATATATGTTTAAATATATGTATACTCACTCACAGACATATATATAACACATATAAATCTAATTGTATACACACACACATATTATGTAAACACAAACTTTTATGTTAGATGCGATTAATCGATTTGACAGCACTAATAAATAATAGATAGAAATATTATGTAATTTAAAAAATAATTTAAAAGTAAAAGTTAAAAATCATCATACTAGACTGTAACAAAATAATACTGCACTAAAGTGCTGAGAATCGTCATTGAGACTAAAAAAAAACTCAAAAGAGAAATGTCCAGATGATGTGATTGAGTGGGAAATGTACTTTTTTTTTCCCATAATGCAAACATTCATTCATCAATTCGTCAGCTTATTTGGCTTTCAAAAGCCTTTAGTTCACACAGTTAACCGTTTGCGACACTTACAGTGTTACATAAATAGTTCTTGATCAGTAGTGAGACACTGCGCTGTGACGCGTGTGTGTGTGTGTGTGTGTTAATTGCGTGGGTGTGTACGGGAGCAGATGTGTTTACCTTCTATCCTGATGTTTGGACACTCCATGCCTCTCTTCTTCATTAGCTGCCGAATGCACTGCAGCTGCGACATTATCTCGTTCTTCTGCTCCATGGCAACAGACTTCACACTGCAGCGCAACAGAAAGAATAAACAACAGGCAGAAAAACAAGCCCACACGGGAGGAAACCCAACAACGAGCCGGTCGCTATGAGCGTGCAAGAACGTTTCCATTTGAATGCCGCAAACCCTGCTCTGTTTGCTTTAGCATAGCCAAAAACAAATGGGTCTATGAATGCGGTTTAACCAAGAACATTCTTCCATGACTCAATAGAGCACATTTATTTCAAACGGATTTAAAATGAACTAACAAGAGCTGCACGATTCTGGAGAAAAATTATTATTTTTTTGTTTAACATAGAGATTCTGAATAGACAACTAAACAAAATAACATGTAATGTACTAGAGGTTCTGCGAACATGTTAATTGCTGCAGACTATTTAAACTAAATTTTATTACTAACTATTTAAATTAAATTAAAAGTATTTTTTAATGAATGACTTCCCTTGTTTCATTACTGGATGAATCAGCGTTTTGGAACGAATCTTTTGAACGAATGATTCAATCGTTTTTAACCGTCACTTGTCGCCACCTACTGGTGTAACAATGAAACTGATACAATCTTTAAAGCGTCAATTTACTTTCAAAGGCTGAATTGCGGATGATCGCTTCAGTAGACATCAGTAATTATGTTTCCATCCACCTATTTTAATGCACATTTTGGGATATCATATATATATATATATATATATATATAAAACGCTGGATGGAAATGCCAAGACGCCGATAAATTCCAAAAAGCTTATGGATAAAAAAATTGAGTTGGATCATTTTTTTAAGCAATACAAAAACATGCGCATGAACTACGATGGAAACACTTTTACTGAATAAATTCCTTGATGCGCATGAAAAAACACGTGACTTTGCGATAGGACGGCATAACTGGACCAACCAGCAGACGGATGTCGCTGCAGCACACCGGAAATCCTGTTTTGTTCATTCCAAATGCCTGATCAAAGTCTGTCGTTGAAGTGGATCGGAATAATTACCTCCCAGCGCCGCACATGATTGTGTTCACAAAGGCATCTGAATGCGAGATACATGACAGCGTTTATTGCGTTTCGTCTGCGCGCTGAGGCACAAATGATTTATATACGTTGGATTCTACGCCGCAACTTCCATTTTTCTTAATGATATTTATAGCGCCAGTTTATCAGGAAGTGACTCTTTTGCTCAGCACACTGGATGGAAACAGTGGTTTATTCGCAAACGTTTGATGCGATACCCCAAATTTACTCACAAGTTAAATTCGCAACTTTGGATGGAAACATAACTAGTGTTTTTATGCGAATCACAAACTAGTACTTCTGTGACAATTTGAATTACTGTAACTAATTGATGAACTTTTGTGAAAATGTTTCATATCTAAACATGACGACTTCTCTCTCTGGCTCAACAGCAACGCAGATCTGAATGTTCGCTATGATCGTTCTCGTTAAAGGATTAATAGACAAATAGCAGAATCGCTGTCATTTAGGAATAAGATCGCGTAGGTGTCTGAATCAAGATCGCAGTCTTTTAACGATTAACCGCATCTCTGCATTTTCATGTGTTTGAAAATCTACTTGTACTATAAATAACTCTCACCAATTTGTAAGCGGGTCCAGCTGGGTCAGTATAGAGTTAAGCATCTTCTCGGTCTGAGCCAACCTCTGCTCCAGCTCATTCAGCTGATTCTCTGGGCAAAAATACAAACACGTCACATTCTGAATATGTAAAACAAACGTTACGATTTTAGAAAAGCACATTTGAGGATTCTCACTCATGCACACACACCTGTCTCCTCTGATTTCTTCACTCCTCGAGCCGTTTTGGCTTTCTGAGCTTCAGAATCACTTGCAGACTTTATCTGCAAACACACACAAGCACCTCAAACAGCTACCCAGTATAATGAAGCCAGTTATAATGCATTAATTGCGGTACTGTACATGTGTAATATGAATAACAACAACGAAAATCACCACCTTTAGAAATTTGTAAGCGGCGAAGAGGCCGACTCCGATGGCGTAGATGGGCATGAGAGTGAAGACATAGCCCTTATTGTTGCTGTTGGATTTGAATTTGTCGCTCTTCAGCTCCTGCTCCATGAGTTTCTTCATCTGGTGCATGTTCTCCACACTCTGGGACATCTGAGGCGCCGCGTTCATGTGGAACTGAGGGTGACTTTTCACGCTACCAGAACCGACACCGGGACCAGCACCTGCAGGACAACACACAGACTCACAAAATACACATCAGATTCTCTAGAAATTATTTTGAACATGAAAATTATATTAATTGCTTCGTGCACGAGACAAAACATCTAAATTGTTTCTCAAATGCAGGTACAGAATGTATGTAAACATTCATACATATATTTAGATATAAGTTGAGCAGCTGTAAAAGCAAATAACAACTTTTACTAAAAATGAAAATAATATTAAACATCAGGATTTTATAACTGGGCCAATTTATAAATACTTAAAAATAAAATAAAAGTTACTCATATGTATTTTTACGGTTTAAAGGCACAGGGTGCATGTAAACATGCTAAACTTATATATGAATGTGTTAAATGTATATTAAAGAAACTATTGATAAAAGCAAATTAAATTTTACTAAAAATTAATTTGAATATTAAAATGATATTAAACGTTGTAATTTGTTTGCTGGGCGCACGAGATCAAACATAAATACTCTATTTAAAAATAAAATAAAGTTACTCAAATTTACTTCCGACATAGAAAGTTGTGTTAAAACTTATATCTAAAAATGAAACATATTTTTTTAGCTCTGGAATTTTACTTACATTTCAAGGATGAAAATATTAAATATTGGAGTTTAATTACTGGGACAAGATATAAATATCTAAAATTTTATGATATATATATATATAGTATAGTATATACATGTATTTTATGATATAACATTTATAAAATGCTTAGATAAAAGTTTAGCATGTATGAATTTAAATATGGATAAACAGCTTGCTCTGCACTTTTACTAAAATAATTTTGAACATGAAAATGATATTAAACATCGGCTGTATGAAGTAACAAATACAGATACAATGACAAAAAGCACAAAATGATAAGTTATACAATATATTGTAAAACAAATATCAGTAAAGAGTCAGAGTAAACAAACTGTGCTCGTGCCCGAACCTCTCTTGCTGACCCGCGGCTCGAACGACTGTCCGTCTCTGCTGCTGCCGCCGCTGAACATGCGCGGAAACAGGACGAACACCAGCAGGACCGCAGTGAACGCCATGACGAGCTGCTGTGAGGAGGACAACACCATCTTTGTATTAGGAACTAATCATATACGGGAACGATTTCCTACACTGTTGACAAAATCTCTTCTTCTGTTTGTGTGTAACGAGAGAAAAACCGCGAGAGCGCCACTACTGACCTCTACAGGACTGGCATGAAATTACATCTTTACAAAACGCGCTCACAATTCTGACTTTTTCCCTGCGTGATATAAAGTTGCAATTGCGAATTATAGAGTCAGAATTATGAGATATAAACTCGCAATATTGAGAAAAGTCAGAATTATGAGAAATAAACTCGCAATATTGAGAAAAGTCAAAATTATGAGATATAAACTGACAATATTGAGAAAAGTCAGAATTATGAGATATAAACTCACATACTAAATTCACAATTTCAAGAAAAAAAGCCAGTATTGCAAGTTTATATCTCCCAATTCTGACTTTATAACTTGCAATTGTGAGTTTAAATCTCGCAATTCTGAGAAAAAGAAGTCAGAACTGTGAAATGCGAACTCACATTTGTGAGGGGAAAAAACTAATTCTGAGAAAAAGTTGCAGTGACCTTTAAAATGACTCACAAACAACTATCAGAAAACATGAAAACAGTCGTGGATCATCAGGTCATGACAGGACAGTTCAGTTGACAGTTGGACAATTTTTTATAAATTCAGTCATTTTGTCTTGTTCAGGACAGAATTAAATAAAAATAACAACATTTTTATGATCCTCTTAAAAGTATTAAAATGTTGATGAAACTGAACTCCACTTTTTCAGACGGTCAGAGTCAGAGAATCACCAATCGCTGTTTAAAGACATTAAAATTCAAAGTAATCACTTTGGTAATCTAAAACACTTTTCAGATGTAACTGTAATCTGATTACCACCCATTTAAAATGTAACTAATGAAATACAGTTTAAATCAAGACTAACCTGGCATACACATGACGCATTATCAATTTTTGTCTTCATATCTGTTAAAGGATTGTTAGGCTGCATAGATCAGGTCAGCCGGAACCAGGAACACTTCCTATAACACCGGATGTACTCGTTACATCAGAAGAAGAATGGCGTCTACGCTAATTTCTGTCTCTCTGCTTATCCCGAGGTTTACCAATATACGTGATTGGCTGGATCCGGGCCGCGTCCGGGTCGGACGGGGAACCTGTGCCTGTGTGCGGCACCAGCGTGGCCCTGTGGTGTCGGCGGAGACTGTGTTAACTAGCTCATCCTTTGTGAAGACCTTACCGACTCATCAGCCAGTGGCACATATCCCAACAAACCGTCCCATACCGGCGTGATCAAAAAGATCTTAAACTAGATGGAACAGATTAAATATTTTGACTGTTGCGATTCCAAATCGGTTTAATGACCTGTAACTCTGCCTGAGTATCGGACAAGTGTTCACTGTTGGCCAGAGGAGAACTGACCCCCCGACTAAGCCTGGTTTCTCCCAAGGTTTTTTTTTCTCCATTTGTTGGAGTTTTGGTTCCTTGCCGCTGTTGCCTTTGGCTTGCTTAAGTTGGGGACACTTGCTTGATATTCAGCAGTGTTTTTAATATGCCTGCATTGGTGTCGTTGTATGTGAACTGAGCTGAGCCGGACGATTACGTCACTGTTTTCTCCAGTGCTGATATACCTAAATTAACTAGACTAATAATACTGATCTTTGCAACTGAATGAATCAATAATATATACACAGTAAAATCCCCAGAGTTAAATCAACTCTGCTCAGATAACATTTGGTCCCTCTCTAAATAGTGTTAAAGTAACACTGAAGCAGAGTTGAAGTTAATGAGATAATTAAACAATTAATTAAGCGACGATTGAACATTAATGATGAACACCTGCTGTTAACAAGCAGAATCACTAAAGAATAGAGAAACACAAGAATTACAACTGACTTCAGCCACAGTCTTAGATGAAATCAACTGAAGATAAAAGACATTCTGAAGAGTGTTACTTTAACACTAGTTCAGTGTTACTTTAACACTATTTAGAGAGGGACCAAATGTTATCTGAGCAGAGTTGATTTAACTCTGGGGTTTTTACTGTGTAGAATAAGCTGCACAATGACACCATTTTCCTCGGGAGCTGCTGTGCAGCCAAAATTATTTGCCAATTATTACTGTAAAGCTGCTTTGCCACAATTTGCATTGTAAAAAGCGCTATATAAATAAAGGTGACTTGACTTGACTTTGTATTTTAAATATGTAACTAAGTTACTTCTATTTCGTTACTCCCCAATCCTGCAAATAATAGGCTTGTTCGAGATGCATCGGCGCTGCGCAGACCGATCGGCGTATGACATCAAAGTGAGTCTCTTTTGAGTCACTCTCGCTGTATTTTGATGTCATATGCAGTTCGGTCCGCGTAGCGCCGATGCATCTCGAACAATCCTCCATGTCCTGCAATATCTTTGATTTCCCAGCATCTTCTGCATATTTGAACCCCAACAATGACTGTATGATTTTGAGATCCATCTTTTCACAACACTGTTTCCTTCTGGAGCATCTGTGAATATTTGAAGCTGTTGAAATAGTTGTGTTTGAGTCCCTCAGTTGTCCTCAGTGTGAAAAGACGGACCTCAAATTCATACAGTCATCGTTGAAAAGGGTTCAAATATGCAGAAGATGGATTTTTCTTAAGAACAGAGCTCATCTAATGCTACGCCATGATAGTATGCCATTTCAAACACAGCCAGAGTCTCTTCTTTCTGACATATCATGCGACGAGAATGAAGCAAACAGACACACAAAGGAGATGGGTTCAGAGTCGTGGGATTTATGAAGGAGTTGTATGGTGACATGCCAAAATGTATTGTGATCGCAAAGAGGTAATGATGGTTACCACACCTTCCTCCTTGTATTGGAACAGAGTGTACTGTACCGTGCATTAGCTTATCATGCTATTTGGCATCAGTCTGGCCTTGGATGGTTGCAAATATATTAAAATCCACTTGGTCCTTATGCTTATAAAACTGGGTTGACTGCCCCAATGTTCTTCAGAAAAATCCTCCAGATTCGGCACATTCTCAGGTTTTGAATGAACACGATGTGGACGCGTTTTTAGTGAGCTCCTTGCAGGTGAAATTTCAATGAAATAACATTCAGACCAAGAGGTTTTCCAGCATCTACTGCATATTTGACACCTTTCCAACTGTATGATCTTGAGATCCATCTTTTCACACTAAGGACAATGAGTGACTAACACACAACTATTACAAAATGTGAAAACATTTACTGATGCTCGAGAAGATAACAATGCATTAAGAGCAGGGGGTGTAAACTTTGTGACACTTTGTGAACGAGACGCAATTTTTAAGAAATCCTCAATGACGAAATACGTGCCTAGAAAAATAGTCTGCAGGTGCATTTGAAACGTTTTAACTAATCATCTTGTAATGAATCTCATTTCAGTTCAACTTTCTGAGTATGAATTATCATATGCGGTAAAAGACAACAATACTCAAGGATTTACTACAAACTCAACGGTATGATATGATGTGAGTCTCTTCAGATCTTACTGTACATGATTTATGAGCTCCTACAACTTTTGAGCTCCTAACTGAACTGTACAATACTGTAAGTGCAACCATAGTCAAAGTACTCTCTCGATATTCAAAGTGCAAAAAGAGACCAATAAAAAGCATTATATAGAATGAAGAGACGGTTACAACCACACAATCCAACCCAGGGAGCTGCTTTCAAAAATTTTGAATGCTCGTTCGCATTTTCGCACATACTTTGTATACAGGTGCGGGGCGGAATCCTGTAAGATCACTCAGTTGTCAGATGCTTTCAGGTTCTGCTGCGAGGCAAATTCTCAGCCATTCCTGTCAGTCACGCACATCTATCAGATCACACATTTGTCAGAAGCTTATAGGGGACATACTGTTGTGCCACGAATGCAAAAGTGACTTGTCAAAGCCAACAACTGATTCTAGGTCTCTTACACATTAGCAGAAGTCATGAACTGTCATACATAATCACCAGAAGCCAGGACATCTTCATTCCAGGCTTTGTGGAATGGTTCACAAACTTAGAAGGGCACTCAGTTTCTTCTTGTTTCATATTGGCTTTGTGTGTAATATCTTTTTTAGACCTGCAACGCGTTTCCAAGAATGGTTTCGATCCATTAATTCCTCAATGAATTCGAACAAAAAATTTTTTATTCTCAACTGACTGCTCCTGTCGCATCATCGCCAAGCACTCACAACAAGATTGTTGAGATTGTGAGTTGAGCATATCTAGTGTGCGATTTCAGAAGCTGGATTGATTTAGCTGGTTTTGATGGAAGAGGTGAGGAGAACAGATAGTGATAATTGTGGCCAGATCAGTTGGTTTGATTATAAAATCTCCACCAGTACGCACAAAAGTTGACCCCAACCCTAACCCTAATAGGTATTGAAGCTGCTGGGGCTTTTGGTGGAGAAACAGACAGCGATGGTGGTGGTATGTGATCACTCTGTGGTCTTAAAGTGACAGCAGCCTAATAAACCTGCTGCTCTGTGTCATTAATGTGAATCAAACAAAAGAGAAAATAAATTACTGCTCTTCATCGAAACACTTTTTTAGCTTTAATAAGAATAAATGTAATTCATACAGTAAAGACTATGCAATATTTTATTTTTACATTTGATTATTACATTTCTATACTAACTCTAACTACATGTACCTATTATACCTAAAAAAACGTAATTTGTTTATTCATATTTTTGTTATATTGTATTGTTTGTAATTTACTTTTTTCTTATTTTGATAACAGAAATTAGATAATATGACACAAAATAACTATATCATGATATATATCGTTATCGTGAAATAACATTTCTCAAATGTGACTCCACAAAACCAGTCATAAAGGTCGATTTTTTGACATTGACATTCATACATCATCTGAAATCCTTAGTAATGCATATCCACTCACAAAAACAAGTTTTTGATATATTTACAGCAGGAAATTTACAAAATATCTTCATGGAACATGATCTTTATTTAATATCCTAATGATTTTTGGCATAAAAAAAAAATCGATAATTTTGACCCAATTTGGTCCTATTGGCCTGGTTTAGATTTAGTTATCTGTCCTCAGTTTATTCTAAGGCTATTATGTTATTATTGGTAACTCAGTGTTATGTAATCAGATTTTTTTTTCAACTAACTAGTAAAGTAACACATTACTTTTAGATTTTCAACAAAATATCTGACTTTTTCAAAAAAAAGTAACAACTTATTTTGTTTCCCCAAGAAATGTTACGTTGTGTTCAACAAACAAACTTGAACCAGGAAACGCAGGAGCACATGAAACAAAACCATACATTGACTATAGAACACCAGTCACCTGAAACTGAGGGCTATTCATCTTTTCTCTATGGCCCGTGACGCTTTGAGTGAATTATACGAGTAACTTCCACTAAAATGCACTCCCTAGACTTTTTTGAGTTCGTTCATAAAATGTTTGTGTTCCCCTGAGAAACTTTGCATTCACCCAAACAAACTGTGCAAATTGTTCAATATTTTTACCATTTAAAAGAACTGTTTTCTATTGTAATATATTGTAAAATATAATTTATTCCTATGATTTCGCCAGTCCTCAGTGTCACATGATCCTAAAATGCTGTTTTGCTGATTATTATCAACGTTGAACAGAAAGTTTAAAAAAAAAACACCATTTGTCTGAAATAAAAATCTTTTGTAACATTATAAATGTCTTTACTGTCACTTTTGATCAATGTAATGGATCATTGCTGAATAAAAGTATTAATTTCTTCAATTTTGCTTTCTATTTCAAATAAATGCTGTTCTTTTGAACTTTCTGTTAATAAAAGAATCCTGAAAAAAAATTTAACATTACAGTTTTCAAAATTGATGATAATCATAAATGTTTCTTAAGCAACAAATCAGCATATTAAAATGATCTAAAAAGCTTTTATCACAGGAATAAATTATATTTTAAAATATATTCAAATAGAAAACAGTTATTTTAAATATTGTTGAACAGTAGTGCAGATATAAAAATATTAATTTCATCAAAGGCAAAAAGTTATTCAAGACAACACCTACAAACCAGCCATCAACTACAAACAAATATTAAATATCCCAGTTTGCAAGTAAATTTGCACGTTTCCTCAAACAATAACATGTACAAAAAATGTAACCTGACTAGTCAGGAACATCTTTGACATTTAGAGATAAAGCAAAGCTTAGCACGATTTAGCCTCAAACAGCAACTCACAGTCCCTTTCACCTATGCACACAAACACACCCACACACACAAAAATGAAAAACACAGCCTCATGAAGGAAAAGACCATCACCAAAGAACCCACCTCTGCCCTCAGCGCCTACAAAAGGAAAGAATTAGTTTACACAACGCACTCAAATATGTCACGAAACTAGTTTTTGGGGCACAATATTCACAAGAGTTTCTCAGCTGTAATACACTAAATAAAGATGCAACAAAGACAAACAATTATAAAATATAACCATAAAAGAAACTCCAACCCACAAATGTCAACAATAACCAGAGAACCCTGCGTACGCTCGCAAAATGTTTGCGTTTCCCAGAGAAACTTTGCATTCATTTGCAAGAAAGCAGGCGTTCACATGCCAAATGCTTGCGTTCGCTCGCAAAAATCTTTGTAACTTCTGCGCTCGTGTCAGTGCAGTGACAAGAAGTGTCACGCTTATCTGTTTGAGGCACACTAATAGGCAGTTTTTACTTTTTTTTTTACATTTACTCAAAAAGAGACATTCATCATTACTGAGCTGATATACTTGGTATACTTGATATACAACTTGGACTAAAAATGTGTTAAAAGTGAAAATAAATTCGTGAGAACATTTGCCCCAGAAGAACTGAGAAACTGAAAAAAGTCATTCCTGCCGTTACGGTTCCACCCTGTTCCTGAACAGCACTCACTCACAGGCTGCGCACACAGTCTCTCTGGACTGATAAAAGCCCCTGCGCATTCACATTTACAGCAGACATCAAGACACTGCAAAGGTATTGTTCCTCCATTTATAACCTATAACCCTATATATGTGTGTATATATATATATATATATATATATATATATATATATATATAAAATATATGAAATGATTAGAAATTCATTAGTCAACATGAACTAATAATGAACTACACTTATACAGCATTTATTAATCTTTGTTAATGTTCATTTCAGCATTTACTAATAAATTATTAAAATCTTGTTCAGATTAGTTAATGCATTAATTTAAATATTAACATTTAACTTGTTAATACACTGTGAACTAACATGAACAACTGTATTTTCATTAACTTGACGTTAGTAAATACAGTAATAAATGTGTTGCTCATGGTTAGTTCATTAACTGATGTTTAACTAATGAACCTTATTGTAAAGCGCTACCCAAATCTTTCATTATTTACATAGTTTTTTCATGAACTGGTCAATTTTTAGATCTTCTTTCAGACTAGTGGAAAGTAAATAATCCAGTTTATTTTATCACACTTTATCTATTTGTGTCTGTAGATTTTAATGTCAATGCATATATGTATGAGATTTGAGTCAAAAAAAATTTTTTGCCATATTTTAAAAAGTATTTTTTCTGGCAGATGACAGTATTTTCTTATTTATGGAGTGATAAAGAGAGATATGGAAAATCCCCAACAAATCAAATCAAACAAGAATTTTGAACCTGCTTTATCCAAAGTTCAGAGTTCTGATCTGGAATTTTTTGCAAAATATTGTGCTCGAATGTGGCTGCATTATAACTTTACTAATGTGTCAGAGCACCAACGCTTAAAGCTTTAATATTAACCATGCTATGCAGACCATTTTGGTTGATTTAACCAAATGAATTCCACCCAAACCCAACACACTTTAGCTCCCTGAGAATTGGAGGAAGATATATAAATATCAAACAAATCAACCAGCAAGTCACACTTCTTTGCACAAATGCACACACACCCATATGCAAACCTTTGAGAATAAAAACAATGAAGTCCAGAGAGAGAACACAGAATATATACAAGTGGAAAACAAATGGAAAAACAAGGTAATTGACAAGACAGAGAAAACAAAGAACACATGTAATGACCTTGACAATTATAGGGTTATATACAATTATACAGGTTATACAATGCCACACTAGCTCATGGGGTACAAAGTACACAAGAGTTCAGTACATAAAGATTTGTGTGGCAAACAAGTCTATATTTCCTCCTTCTAACTGCAAACAATGAGAAAGTCACTGAACTGCTCACACTTAATCGGCACTTAATTGACAGTTTTTTACTTAAAGTAACGGAATTAATTTCAGTAAAAGCTTGTCTGCTTTTTGTTTTTGTTTGTTTGTTTTTAAAAGAGTTTTAAACCAGTCATGCTTTCAAGTTAAGCAATTTCAACTTTTTTTTATAGGTCAGTTTAATATAATTTAAGTTGAAATGCAACAAGTTGATTATACTTCATTTTTGGCAGAAACTGAACTTGAAGGCAGAAAAAGTTTGTTCCTGAAACAGTTTTAGTTTTGCTGATTAAAAATCTCTCCACATCCTGTTAGCAATCAGAAAGTTAAGCAGTCTAAATGTATTTATATTAATTTTGTCAAAATTTTAAAAATAACCATTCAAGTATGTGAATCTCACGCGCACACAGAAACCCACTTCAGAATTCTCTGAAAGTTATGTAATCAGCAAGTTATGTAAGTTCTCTGAAAGAACAAAATCACACAAAATTATGCCAAATTTTTCTTTTCTTTGTCGAGTATCCCCTTAAGTCTTAAAGGAGTTAAATAACTTCTTAAGAGTTGTGAGAAAATGGGATGCATGTCAGATCCGCATGATGTCTTAAAGTGACAGCAGCCTAATAAACCTGCTGCAACGTGTCATTACGGTTAATCAAACAACAAAAGAAAAAGAAAAGATCACTCACTGTTCTTGACTGAATAACTTTTACAACTTTAATATGGATTAATCTATATTTAATTTAAAATTTATGCAGTCTGTGAATTTCTGTATATTTCCTACCCATTAGATCAAATGTTTCAAATATACTGTCTTTGTGCTGTTTCTACGTTAATTTGGAGATTAAATGTAAAATAAGTACAATATAAAAATATATTAAAAATGTCAACACTAAGTGCGATTGATCACAGAAAAACGATGCGATTAATTCGTTTTCTTTTTACTCAATTGGCAAAACTTTGTTTTAAAACGTGTGTGGGACAGGAGTGGGGAAGTGGGTGCTAATACAATGATTTGTACAACAACAGTTGCAGAAAAAATTAAACTACTACTTCAATGTATTGACAGAAGTCACATGATTGTTTCACGCTTACATCTATGTCCCATCTGCACATTACGCCTATGGATAGATGGCACTACTTTATATGTACATGTAGCTCCTCCAGTTTAAAACATCCACTCTAAGTGGGACTCAAACCCGGGTCCGCTGGCATGGGAGGCGGGCGCTCAAACAAGGAGGCTAGAGTCGCTAGAATGCCGCTTGAGATCAGGAGAGTGAGGTTTACACACACAACTCTTACTAGCCTATGCTTGTTACATATATATATTGTCTGTAGATGGTGTAGGATCGTAAAATATCATTGCATTCGATCCAAATGACATTATACTCAGAGCGGTTTGTGACTCGAAATTATGGGTTTCAATCGCAACACTCTCAACGCCAAAATGAAGAGTCAGGTGGTACAGATCAGTGCTCTTCATGTTCATTATTATTGTAATATTATGTGCTTTGAGACATGAGGCAGTTTAACGCAGTCTCTCGTGACACTTTTGTTTGGTCCCTGCTGTACACCACGCACACCACGTGCACCATGTAAGTTTTCAGATCTTATACGCTTTCAAAGCTAGCTCGCTATTACTAGTCTCTCCAAAAACTGCCTTTAAGTTTTAAGTTTGAATAGGGGGAAATTTTGTCATCAAACAAAACATTATGACCAACAATCTTCCACTGAGCTTGAAACTGAATCTGAGAACTTATCATACTTATTGTATTATATAAGACCTTATTATAAAAGATCTGCCAATGCCAATCTCTAGATCGGAGCACAATGACATCTCAGGTCTCAAAGACGGTCCTGCGACTGCAGGCTGAAGACGTCCACACACTGAAAGATGGAATTAATTTCAAGAAAAACCCAGAGGATGGCAAATGTTACATCATTTACAAAGCCAAAGACAAACTACGAGCATGTAGAAACCAGTGCAAACACCAGGGTGGACTCTTTATTAAAGATATAGAGGACATGGATGGCAGGTGAGTGAATCTAAAGTGTGTGTGTGTCTGTGTAAATAATGTAAAATGCATTATTATAATTCAACAGACATAGTGCAGGAAGTTTTACATTTCAATACTATAGAACTATTCACAGGAATCATTAAGTTGTGCTTGTGTGTTTGTGTAACAGAACAGTGCGCTGCACTAAACACTACTGGAAACTGAACGTGGCCACCATGGAGTACGTCAACCCTCCAGACAGCTTCATGCAAGATGAACTCGGTAAAATCATTGTTCTTTAAAAAGAGAGCGATGAAAATGACTTTGTGCACTTTTTAAAATAAATGCTCTTTGTTGGCATTGGTGGTTCCATGAAGAACCTTTAACATCGATGGAATTTTTGCACTGAACAATATGTTCTTTAAATTTTTAAAATGTTCTTCGCAACAAAAATGTTCTTTTTAGAACTGCTTACTGATTGGTTCTTCAATGGCATCGCTGTGGAAAACCCCCTCTATTTTTTAGAGTTTATAATCATATGATGTCACTTTAATTCCTGCTAATAAATACTGACACATAGCCTATATATACACACACACACACACACACACACACATATAGAGATGTATATTAATAGTATATTTGTTGGAAGCAAACACCCCAGATATCATTGTTCTAATGTTCCCATTAAGTTACAAAAACGTTATTTCTGTTTAAATGTTTTAAAAACCTTTTTTCTTGCTTATGCCAACGTTAAGGAAACATTCCATTTTATCATTTTGTAAACATTATGGGAACGTTACTTTGAATGTTCTCTGAAACAAGTAGTAACATAGAAAAACTATAAACACTAATACAATTGAGTTACATTAAAATATATCCTGGCTCTTCCAAGCTTGATAATGGAAGTGAAGGGGAGTTGTATGCTGGAAGCTAGTCATTATAGTTTATTAAGTTATAAATATAGATTTTTTATATATATATATATATATACAAATACCCATCGCTTCGCTTCAGAAGGCTTACTTCCTCTGGCAGTAACTTGAGCTGCTGCTCGCTAATCTCATGAGCGACGACCGCATCTCACAGATAATGCTACACAATAAATTAAAAGATGACACACATAGTAGGGTTTGTTGTAAGTCTAAATAAACTATTTATTGACGTTCAACTAAATTGGTTAATTTTCTTCTCAAAACTGGCATCTGTCGATTGATAATAACGCAGGCGGAAATTCATTTACGCTACTGTAATTGGAGGATATGTTGACATGAGGACTGTATTATTGTATTTATGTGTGTGTGTGTGTGTGTGTGTGTAGAGGCAGTGCTGTCAGACACTGACGGTAGTTTAGAGCTGGTTGAGTTGAATCCTCCAGACCCCTGGACCACAGAGCCCAGAGAAGCACAAGAGCTGCACGCTGGAGAGATCACGGTAAATCACACTCATCAATGATCCACGCTGGTCAGAACATTCAGTTCCTCATTAGCCATCGGCGCTTCCGCCACAACACCCAAATGAGATGATCTTTATATCTCAATCACTGCACATGACAGCATATTACCCTTCCACTCAAATCTCTTCAGGGAAAACAAAAACATCCAGTGAACAATCTGCTCCAAATGATCAAGATCGTACAGACATGATCCATGTTCATTTGACACGTTTGAGTGTAAATATGTACAAAATGTTGGCAAAACACACCATACATCAACGTGTCTCCAATGCAAAAATGTATGATATAAATGTAAAAATACTATTTGTACTATATCGCAGAATTTACTTTGCAATAGGTGTAAATAGTTAGATGCTATTTATACTTAACGCAAATTGTGGCAGAAACTATTTGCACCTCGGTGTACTGTAATAGTCCCTATATTATAAAGCAATATGCAATAATAACAACATATTCCTTGTATACGTGTCAGGCGCTGTGTAGGCTGTAAAAAGCGCATGCTCTTAAATGGAGTCCTCACTAGGATGTCAGTGAATTACAGGAAAGGAGCTCAGGAAATAATTACGCTCAACATAGAAAAACTCAGGCCATGAAATAAATAAAGCTGAAGGCTTAAACACAAGAGGAGCGTAGACAATGTCTAACAGAACAGGTTAACAGCCAGGGAATCTAACTAGGGAACAAAACGTCATGATAATAAAACAGAAAGTAACTGTTGCTGTATGATTCTATTTATTAAAATCATAAATGAATGCTTCCTTATTGGGACATTACTTGTCCTTATCCCTAACATTAAACGTAAAACAGAAACGCATCTCAATACTGATATCTGACAGGAAAATGGAGAAGAATGAGTTTGGAAAAAGGCGGATTTAAACCCTCCACGCCCCAGGATATCTTTTGTCTTATTGTCTGGCTAAATTACACAACATCATAAAATATGGAGATTATTTGGACAGTCTCCTATTGTTTGCTAAAGGATGATATTATCTTCCAGTAAACAACAGGTGTTTAAAGTTCAATGGCAAACTGCAGTATTCTCTAGTGTTCTAAAAGCTGAGTAAATCACACTGACATTCAGCTGATGCTCATGCTCTTACCATCGACCATTTTGGGGTTTTAAAAGAATTTAAAACTGTTATTCAGCTAGAGTGCATTAAATTGACAAAAGTGACATTAAAGACATTTTATAATGTTACACAAGACTTCTATTGTTTTCAACCCTCTATTCAGAAATGTATAGAAATGTTTCTTATGCAGCAAATCAGCATATTAGAATGATTTCTGAAGGATCATGTGAAGGATAACCTAGTCCCTAGGATAGTTGTTACGCTTTGCTAGTGATGTTTGTGATGTCATGTTTTCACGCACTGAAAAATACATCGCGGAGCAAAGAGGACACTGACAACACGTCGACAGTCAAGAGCAGGTTACATTTGATATGAAACAAAGTTTAAACAATAAATAGCGTCTAGTGTTGCTGCAGCTCCTCGTGAAGCGATCATCTCTTCATACTAGTTCATTTATAGCATCAAATAAACATGAATGAACATCAGAAGGAATGTTGTTCCAAGCGCGGAAAGACGTGAGTACACACAATTTTTCAAGTTCACCAACGTTAATCTACTAACTCCACCTGACTGCTTTGTCGGACAAAATGGCAGATTTGGGGTTATGATTGGTCAGATCGTCTGTCAATCAAACTGTTTGCGAAGGGTCAATTCACACCGTACCGACAGACGCAGACCAACGCCAACAGTCACCAGATTTCGTCACTTCTCACACATTCTAATTCCAATTCCGCATGTTCAGTCGGTGAAAACGAACCCCAGCAGATGCCAACAGACTCCCGAAAGAGACCAGATCGTAATAAACAGTTGCCGAAATAAGTAAACAAACACATTCATGTATTTGTTTCAGCTAACGTACATCACACACGCATGTATGGAGCTTAAAGCGGGGAACAAGACTATGATGTTTGACCCGTGGCTCACGGGACCAGCGTTTGCGAGAGGCTGGTGGCTCCTTCACGAACCTCCGGCTGATGCCATGGACCGACTCAGTCGGGCAGATCTCATTTACATCAGCCACATGCATTCAGATCATCTGAGGTTAGAGTCTGATCTGCCATATTATTATATTATATTATGCAACAACAACCTTTTAAAATCTAACTTTGCATGTTTTTTCTATCAGCTACCCAACTTTGCGACAGCTTTCCGAGAAGCGTCCGGATATTCCCATTTACGTTGGAAACACTTCACGGCCGGTGTTCTGGTGAGACTGAACTCTAGATACAATATTAAAAATAAAGGTTCTTTTTTTGGCACTGATGGTTCCATCACTGGAATCCTTCCATTCCACAAAAGGTTCTTTACAGTGGAAAACGCTTCTGTAGATTTTTAAAACATTCTGTCGTTCTTTTAAGTTCACTGAAAGGTTCTTTGGGGAACCAAAAATGCTTCATTGCTGCAAAAGACTCCTTTTCAAATGTAAACATTCATTTTAATTGTGCCTCATACTTTTGAAACAAAAATGACAAACATAAAGATGACAAACGGCCACTTTGAAATAAAATATGTTCTTGAAGTAAAGCAACTGACATTCTAAGTAATATTGCAATAATTTAACAGCACATTTGCACATTTGCTGATAACATTTTGTGTATATAAAAATTGTAACATGTAGTTTCATTATGATTTGGTTCTTTTTCCTGTTCTGTTTTACCTGAATTCACTGTGCTTATTAGTTTCCATATTTCCTGATATACACTCCCGTTCTGCTTTCTATCTGATTATTTACGCCTTCAGTTCTCGTTTTGGTCCCAGTTCCGTTTATTTTTTGTGGTTCCTTTTCCACTGCAGGATCTCACCCCTGACAAAAATGATTTATATTATCATTATTATTAATTACCGTAATTATAAAAAATAAAAAAACATATAACTTTATAAGTTATAAGTACTTCCACTGCTTTAAAGTCTTTTCCAAAAAGAGACCAAAGCATTCATGAATTACATTTTAAGAACAGATTTTTTTTTTTTTTTTTTCAAAAAGCGGGGTGAAGAGGTTTTTTAGTTAGACATTTTTATGATTCAATAAATTATTAGTTTTTATTTAACTCCAGTTTGTTTTATTGCAGGTATCTGGAGAAAAGTGGAGTGAATTTAACAAACATCAACGTGGTGCCGTTCGGCGTGTGGCAGAATGTGAGTGATTCGGTGGCTTTTTTCGCCCTTCTTTTCTACATGTTCTACTTCTCTTGATCTCGACTTTTGAATCATTTGAAGGTCGACGATCACCTGAGATTCATGATTCTGATGGATGGAGTTCATCCTGAGATGGACACCTGCTTGATCGTGGAGTATAAAGGTATTTTTCTGCTCATTCGGACTGATTTTTCATGTTTATCCCTGTAAAGCTGCATCTGTATTTTATAAAGTGCCACAAATAAAGGTACCTTGACTTGATGTGACCCTTTTCTTTGCTCGTTCTCTGTTTGAGGAAGGACTGAACGCTTATATGTTACTAATTAAAGTTTTAAAAATAAGTTAATAATCAATAGGAAAAAGATGAACAGAGAGAAGCCATTGAAAGAGGTTTGGTTGCATTCTTCTGCCTTTATCTATACCATGTGACGATAAGCACATATAAGTGACATTTAAGTTAACGCACACATAAGTCATCAGGACAAAGTTCAAATGTAGATAAACCAACAACCCTTTCATTCATTAAGGGTTAAAGGGTTTCAAAGCCAACAAAACAGGACAAACGAGGTTTCAAAATGAAAACACTACAGCGTTCAAAAGTTTTGAGTCTTTCAGATTTTTTATGTTTTTGAAAAAATCTCTTCTGCTCACCAAGGCTGGATTTATTTGATCAAAAATACAGTAAAAGCAGTGAAATATTATCACAACTTAAAATAACTGTTTTCTATCTTCAGCGTCACATGATCCTTCAATCATTCTAGTATGCTGTTTTGCTGCTCAAGAAACATTTCTGATTATTATCAACGTTGAAAACATCGTAGACATTTTTTGCAGGATTCTTTGATGAATAGAGAGTTCAAAGCATTTATTTGGAATAGATGAATAAAAGTATTTAATTCAACAACAAGCAAAAAATGTAAATAAAAGTGATGAAGCACCTTATAATTTATGGTGATAAACGACGGTTTTTCTGCTCAGTAAAGCATCTAAAGCCCATCAGAAATGCACACCGGTTGGATAAACTCTAAAAAAACACATTCCAAGGTCACATGATCCTGAATACGGTGGACTGCACCAGACCAAACAATGGACGTCTTCCACACGGTGTTGACGTGATGATGAGCGACTTCGCCGGTGGCGCCTCCGGTTTCCCCATGACCTTCCACGGGGGCAAGTACACTGGTGAGTGACTCAAAGTCCCTTTAAGGTCATTTCACACGGCGGCCATCTTTAAATGCTATTTCAGTCATGCAAGTACAGCTCGTTTCTCTTCGAATGGGGAAACATCAAGCAGTTCACCAGTTTCATATTTGAAATCAATGAAATTTGACTAGAACTGTCTCATATGCTCAAATCATGACTAAAACGAAGTAGTTCATAGTGTTTTGAACGCAACGTCTTTGCATATCTGAAGACTTTGTTACACAAGCAGGTTATTTCTTTAAATCTATGCAGTACTGGAACAGGAAACTCTGCATTCTAACACGCGACTTTTGTTTTCTCATCTTTGACAGAAAGTTGGAAGGCAGATTTCATCAAGAATGAGAGGAAGAAACTGCTAAACTATAAGACTCAGCTGGTGAAATCCCTGCAGCCCAAGATTTATTGCCCGTTTGCCGGATACTTCACTGAAGCGCATCCCTCCGACAGGTGGATAACACACTTCTCCTTAACCTTTGTCCATTAAACTAACCTAGATGGTCAATGTTTAACTACTGTACGCAATTATACATATTTTAGGAATGAAAACATCATTAAAGTTAAGCTAACTTTCACAATGCATACATAGCAAACACATTACTGTAATATAACCATTCAAATATTTCTATATTTTTTATCCACAATGACACATTAAATTTCTCATGAAACTAAATTAATTGTTTATTCAGCAGCAAATCATCATATCAGAATGATTTCTGAAGGATCATGTGACATTGAAGACTGGAGTAATGATGCTGAAAATTCAGCTTTGATCAGTGGAATAAATTGCATTTTAAAATATATTCAAGTAGAAAATATTTTTATCAAAATTGTAATAATATTTCAAATTTTTTAGTGTATTTTTTGATCAAATACATGCTTTGGTGAGAATAAGAGGAGACTTTTAAAGATTTTTAAAAAGATGAAATATTCTTGTATATTACTACAGTGTATAACAGCCATCAAAGTGTATGATGAAGTAACACTCAAACATGACTAACAGGTACATAAAGGACACGAACATCAAGAACAGCCCAGTAGACCTGAACGAATCAGTGAGGAAGAGCTGTCCAAACACCTTAACCTGGACACCTTTACCCGGTTCCGTCCTGGATTTGGCCCTCGCACTAAATGACCCATCTAACAGGTATTATGGCTTTATTGGCATTAGCATGTAACATGGCTTTGTTAGCATTAGCATGTAACATTTCCATGGCTTTATTAACATTAGCATGTGTCATTTCCATTGTTTTATTAGCATTAGCATGCAGTATTCCCATAGCTTTATTAACATTCGCATGTAACATTCCCATGGCTTTATTAGCATTAGCATGTAGCTTTCCAATGGCTTTATTAGCATTAACATGTAGCGTTCCCATAGCTTTATTAACATTCGCATGTAACATTCCCATGGCTTTATTAGCATTAGCATGTAGCTTTCCAATGGCTTTATTAGCATTAGCATGTAGCATTCCCATGGCTCTACTAACATTAGCATATAGTGTTCCCATTGCTTTATTTGTATTAGCATGTAACGTTCCCATGGCTTTTATTTGTATTAACATGTAGCGTTCCAATGGCTTTATTAGCATTAGCATGTAGCGTTCCCATGGCTTTATTAGCATGTAACGTTCCCATGGCTTTATTAGCATTAGCATGTAATGTTCCCATGGCTTTATTAGCATTAGCATGTAGCGTTCCCAAGGCTTTATTAGCATTAGCATGTAACGTTCCCATGGCTTTATTAGCATTAGCATGTAACGTTCCCATGGCTTTATTAGCATTAGCATGTAGCGTTCCCAAGGCTTTATTAGCATTAGCATGTAGCGTTCCCATGGTTTTATTAGCATGTAGCATTCCTATGGCTTTATTAGTATTTGCCATAGAATATTACATTCCGATGCCTTTATCAACATTAACATGTAACGTTCCCATGGCTTTATTAGCATTAGCATGTAACGTTCCCATGGCTTTATTAGCATTAGCATGTAGCATTCCTATGGCTTTATTAGTATTTGAATATTACATTCCGATGGCTTTATCAACATTAACATGTAGCGTTCCCATGGATTTATTAGCATTAGCATGTAACGTTCCCATGGCTTTATTAGCATTAGCATGTAGCATTCCTATGGCTTTATTAGTATTTGAATATTACATTCCGATGGCTTTATCAACATTAACATGTAGCGTTCCCATGGATTTATTAGCATTCGAACAACGTATGCCAAACAATATGCAAAAACACTGACAATATTATTTTAGTATCATTGAGATACTGTTATAGGTTAATAGTTTTATTTAGTATTTAATTAAAGTTTGAGAATTATGTTGGAATGATGATATTTGAAAGAGCGAATTAAGCATGTAGCATGAGATTATTTCTGCCTGTTTTTAATTTTCTTTTCTGGTTTTAATATCATAACCATAGGAGTGCCATCACTGAACCGCCCAACGGTACAAAGATCTATAAGGACAGTTGGGGCTTTGACTTGTATGTGGATGAACTAAATGCTTCAATTTCAGCTGAAATCTTTAAATACAAAAGCTGGATCCAGCACTATTATAACTGGGCAGGATTTAAAGGCTACAATCTGGTCATTCGGGTAAATAATATTTTTCATAGCCAAATGGCTGGTGGATCCCACACATACACACACAAACCATAAACACGGCCACAGATGCGTTAAACTCGAACACTGTGCGTTTCTCCATCAGGTCGTTGAGACAGATGATGATTTCAAGCCCCAGCGAGGAGGTTACGACTACCTGGTGGACTTTGTCGACCTCTCTTTCCCAGACACGCGCCCGGAGAGAGAGCACGCGTATGAGGAGGTGACCTGACTGAAGTCCTGTAGCTCAGACTGTGATGGATTCGATACGTACTGATTTTAATACATGAAACGTGTGCGTTTAGATCAAGAACAGAGTGGGCGTGATGAGACACGTGGTTTTGAACGGGCTGCTATGGGACGACCTGTACATCGGCTTCAATAACAGAATGAGTCGAGATCCTGATGTTTACCACCACAAGTAAATCATCCCAATATGAAAAATACATAAGAGTGAATTCATTTACCATGTTATTTACATGCTAATCCCTAAGTACTTCAAAGAATACACTCTTAGAAAAAAGTGTGGAGTTCTAAATAGAACTTTAGGGTTCTTGACTCCATTTTTAAAAACTCTTTATGCCAAAAAGATTCTATATAAGGAGAAATGTCTTAATAGTTCTTAAGGTTTTGTGTGTTAACATGAGTTCACTAGTCAACATGAACTAAGAATGAATATTTGTTTCTCACTGGCAGGTTCTGGAATCATTTTCAAACAGAACTGCCACTATCAGCACCAGACTGGGATCATTTCCTTCAAACTGCCAGAGAAAAGGATGTGACAGATGATAGCAGTAACAGCTGTGCACTGTCTTAATGCGCGCGCACACACACACACACACACGCACTTTGTTATTATTATGATACACTTAATGGTTTTTATACTGAGCTATACATTTACCCTCAAACCTACCCATCACAGAAAACTACATTTTGGGTCAAAAATTTGGGTCCCACTTTATATTAGGCGCCTTTAAAGGTACAGTAGGTGATCTTGGAAATGCTAACATTAGCCTGCTAGCATTGAAAGTAGCATACAATCCCACCCTCCCACAGCTGCTCTCGGCAAAGCGTCACAAGAGGCGCGTTGAACTACCTTTACAGTAATAATAAACAATAAGAGACTTAATAAACTTAGAGCTTGTATACGACTAATGCAATTCATTTCGGTGTTACGCATAATTCCGAGTCTGAGGACGCGAACAGCTCCGGTTAGAACGTCGCGGTTCCCATCTCTTAATTACTGCAGTTACGACGTGAACGCAGCATAAGTTCGGGGTTTTCATTTGGTGGGGACTGTAAAAGGTTTCTGCCGTTTGTTTGCGGTGCTCCGCGACTGAAGTCTGTCTACATAAACTCTGCACAGCATGAAACGCACTGATGACGTACGATGTCAGCGTGAACAAGGTGTGTGAGGGAATGTAAAAACATACGTTGACAGGACTTCGAATCATTTCATTCAGACCGAATATTATAATTTGATCAATATTTTATGGTCCTACACCTTCCACAGGTGATCATTTATAAAAAATACATTTAAACCGTTTAACATAATGATCGCTATCAGGATATGATGAGACTTTCAACAAGAATAACAAAAATATTTCCGCAGAGAATCACCCATTTCACTTTTAAAGGTACAATATGCAAACTTTTTATATTAAAAATATCCAAAAACCACTTACACAGTGTTATATATTTTGTTGAGCTACGTACTTACATTATCCTAAATATTTCCAAGAATATGTAAATTCAGAGAAATTCACAATTTTAATTGGTGCCCCGTCCCTTTCTTGTCACTTGTCGCCTACCAATGATGTAATATCTGCGTTATACCTGGTTTCCGCTCGTGCTGCATAGTAACCATGGCAACAGACACGAACAGTAGCATAACTTGAGTAGTTTGGTAGAATGAAATGTCCTCCTTTATATCCCTCTCATTAGTAATCGTGCCCGGGATTCTCGGCCTCGCCCTGCTTCACACCACAGTCGTGATAAAAACATGCATTCACTCATCCATAAACATTATTTCCCCATAAACATTATTAGATCCATCTGCATGACAACAAGTTCTATGATTCCATACTCTTTGTTATGGTTTTGAAGAGTTTAGCGACCCCTAGCGGCGAAAAAAAACATTGTGCCTTTACCTACTGTTTATGTACCAACATTTAAATTAATCATTCGATATGATGCACTTACTGTGTACATACATGTTTTTACATTGTACTTATATTTTTAAAGATACCTGCACGCAGTCACAACTGTAATAAATTTCAGTAATTACGTCTATAATTAAAATGTTGATGTAATTTGTTAAAACCGACTCCCAATTGCAACATGAACGAGACAAACCTGTCCATAAACCGTATCCTATCTCAATAGCAGCACAAGTGTTTTGCAATACAACATCACCACAATTAGTACCTTGCACTTATTTTTTGATACAAGTAAATAATAGTTAACGACACCTAATATAAAGTGTGACCAATAATTGTTTAGTATGTTTATTTAGTGTTTTTAATTACAAGCATATCAGCATGTCCTCCTAATGTCAGTGGCCTGAAACCTGAAAACACACTACTTTAAGGACTTTAATGTAGGTTAAACCAGTGCGCACACACACACACACACACACACGATCAGTGTCATTTTTCTGGGTCACAATGTTGTTTATGTGGTTTTGGGGGTTTGAGGGGAGGGATACTGATGCTGGGAAATCTTACGTTTGGAAACTTCTCATCTGTTCATCTTATGCACACCTGCGGTTATGTAAAAATGTATGAAGTTTCTCTAGAATACTTAATTCTGTGCTCAAATAATTTTACATAATGATGCTAAACAGTAAAATTGTTTGTTTTCCCAGGCATTTTCTTCATAGTTGTATGCCTCTTTACATCAGGTTAAGTTTGCTATGTTATTGTTTGCTATATTATTGTCAATTAAGTTAATTGCTTATTTATGAAATGGGTTTGAAATGTTTGTTTGTTTGTTTTTGGCTGCTGGTATTTGGGAGACACTTTGTTTAAAGTCACATTTTACCATCTCTGAGTATTTAGGATGACTTACTGAACAAACATTATGAGATAGTGATCACTTTATGATCAACAACTTGAATTACAATAAAACGTATTTAGCAAATAAATACTTTAAGAGACTGTACACTTTTTAATAAAGAGTCACACAGCGTGCAAAAGTCTGAGAACACATCATATTTATATTTAACTTTTCACTCATAATATTATGGAAGCCCGTTCCTGCCATTGTTGAGAAAAACAAAATATTCCGTAAGTCATAATAATGAGAAACTTTCTCATAATAATGAGTTCCAAAGTAATACTATTTTGCTAAAATAAATCTCGTAATAACGAGAAATGTTCTCATAATAATGACTTAGTATCTCAAAATAATGACTTAACATCTCATGATAATGACTTAGTATCTCATAATAATGACTTAGTATCTCAAAATAGTGAGAAACTTTCTCACAATAATGACTTAGTATCTAATTATTTTGAGATACTAAGTCATTATCATGAGATACTAAGTCATTATGAGATGTTAAGTCATTATTTTGAGATACTAAGTCATTATAATGAGAAAGTTTCTCATTATTTTGAGATACTAAGTCATTATCATGAGATACTAAGTCATTATCATGAGATGTTAAGTCATTATTTTGAGATATTAAGTCATTATTATGAGAAAGTTTCTCATTTTGAGATACCAAGTCATTATTATGAGATGTTAAGTCATTATTTTGAGATACTAAGTCATTATTATGAGAAAGTTTCTCATTTTGAGATACCAAGTCATTATTATGAGATGTTAAGTCATTATTTTGAGATACTAAGTCATTATTATGAGATGTTAAGTCATTATTTTGAGATACTAAGTCATTATTATGAGAATGTTTCTCACTATTATGAGTTACGGAATATGTTTTTTTCTCAACAGTGGCGGGAAAGGGCTTCCATATAATATAGTTTGTCATGAACAAAAAAAAAAAACATTTTCATTGAAAATAAACGATTTCTACTTTTAGTTTCAGACTTTTAAACCCCACTGAAATCCAAATAAATTTGTAAAATATAAACTACATAGACATCCGTGTTATTTTTGTATTACTATTATAGTTTATAAATATATTAAAATTATTTTTATATTTTCAGCTTTTATTTTAATTGTAGTTGCTTTTGTCCTACTTCAATTTAAACTTTATTTCCGTTAGCTGCCATGGCAACATTTCTCATTTTCATTTAACTTATTTAAATTTAACTTTTATTCTGATATAATTTGTAATGAAAAAAAAAATATTGGGAACTTTAGTTTCACAGCGATTCCACAGTAATATCAAATAAATATGCAAAATATAAATTACAATAGAATCAGTGTTATTTCAATAGTAATATTTAAAATTTATTTTAGATTATTAACTTTCATTTGATAATTTTTTATTTGTTTTTTTTTGTATTTCTATTTAGCTTTATTTCTATTTCAGTTTTAGTAATTTTAGCACTTCACTTCAAATTTTTTAAAGTTTTTCTTCTAATATTTATATTTTAAGCTTCATTTCAATTAGCGAAATTGTAATAGTTTTAGCTAAAGTCCCTCTGTGGTGAAAATGAAGTTTTTAAGGTTGTTTATATGTTGCTTTAAGACAAACCACGTGCAACTTCATAAATCAACACCATTGCTGAGTATTTTCTCTTTAAAACTGCAGTGAAAAAAGACTCCAAAAAAAACGCTGGTGTTTATGACATCACAAACTACCTTGTAACCAATCACGTCAACGTTCGGGCGGACTTTAGCATATCATTAGCCAGGTTTTATCCCAGTATATTTTCCTGTTGATATGTAAAATCAGGTAGATTTAACAATATAGTGTATTACGACGCTATGACGAACTAAATGCCTTTCTCCACATCTGAGTTGTTCAAAGCGTTTCTAACGATAGTGATTCTCAGAAAGCAGCTGTCTGACTGACATGACGAACAGGAAGATGTGTATCACAAGCAACACATTAGCAGTTTGATAACATAGTCTAGCAAAAGGATAATCAAATTAATTACCGTTATGTGTCCGATAATGCAAAGAGCGATGCCATTGTGCAGCGTTTACCTCAGTAAGTTGAGCAAGTGGATCTCTAAGTTTGTGCGAGTGAGTGGAGGCGGGGCTAATTAGCATATTCATAAAGCCATGTATAATAAATGAGGCAAGGGTGTAGAGTTACTTTTAAGCTGAAGAATTTTTTAGATGACAAAATAATACTCACAATAACATTGCGCTACGATGATAACAAAAACATTTCCGATCAGAGGAAAAACATAGGTCAAATTTAGCAGCTCTTCTGCTTTCACACAACAGAAACAGGAAACAAGGCGATATGCAAAACAACAGTTGCATGCAAGTGATGAAGCTCAATATGCTGATGAACATCTTAAATGTTTGATTTTGCACAATTAAAACTCCTTTTATGGTAGAGATACCAGACTCAAGCACTATGACATTAAAGTCCACTGCATTAACCCCGATTAACCTGGTGATATGCAGTGAAGGGGGAAGTGGTTTTTCCCACAATGCAGTGAGGTATATACGGTTTTGGCATCACACAAGAAGTTGCTCTATATCAGAGAGCAAACACAGAAGTGAGTAAAAAAGGCCAACATTACAACATCATACCTCCAACAGGAACCGTTCTCTCTAAATCGCCAGCCAAACTCAGTGATGAGTGGCTTTGTTCAAGTTCTGATCTCCGTCACAGTTCTGATAAAAGTGGTTTCCAGTGAGCCCTTCTTCGATATCAAGGATCCAGCGTTTATTGAGGAATGTGTGAGAGAACACAACGTGTACCGCACCAGCGTGAATCCATCAGCCAGCTACATGCGCTACATGGTAAATATGTTTTTGATGTTTCTGATCAGAGATCAGCAGCTGCAGATGGAGACTCAAGGCGTGTTTACACTTGTTCGGTGGCCTAGAGTAACTCCTTGAGGACATTATACAGAACGCATAGGAAAAAAACCTTCATGAGAAAATAATACTTGCGCAACCACACAAACTTATTATTATGAGAAGGGTGTTTTCCAACACGATTTTTTTGCGGGCGGAAAAGCTGATTCGGGTAACGTTTGAGCTGATTCGTGCATCACACTTATTCAAATGAACCGCACTGAGAGAACAGTCTCAACAGAGTTCATTCGTGTGAACACACCCTAACACATCAACCCATCGAGTTAAACTATCCTTTTAATACGTCTTACAATGTGTAAGATCTCTTAAATGGAAAGTCCTGACTTACTGGCAGCCGAAAGCATCGTCAGATTCAAATCTAGATTCAAAAATACCATTAAATTGGTTCTTGCAATTGAGGAGTTGTAACATTACCGGTAAACTAGATGAGAAAAGTTTAATGACAAACTTTGACGTTGGCTTGACAAACCCAGGTCTTGAAAGCTTCAAGTTTGAAGGTTTTATTTAGAGAAAGTCAAATGTTACTAGCATGTTTTCACATGTTGTTAGCATGTTGCTAGCATGAGTTAACATGTTTAGCATTTGCTAACATTATTAATGAACATGATTAACATGTTGCAAACATGATTTAATCCATTGCTAACATGTTTTAGCATGTTGATAGCATTACTAGCTTGTTGTTAACATGTTTTTAACAATATTAGCATGTTGCTAGCATTACAAACATGATGTTATTGTGTTTTAACACGTTGCTAACATGATTTAACCCATTGCCAACAAGTTTAACACTTTGGCAGCAATATTAACATGTTTTAATATGATTAGCATGTTGTTAGCATTATTAGCATGCTTCTAACATGTTAGCATGTTGCTAGAGCTCTCGGATTTCATCAAAAAATATGGTTCATTAGTTAAACATTAATGTATTATGAACTAACCATGAGTAATACATTTGTTACTGCATTTACTAATCTTCGTTAACGTCAGTTAATGAACATACATTGTTTGTTTATGTTACTTCACAGTGCATTAACTAAAGTTAACAAGATTTTAATAATGTATTAGTAAATGTTGAAATCGACAAAGATTAATAAATGCAGTATAAGTGAAGTTCATGTTAACTAATGAACCCTATTATAAAGTGTTAGCAAAATATCAACATTAATCACTAATGAAGTGTGTGTGTTTGTGTGCAGACATGGGATGAAGGGCTGGCAGTGACGGCGCGGGCTTGGGCGAGATTCTGCGTCTTTAAACACAACATTTACCTTGAGGAAGTGAGAAGGATGCACCCTACGTTCACTTCTGTGGGTGAAAACATCTGGACTGGATATCCATACACCCATTTCACAGTGAAATCTGCAGTGAAGTTATGGGCTGACGAGGTCGAACATTACAATTACTATGCGAAAAAGCCAAACCAGTGTGCGGAAGGAAAAGTGTGCGGTCACTACACACAGGTACACGCTCATGTAATGCTCAACCAAACACTACTGCGTTTAAACATAAGGAATCATAAATCTCTGCATCTATGTTTTCTGCACATAAAGGTTGTCTGGGCAGATACGTACAAGGTCGGTTGTGCCGCGCAGGCCTGTCCAAACGGTGTGGCTGAAACAAGTTTCTCAACAGAGCCAGCAATCATATTTGTGTGCAACTACGCAACAGCGTAAGTATGAAAACAAATGCATCAACACTTCAGCGCACCAAACTCCGGTAAAAATCAGCTTCGCAAGCTAATAAAATAGTGCTTTTCACCAGTTCGCCGGTTGAAATGCAGTAACACTTAAGATTAATTTTTTTAATCATCCCAGCTGACAAAAATATGTTCTAAGAACGTTTCTCTAACGTTATGAAAATGTTCTTTCTGAATGTCCTCTGAACTTTCAAAATGTCCTTTTTTATGTTTTAAAACCGTTTCATATTAAGGAAACGTCATTCTTCAAACATAACGGGAACGTTACGTTTAAAGGTGAAAATCAAGTTTTTAATGTTGTTTACTTGCAAATTCATTCTTACATTTGCAAATTCATGTTAGCGGCATTGACGAGTATTTTCTCCTTAAAACTGCGGTGAAAAAACCCGTGTTTCTGACGTCACAAACTACCTTGTAACCAATCGCATCAATGTGCCGTCGAGCTTTAGCATATAATTAACAGTAGAGTCTTGAGAGAAATCAGGTTATCCCCTTTTATTTTTTTGCTGACATGAAAAATCATGTAGATTTAACAATATGATACGCATATTACGATGTTTTGATGAACTTTCAAAGTTTGTAAAGATGCTGATTATCAGAAGGCGGCTGTGTGACTTGTTTCGCATTATGCTAATGTGTTGCTAATGTTTGTGCAACATTATTAGCTGTTTGATAACGCAGTCAAGCAAAAGGATTATCGTATTAATTTCTGCTAAATGTTCCACGTTGTAAAGAGCGATACCATTGTACAGCGTTCACCTCAGTTAGTTGAGCGAGTGGAGGCGGGGCTAATTTGCATATTCATAGAACCGCGTATACTAAATGAGGCAAGGGTGTAGAGTTACATTCAAGCTATTTTAAAGCATGAAGAAATTAATTCAAAGGAAAAAACTTTTAAATACGTAATTTTGGTGATCAAAGATGAGCTTTAAGGAATAAAATGAATAACTATAGGGAGACTTTAAATGTTCTGAAAGAATTAGGTGCATTAGACGAACATCCAATTAAAATGCTTCAGAAAACACATACAGAACAATGTATAAAATTTAATGTTTTGATAACATTATTAAAGACCAAATAACTTTGAACGAACGTTAGTGGAAGAACATTTGCATATTCATAATGTCTTATTGATCATATTATATTTTAGTGTATTAACAAAGAAAAGTCCATAAAATAGGGCCCATTATAATGGGTTAATATGAAATTAAAAGAGTTTTATCCATATTTTGAACTATGCATTGCATAGTGTTGGGTTTCAGAGTTGAAGGAAATGGTGTAAATTTTAAGTTTGCTATCGTAAACTTAACGGATAACGTCAATGCGGAAAATTACGACCTTTTCTATGGATGTTTTTCTTTGTGCAATGCTAAGAAATGAATAATCGTTGGCAGGTGTGGTGAATTGTTTGCGGTGCATTCATTCCTTAAGACGTTAACGCCTTTATATGAAGAAAACTGCATTTCCTGTGCTGTTAGCACACACCCAACTTTTTTTCAACAGAGGAAATTACCGTGGTGTGGATCCGTACAGAGCAGGGTCATCGTGCAGCGGCTGCGGTCTGGAGTCGTGTGAAAACAAACTATGTAGTAAGTGGTAATAACAAAAATACTGATTGTTCTCAAAAACCGCTTTACTCCACGCTTCTCTCTTTCACAGGAAACTCAACCCGCGATGCGCTGCAGAGTAAGACACTTCCTGATCTTTCAAACTCACTCACTATTATAAACGTCCGACTGTCATCGCAATACAGCAAGATTTTGTGTCTGCGCACAAATGCTTTTGTTGATGCCGGAAGCAGATTATATGTTATCAAACCAAAAACAAAACTGCACAAAACCACAAAAACATGCACTCTTAAAAATAAAAGTTGCAAAAGAGGTTTTTGCAGTGATGTCACATCACACCATTGACCTTTGAGAGAATGAAACCACTGAAAATCAACAAATGTTTGGTTGTTTGTGCATTTACAAAAATGGACAAACGTTCCTAATTCTGTTTACAATTCCGGTTCACTGCAAATGCGATGCCATTCAGACGTTTGTAAGAGCGACGTAGGTGTTTTTGGGGTGGTTGCGATTATCTTTTCAACAGCATACTGCTATAAAAGTGTCCCTAAGCATGACTGTGTTTGTGTAGGTTATAACTGGACTCCTGACTGGGACCCTGCGCTGTCCAGCTGCGGCTCATTCTGTGTGGCGGTTGTGATTATCAGACTCGTGTCCGTCCCGCTCAATTTTATCTGCGTTTACTTACTGCAAAGGCATCATAGCCTGTTTGCATACGAGTGAAACAGTTCGAACTGCAAACTCACATACAGACAATGTTACATTTCCACTGGGACAGGGAGAACGATTTAAAGAGATAGTTCACCCAAAAATTAAAATTGTCATTAATTCCTCACCCTCATGTCATTCCATAACCTCGAGACCTTCGTTCATCTTCAAAACACACATTTTTTGATGAAATCCGAGAGCTGTCTCCATATACAGCAAGTTAAATACCACTTTCAAGGCCCAGAAAGGTAGTAAAGACATCATTAAAATAGTCCATATGACCACAGTGGTTCAACCTTAATGTTATGAAGCGACGGGAATACTTTTTATGTGCAAAAAAGGGGGTCAGAACTCTCGGATTTCATCAAAAATATATTAATTTGCGTAGAACGACGTGAGGATGAGTAATTCATCTTTGGGTGAACTAACCCTTAAACGCACTTTATGCAATTACATGATTAAAATCATAATTAAGAAAATGATGCATTGTGATTTTTTTTTTTTTTGCACTGTGACATTTTCATAACAATTAAGCACATTCACCCCACAAATTCATTTCTGCCATGCAAAATCTATAATATCTATAATTCACAGGAATATTTTAAACACTTTACAATAAGTGTTCACTAACAGTTAATACGTTAGGTATAATAAACTAAAAATTAAAAACGTTCACAGAATTGTATTCGTCTTGATTCTATGTATACTAATATTTTATTTTATAAGTTATTAACAATAAAAACACAGCTTTTTTGCAAGAGTATTTTTGTCTTGTTTTCCAATGCAAATATCTAAACATTCTTAAATCAGGATGAGAAGCAAAATTACATAACATATAGTCTTATTCGCTGAAAAATGCTTATAACAAGAAAAAAAAAATACACTTAATTCAGAGGGAAAACAAGATTATTTTTCTTGCCCTATTAGCAGACGCTTTTCTTATTTTAAGCAAAAACTCAATTTTAACTTGTAAGTCATTTTGCTTTAGACATTTGTACTGGAAAACAAGACAAAAAATAGTGTAAAGTGTAAAAACAGTATGTTTATTTAATAAATGCTGTAAATATTAGGTTCTCTCATTATTGGTTTAAGGCATTAACTAATGTTCATGAACTTTATTGTAAAGTGTTACCAATAATTGTTTCACTGCCTTTAATTATGCATATTAAAATCCTAATATGATAATAAGAATCCTCCCTGAGAATTAGAAAAAAGTAAAACATCTGAATGAATTACAGTAGCTCAAATGCCATGAAATACGGCCTTGATTTGGGTTGAAATGTGACCTGGACATGTTTTTCCTCAATTAGTACATCTAGTCCCTTCTGTATAAGCGAGCGAGACTGATATCATTTGATTTATTATCAGATAACAGACAAATAGCCGCCCTACACATGGAAAAAAAAATGTTTGTGTTCGTTGCAGCAGCTGCTACAGCCAGATAACAAAAAAGGAAATGTGCCAAGCATTCTGGGTAGCAAAAAAGAGATATCTCTTAGCTCATGATGAACAGCACGAAATAGCCTATGAATGTCCGTACAGTTCACTTCACTGACTGGTATATTTATTATTATACTTAAAAGTATGAAAGACGATCAGTGACCGCCTGTCGTCTGCATCAAACAGAAGCGGCGGTTTGAGATGATTGTTCATACAGAACATCTTTATCCAAAGCAACGTCCAGTTTTGTGTTTCATATCTCTCAGATTTTATCTTCCTACAATCTAAAATACGATTGTGAGATTCAGCTTTTATAATGATGTTGACGAAGCATGAAATCAAACATCATTTATATAAACACATTGACTGATAGACACAATATTACAACAGGTGAACAGACGTCCAGTGATGGTCTGAATGTGTTCCTCCAGGATCACAGTCAGATCAGAGTTCGGATCGAGCGACGCGAGTTAGCTTTTGACTTTCTTCCGTTTGCCGTCTTTCGCTGAAGGCGTCTCGGGGTTTACAGGAGGAGCTCCAAGCTTTTTACTTTTTGCTTTCTTCACTTTTTCTTTAATGGCTTGAATATCAATTTTGTTTTCTGTGGTTGCTATAAAGAAGAGAATAATACACATTATATCATGAGTTCACATATTTACACATTATAAAGTCATGTTACAAACCAATATTACTAGTCTTCTGACCAACATCACCTTCGGAACATGCAGTTATAATAAATTGCTCTGGACAAAAGCACATGATAAACGTATAATATTTACATATATATTTATTTTATATATATTTTTATGATTTAACTTTATTTAAAAAAAAATTTGTCATTTAAATAATTAATAAATGTTAATAATAATAATAATAATAATAATAATATTATACAATATTAGATACCATTCTGGAGCTGGGTTATTAATTAAAACTATCAAAATAATTTATGCTATTTGGAATAAAGCTGAAAAAATAATAAATATAATAAAAAAATGTATAGTAATATTAATACTATACAATATAAGATGCTGTTCTGGACCAGGGTTTTTATTGTTAATTTAACCAAAAAAATAAAAACATTTCTCTTAATTGAAATAAAGATGAAAAAATATAATACATATATATATATATATATATATATATATATATATATATATATATATATGGGGATTTTTTAAAAAAAATAAATAAATAAAATTAGTTAAAACTGAAATAAAAATCTATTTAACATAAAAAGCAATATTTAAAAAAATATATATTGCTCAAAAGCTTATAACTAATAATTATACTAAAATAATATACAATAAAAGCTATTATTTCAAAATATTAATAAAACTATAATAAATTTTTTTAAAAAAAGCAGAAGTGACACTCATAAATTAGCTGCAGTTTAAAAAACACTCCACTTATGATTTCATGATGCATACAGTGACCCGTGATTCCTGTCTCGATGTTTTCTGTATTTTGAAGTATTTTCCGACACCTGCGGTCATTCACGTGTGTCGTGTTTCCCGTACCTGGTTTGGTCTTCTTCAAGACGGGCTTCTCTTTAGGGGGAATGAAATCTTTCTGCCGCTGCTCTTGTCTCTTGGATAAAGCTTCAGCCTGTTTCACCTTCAGTCCAAGAAACGAACAAGCGGTTAAGAGCGAACCAATTCCCATCAGCCACTGCATTTGTGCAAACGCTCATAAAAACCAACACACCTTAATTTCAGTCATCTTCTTTTGTCTCTTCTCGCTCTCTCGCAGGAAGAACTCGCCAGTTGCCAACTCCCTATCGATCTGTGTAGAAAAATATTTAAGTTAAGGAACCAGAACTGGTAAAAATTATTTTTTAAACACTTAAATTATTAATTAAATTTATTATTAAATTTAACTTAATTTATATATATATATATACATATATATATATATATATATATATATATATATATGTATATATTTGACTTAATTATTAAATTATATATTAATTATTTAAATTAATTTTATATTTTATTAAATTAATATAAATATAACAATTATAACTGTTCATTGTTAATTCATGTTAGCTCAGCTCTATTAAATAATATTAATAGATAGAACAACCCCGCAGTCGTGGTCAAATCCCTGAAGCGCACACCACGAGTGGCTTATTGCTCCCACGGCACATGATTTCTCTCAGGAAGTGTGTGTTCGTACCTTGCTCTCGGGCTGAGGCGGAGGGAACGGCGTGTATTCCTTCTTGACCGTCTTCTTCTTGGGCTTCTTGCGTTTGGAGAGACTCTTATGACGGAAGTCAGGCAGGAATCTCTCCCAACTCTGAGTGCGCAGCTCCGGGTCGTTCGCCAGCTCCCGCTTGATCATTAATGTCTGGAGAGGATTGAATCACAAGCACAATTACTGTTAGAGTCACTCATGATGGCAGTAACATCTCTTTGACTTACAGACCTTATCTTTATATGTTTTACACTAGAGCGGCACAATTAATCGTTAAAAGATCACGATCTTGATTGATTCGAATGTTTACAGTTCAGATATAAACTCTGATGTCTATGGTAGAGCTAGTAATCAAAATAGAGTAAATCACCCTTTGAAAGTAACTTGATGCTTCAGGTCAGTCTTTATGAGTGAGTCACTGAATCATTCATTCAAGAGATTCGTTCAAAAACGCAGATACATCCAATAATGAAACAAGTGAATTCTTTATGCTTGAGTCATTGAATCATTCATTCAAGAGATTCCTTTAAAAAAATGCTGATTCATCTAATAATGAAACAAGTCAAGTCTTTATGACTAACTGAATCATTCATTCAAAAGATTCATTCAAAAACGCTGAAACATCCAGTAATAAAGCAAGTGAAGTCTTTTCCAGGGTGTCATTGAATCATTCATTCAAGAGATTTGTTCAAAAACGCTGATTCATCCAATAATAAAACAAGTGAAGTCTTTACGAGTGAGTCATTGAATGTTCTTTCAAAAACGCTGATTCATCCAATAATGAGTGAATCTTTATGAGTGAGTCACTTAATCATCCATATAAGCCAATTAAAAAAACTATCCAATTAATTAAATATTTTTAAATAGACAGCAGCAATTAATATTTTGTCAGAACCTCTAATAAATTACAAGTTATTTTCTTTAGTTGTCTACTCAGAATCATGAATCGTTTAAAAAAAAAAATTTTGATTCTCAATTTATCCAGAATCATGCAGCTCTATTTACAACCAATGACAACTTTCTTTACACTTATTTTATAATATTACACAGTCTTCTGTGTACCTTTATGTTGTAAATGGGGTGAATATTCTTCATCGTCTCAAGCACGACTTTCCGTACCTGCAATAAACAAGCGAGAAACAAACTGAATTCTTTACATTCATGTAATTACGGCTGAACAGAAGCAGAGTGGTTATTTTTCAGTGTGAACGGCTTTAAATGATTAAAATTATGCCACTGAAAGTCTCACCTCCTTCAAGCCATTGAACGGGCCGAGAGCAGACACCGTGTTGCCCTGAACCATCACATAACAGCTGGTCAGAAGCTCTAGTGCCTGAAACAACAACAACACATGAGATTTTACCACACCAGATTTCACTTGAACCATGACAAGACACACCTGACATGCAATAAAACAAAATCAACACAAACATCTCTTAAAAGTAAAGAGTAAAAAAAGAAATCCAAAGTCCACCAGGGAAAATTTCGTTTTCTAAATTAATGAAAATGAACATCAAAACAATTTGAGTGAAAACTTGAATTGGAAAATGTACATAAATTTATGCATTTAAATATTATAAGTTTAAATGAAAAACAATCCCAGATTTTGAATGCATGGGGCTAGTGAAATAATGACAAGTGTAGTGTAATACGAACTAATGAAGTGTGACTGCTGTAAACTGAGCCGTGTCTTTGCCCACCTTCAGCGTGGAGCCCTTGGGGCCGATCAGTCTCTGTCGCCTCTTCACAAAACGCTCTCTGTTTCGCACAAGAGTCCCAATTTTTATGATGTCACAAGCCATGTCGTCTTCAAGTATCCTCACAGCCTGACATGAACAGGAAGGTCAGAAAGATTAGTTTGGGGTCTGTAAGACTTTAAAGTCTCTTATTCTCACCAAGGCTGCATTTATTTGATTAAAAATACAGTAAAAAAATCTGAAATATTTTTACAATTTAAATGAACTATTTTCAATTGTAATGTATGTTCAAATATAATTTATATCCTGTGATCAAAGCTGAATTTTCAGCATCATTGCTCCAGTCTTCAGTGTCACATGATCCTTCAGAAATCATTCTGATATGATGATTTGATGCTCAAGAAATATTTTGTATATTTTGAAATATCTTGAAATTAGTTGTACTGCTTCATATTTTAGGGATACATTTTTTTCAGGATTATTTGATTAATAAAATGTTCAAAAGAACATCATTTATTTGAAATAGAAATCTTTTGTGACGTTCTAAATGTCCGTCTTGCCAATTTTAATCAACAATGATAATCTGCCCTTCCACAGGGACTAATTATATATACAAATATAAACATATATACAATTACACACACATTTTATTTATATATATATATATATATATATATATATATATATAACACACTACTGTTCAAAAGTTTGGGATCTGTAAGATTTTTAATAGAGGTTTTTTTGTGCTCACCAAGGCTGCATTTATTTAATTAAAAATACAGTAAAAACAGTAATACTGTGAAATATTATTAAAATTTAAAATAACTATTTTCTATTTGAATATATCTTAAAATGTAATTTATTCCTGAGATCAAAGCTGAATTTTCAGCATCATTACTCCATGTCACATGATCCTATATATATATTTGTGTATGTGTGTGTGTTATACTGTAAATAAGTTTTATATATTTTTATATATATATATATATATATATCAAATCAGTGAGTTAGTGATGAACTCTAGTAAAGCAGTACACTTCATACCTGTTCAAATGGCACACTTCTGGCCAGTAACTTGATGAGATCCCTCGCTCTGAGGATCGCATACGGGTCGAATGTTTTCTTTGTTGTGTGCACCGTCATACTGCCTTCAATCAGGTCCAGTGTGGCATTGATGAACTACAGAACAGCAGGAGATATCCCAGGAAAACAGACAAACTAATAATTCAGTGAGTTTATAAGCATTTTAAACATCAAAAGAAGATCTTCCTGACGCGTACCACATCTCCGAGCGCTTTCTGCACCAGCGGCCAGCACTCTTTCAGGTACGCCTCTCTGTACTTGGGGAAAAGCGTGGCGAAGCTGCTCTCCTCCAGCAATCCTTTAGGATTGTCCTCTCGGGTGAACTTGGGCTCTTTCCAGCCGTCTGGTACCGTCAGCAGTTCAGTCTCGTCCCCTACGTTTCAGACAAAAGACCAGAGACTGATTAGCAAGTCATCAGTAAATCAGAAAACACTTTTATCTTACAGTAACCAGAAGACCTTCACCATGTGATTGTTCCACCTTAGAGTAGCTTGTAAATACCATAGTACACGAATATGAGACTTAATAATGTAATCTCATATTATATATTTATATACTAAGCCTGTACTAGTTCATATATGCCTTACATCTACATTCTTGCAGATATTTAAGCACTTACAGCCTCCTCAGGGTGATTGAGAAATGATTTTCTGCAGACATCGAGCAAGTGACAAACAATTTAGAACAATCTACTTTTTTATGTAACTCAAATGAAAAATTATGACCCGTCTTGAAGAAAAAAGAGTAAGAGTAACCTAAGCAGTTTATGAAACCGTCCACACAACATTTAATTTAATACACGAGTTGCCATCACACACAAACATGTCAATTATCTGCACTAATGTGGTCGTTGATCATAAACCCGAGGGTAATACTGTGTATAATTAATGGTTTCAAAGTGTAATTGTACCTGTATTTTTGCTCTTTTTCTGTTTTTTATTTGTTGGCGTTTCACTCGTGCTTTCTTCGGGGGCCGCCATTGCTGCTGTTAGCAGTGACGTCAGACGCTGCGTCTGGTCGTCATGAGCACGCAGCAAGTAGCGCGTGTACTGCCGCCTGGTGGTGTGGAGGAGTTATCATTTACACGATTATTATTTTAATATTTTTAACTACTACATGTGAATGTTTCTTTTCAGACTAAATTGTGTTTATTTGAATTTATTATATATATACATACATACATACACATATATATATAAAAGATTGTGTATATAGTGTATATATATATATATATATATATATAATACAATTAATAATATATAAATAATTTATAGTATATTTAATATTTTTTCTAATAATATAAAAATATAGTATAAAATATTTATTACAGTTACAATTAAAAAATATACTATAAATATACTTATGTAAAAGTGCCTGATTACAATAATTTACTATATTTTATAATTTATCAAATTATATATATATATATATATATATATATATATATATATATATATATATATATATAATTTGATTAATGTAATTACAACATAAATTAATATAATATAATTATTACAATTATAATTAAGAAATATATAATTATTATAAATATAATCATGCAAAAGTGTCTGCTTAGAATAAATGACTATATTTTATTATTAATATTTATTATTAATGCACAGTGAGTTTTGACTCATCAGTTTGTGTTATTGTGATTATTGGGTGTCATGAATTATTAATAACCTATGACTAAGCATGGACTGAGATATTTATATAATTAATAATTCATGACACCCAATAATTACAATAACATTCACATATCTATATGTGTGTGAATGTGTTTATAAACTATTTACTCTTTAATTTCATGTTATTTGAATGTGTCTTTTTTAACTGTTGTCTGACGACGAACGTCAAGGGAATCGATGTGATTCAATTTTATAAAGTACAGACAGTCTGCTTGTCATTACACACACACACACACACACACACACAGAGTCCCAGTGTGCAGCATAATCAGAGTCACAAGTGCTCAAACTGAGGCATTATGGGACACCAGCCCGCATCAGTCGGTCCCGAACGTCCAGAAGAGCAGAAGCGGGAGTGGACATGCGTCCGTACAGGTGTGTGTTGGGTCTGTGTGTGCTGGCGTCGGTGTTGATCAGCTCTGGATCCAGTACAGAGGAGCGGATGAAGCTGGCGGCTTTACTGCGCAGTGTCTCTCCAGCAGCGCTGATCCCAGATCAGCCCCTCGTCAAGGACCTGCAAACTGCTGCTGGACCCAAACTGCTGATTAAAGACGGGACCATCCAGGGCCTGACGCTGGACAAGTCTTATGTTTTTTACGGGATCCCGTTCGCTGCTCCGCCTGTGGGATCGTCCCGCTGGAAATCACCCCGGCCCGTCACGCCGTGGAAAGGGGTGCGTGACGCCACCTATCCCAGAGCGGCGTGCATGCAGGCCTGCATCGGACCCATTTCTGATGAGTGTCCTAAGAAGGTGAGCGGGACATTCTGGGGTTTGTAAGATTAGCAAAACCATTTCACCGTAAAAATCAAGATTGAGTCTTGAGTAATTAGTCTGGATTAAACAGAAGTAGGTTAATGGGCCGTGTGAATTACACTATACAAAGAAGATTTACAAAATCTGTTATCCGATAAAACCCTGAAAATGTCAGATTCTGTTCTATTTTATTTTATTTTATTCTATTTTACATTATTTTAGTATTACAATTTCTTTCAAAATATCCATTTTCACCACAAAATTTTACATAAAAAAATCAAATCTAAACTTTATGTTAAGTGATTGTTTGCTATTTAACTATTATTAATATTTTGCATAAAGAAAATAAAAGCTATTTTTAGAATCATTTAGATTTATATTACATTTGACATTATTTTCATGACAATTAAAGCACATTTTTTATAACAATATTCTTATTAATATTTAATTCCCATTGAAATCAATGTATATATATATATATATGTGTGTGTGTGTGTGTGTGTGTCATAAAATTCCCATTAATTTACATTAATAATTTTAATGACATATATATATATATATATACAGTAATACACACACACACACACACATATATATATCATTTATATATGTCATTTAATTAAAAATAATTTAAATTATTATACATATAATATATATAATTTATTTAAAAAAATTATATATATATATATATATATATATTTATGAATAATTAATATTTGACTTTAAAAGATATATATATATGATATAATTAATATAATTATTACTAAAAATAATTTAATTATACATATAATATATATATAATTTATTTAAAAAATGTATATATATATATACATATATGAATAATTAATATTTTACTTTAAAAGATAAAGAAAATTTTTTATATTGTGACATTAATTCTTAGTAATTGCAATGCAAAAGATAATTATATTCAATGATTTTTTTAATTAATAAATATGAATTATTTATTTGAAATATGAAAATGTAATTATTTATGTGAAATATGAACTTTTATTTCAACAAGACCATTGAAAATATATATTATTAATATATAAACACACTTATAAATATACTCATTTAGCTACTATAATGTTCATTAGGGGGATAATGTGATCATATTTCTCAGTGCGTGAATGCGTCATATTTGTATCATTTAACTTGGACAACATATAGAGCAGGAAATGACAGAATATTTCATTGTAATAGTATTTTCCCTCATCAGGTGAGTGAAGACTGTCTGTACTTGAACGTCTTCGTTCCTCTGAGCGTGAACTTCTCGGCTCCGCTGCTGAAGCCGCTGCCGGTCATGGTGTGGATCCACGGCGGGGATTTCATCGCGGGCTCCGCCTCCAAAGCGCTTTACGATGGACGTTACATCAGTAACTTCACTCAAACGGTGGTCGTGAGCGCCGCCTACCGCCTGGGTGAGACTCTGAGCCACTGACCGTACAATAAGACAAACACACCGCTGAATCTGTCTCTCTGCAGGGGCTTTTGGCTTTCTAGTGTCAGGAAGAGACCCGAGGACATCAGCCGTGGGGAATTATGGGATTCTAGACCAGCAGGCGGCTTTGCTCTGGGTGCAACAGAACATCGCAGCGTTTGGAGGAGACCCGAGCAAAGTGAGGGCCGAATCCCAAAACCATGTCTAAAGGCCTGTGCCTTTAAAAAAAATTATTTTAAATATAAAAAATAGAGTCCACAATTTTTTTTCCAGCTGGGTATGGGTTATGGGTAGTCGTGGCCTAATGGTGAGGGAGTCTGGCTTGTAACCTGAAGGTTGTTGGTTCGATTCTCACGCCGGCAGGAATTGAAGGTGGGGATTGTGGATGAACAGCTCTCTCTCCACCTTCAATACCGTGAGTAAAGTGCCCTTGAGCAAGACACAAAACCCTTAATTTTAAGTCACTTTGGATAAAAGCGTCTGCTAAATGAATAAATGTAAATGTAGCTGCTGTACGATAACATTGACAGCCAATCAGAATTCACCTGACTTTATCGAGCTCGAGCATTTAAAGCGGCAGCGACAAAACTGCATCGTCTGCTATTATATATGAAATAAAGCTGGGTTAAAAACAACCCAAGTTGGGTTATTGGGTTAAATGGTTGCCCAACCTGCTGTGTAGTTTTATTTGACTCAACTATTGTATAAAATGTACTGTATTGCTTGCTTAAAATGAACCAAAATTAGGTTGGAAATTAACATGTTTAATAAAAGAACAAGTTTAATGAATAATAATTAAACAATAAACACGTATTAAATTGCTCATGTCCATCTTTTGATTATTAATGTTGTCTCTAGTAATTATGTGTCTGATTTTTAATTTCCGACCTATTTTGGGTTCATTTTAAACGAGACATATAATCATTTTTCATCAATAGTTGAGTTGAATAAAACTACCCAGCAGGTTGGGTCAAACATTTAACCCAATCGCTGGGTTTATCCATTTTCAACCCAACATTTTTTAGCGTGTACATACATTCACACATACATTAAATTCCTTTTCATTGAATTCAATGATTATTTAATTCAATTATTCATTTATATTGCTTTAATAAATAAAGCTATACGTTTTTTTTGCATTGTGACATTAATTCTCAGTAATTGCAATGCAAAAGATGATTTATAAAAAGATAAAAAATAAAGAGATAATTTATGCGCACATTATAATATGAAAATAATTGAATACAAATAAACAATAAAATTATACTACAATGTCTTTGATTTCTTTTATGCAGAATAATGATAATAATTTATTCAAACAAAAATAATATTATTTTTTACATTTTACGTTATTTGATTTTTGGGTGTAAATGGACATGATTGCATGAAATGTACTCAAAGATGAAATAAAATTCCTCAAGACTTTATGAAACAGTGATGGCAGTGTGTGTGTGTGTGTGTGTGTGTGTGTGAGTTCAGGTGACTCTGTTTGGCGAGAGCGCAGGCGCTCAGTCGGTCAGTCTGCATCTGATGATCCAGAGCAGCAAACCGCTCTTCAGACAGGCCGTGTTCCAGAGTTTACCCTTCTCCATTCCTCTGAAAACACGGTAAACACACACACACACACACACACACACATAAACATGAATCAGATCAGTCCCTTCAAACTCTGATGTTCCTCCTCAGGCACGAGTCTCTGAAGCTGGGGAAGAACTTTGCAAAGACAGCCAACTGCTCCGTGTCGGACGTGGAGTGTCTCCTGTCTCTCAGTCCTCAAGCGGTGCTGAACGCGCAGATCAAATCCAGTAATCCTGCATTTCACGTCTCCTCCACGTTTGACAGAACAGCCACAGATTTCACAGAGATCGTATTAAACGTTGGTTGTGTTCTCAGGCTCAAAGGTGGTCAACCCCTTCCGCTTTCTGGAGGTGTTTGAGAGCTGGGGCCCGTACATCGACGGAGAACTGATCAAGGAGCAGTCAGTGAGCGCCTTTCAGAAAGGACACTGGCAGAAGGAGAAACCCGTGCTGCTCGGTACAAACGGTCGACGTGAGATCGAAACAGAGCCGGTGTAAAGCGTTCTCATGTGACTTTGTGTGTGTTTCAGGGACCACCTCAGAAGAAGGCGTGATCTTTGTGTACGGCGTCTTCACTAAGCCCGTGTCACCGGTCGAATGCACCGTCTACACGACGGCCATCTTCAAACACCACGCCATCAAAATCCTGCGCAAATACCTGCCGCTCTACACAGACGCAGACCGCAGGGACATGCTGGCGCAGGTGAGCACATCTCTCACGTGACAAATCCCTCTAATTTCTCAGCAATTTGTCATATGAAGACGCTTTTCACATCTTAAAAACGTGAAGTGCATCTGTATTTTGAGACGAATGCTAACAGATTTCTGCTTGAAAAAAGAAAACATTATGGAAGTAAAATGGGTTACTAATATTAGAGCATTGCAATTTTGGTGTATTTACAAAGTAGGTGTATTTATAAAATAATTACGACATACTGAGTCATATTTATGAGATGAAAAGTTGAAATTATGCCGTACTAAGCCATGATTATGTCATAAGGCAAAATTCTGACTCGAAGTCAGGCATAGAAAGTCATAATTTCAATTTTTAATTTCATAGTTTAGATTTCTTTAATCTCCATAATTAAGATTTAGTCGTAATTACATTTTTATAATTACGACTTAGTCATCATTATGACTTAGTATGTCATTTTGTCAACACAATCACACTTTATAGTATAAAATGCATGATTTTAACTTAGTATGTTTTTTTATCTCATAATTATGACATAGTATTTCATGAAATATGAATATATTTGGGTTTATATTTTAAATAATCATATGCTGAGTCAGAATTCTGACTTAAAATGTGATAAATATGACATTAAAAAGTCAAAATTGTCATAATTATGACATAAAGTCAGAATTATGAGACAAAAAGTCAAAATTGTGAAATAAAAGTCACAATTATGACATAAAAGTCAAAATGATGACGGTCAACTTTTTAATCTCTAGAATTATTATGACTTGGTCATTATTGCATTTGTATAATTATGACTTAGTATGTCACAATTTTGTCTTTTTATCTCATAATTATGTCATAAAATGGGTCACTTTAACAGAGAATTGCAATTTTGCTCAAGTATATTGTAGAATAATTATGACAAATATGAGATGAAAAGTTGAAATTCAGAATTAAAAATTCATCATATTACATAAAAAGTCAAAATTATGACATAAATATGACAGATTCGAAATTATGACAAAAAAATCAAAATTATGACAAAAGTCATAATTATGACAGAAAGTCCTAATTTCAACTTTTCATCTCATAATTTGGACTTTTTAATCTTCATAATTTTGCTTGGGTTCGTTTTTAAAACTGATTTGAGGACGTGAAACAAAGATAAATGCTGAATTCAGGAGCACACACAAGCACGCTACTCTCACTATTCCTGCTATAGAAAGCTATGGTTGAGGTAGTACAAATATTATGCTAATATGCAGTTTGCAATTAAAAAAGATTGCAATGAAGAAGCATTTTAAATCCTCCTCTGCCGTACACAAGAGGGCGCTGTGACTCAGAGTGAGAGTGGTGTTCATCTGAGCTTTCATTGATTCCTTCCACTCACCATAAATAGCACAGGACAGTACTAATATCACATATTATTTAGGATGGATAGTATGCACATCAACATCTCTTATTTTTTTAAGTTATTCTGTGTTTCTGTTACGGCCATTTCAGCAGATCTCAAATGTCAAAGGTCACGCCAACCTGTCAATCAAACCCCTTTAGTCTTCTGGGTGACCGTGCTGTTATTGTTAACTAAAACGATTAAAAATCATTTTTCTTAATTGAAATGAAGCTGAAATAATATATAAATATTAAAATTAAAAAAAATTACACTAAAATTACAAAAACTAAATTGCTCTAATCTGCTAAATGCAGCTTTAAGGCATGAAGATATTAAGATATGATGTGTATAAAAATAAAACTGAAATAAAACAAGCTGATGTACTAAAATTACCAAAGCTGAATAAATAGAAACATAAAAAAATTAAGAAAAAGGTGAAATTGCAAGAAAATAACTTAAAATGTGAAAACATATAAGATAATTACATAAAAAATAGAAAAAATTAATTTATAAATATTCCTAAAAAAATATTACATGAAAATAGAAAAAATAATGTATAAAAATAAAAAATGATAAACTATGATAATGTATAAAATATGAATAATTATGCATATGAATATGAACTAATAAATAATTCGTTTTAATTCATTAAAAATTATTTTAATAAATACTAGAATAGTATATAAGTAATGCTAAACGCTTAAAATGAAACGGATCGGTGTCCGTGAAGAGAGAGTTTGACCGCAGGCGGTGGAGTCTGTGTGTGGGAGGGAAGGAATGACTGCCCTCCGCGCGTGTGTGAGTGTGTGTGTGTGAGTGTGTGTGTGTGTGTGTGTGTGTGTGTTTGGTTACCAGGTAACAGATAGAGATATTTAACCTACAGCGACGTGATGAAAAGCTCTAAACAAGCACTGGCACAACTGAACACACACTCAGTGTTTACCCCTCTCGTCTATCTCAGCTCATCATGTTCAATATGCTGATGCTCAAGAGGATGCTCAGAGACACCGAGCTAATGTCGTCCCGTCCCGCGGGTTTTAAATGTGAAGTCATGCCTGGAGGAATTGACTTGGATTCACAAAGCCAAATCAATGAAGAGGCCGAACAGACTCCCAGAGCCACACTTCAACATCAGAGTCGAGCTCGTCGGCTCAGTTCAGTTTAATATACCTGGAGAGACCGATCCGTTAGCCTTCCCATCCATCTCCATCTTGCTGTGTCTCTACAGAGCCACGAGATGACATGATGACACTGATCGGCTGATGAAAAGAAGCACACGTCCATTTGATCATTCTGAGAAGAAAAAAAACATCTAATATAGATATGCTTTTATTCACCAAGGACGCATTAAAATGATCAAACGTGACAGTTATCATTTATAAATGCTTCCACAAAAACATAAAGCAGTTTTCAACTTTGATGATAATCATAAATGTTTCTTGAGCATCAAATCATCATATTAGAAAGATTTCTGAAGGGTCATGTGACACTGAAAACTGGAGTAATGATGCTGAAAATACAGCTTTGATCACAGGAATAAATGACATTTTAATATACACAGTATATTCAAAAAGAAAACTGGAACCAGCTATTTTTCCAAATCATAATTATGACATAAAAAGTCGACATTATGACACACTAAGTCACACCAAGTCACAATAATTAGGTCTTTTTTAAAAGTTGCAAAAAACTTAATCTCATAATTATGATTTATAATGTCATAATTTCAACTTTTCAAGTCATAACTTCAACTTCACTCATAATTATGACTTTTAAAATCATAATTTCATCTTTTTAAGTCATAACTTCAAATTTTTAAGTCATAAGTTCAACATCTCTTAATTTTGATTTACAAAAGCATGATTTTTTTTTCTTATGTGGCGGAAATGGCCTGTTTAAATTGTAATATTTCAGAATTTTTACTGTATGTTTGATCAATATAAATGCATATATATATATATATATTTATTTATTCATTTATTTATTTATAGCCCTTGATCCCTTTCTTATTTTTTGTCCTTTCAGATTGTGACGGACTACATCTTCCTGTGTCCATCCCGGAGAGCCGCCCGTGCCGGTGTGTAGGCCGGGAGCTCCGTGTGGATGTATGTGTTCGATCACGTAGCGAGCGATCCTCGCGTGTGGTCGGGCTTGACGTTCTGTTACCGTCACGTGTGTCACGGCGCGGAGCTGCCCTTCCTGTTCGACTCGGCTGCGGTGGCAAACTTCACCATGACTCACCCCGAGCGACTGCTGTCCAATCGCATGCTCTGCTACTGGGGTGCGTTCGCCCACGCAGCTGACCCCGGGTCACACGCCGACACGAGCGCCTTCTGCCGACAGCAGCGTCCCCCGGCATGGCCGCGCTACACGCCTGACAGCGGCTGGCTGGTCATGAACCTCACGGTGCGCGCTCACGCTCAGGCGGGATCACGCAACCACATCTGCGACTTCTGGGACACTCTTGGAATCTACCCATAAGAGAAGCACAAGATCTCATTGACTGTTTCCTGTACTCAAGATACATTTACTTGAGAATCCAAATGACTTCAGATTAAGTCTTTTTTTAAAAAGAAAATAAAAAAACATATCAAAATGAAGTGAGTTTAAGCTTAAAACAAGACAAAATGTCTGCTAGTGTGGTAAGAAAGATAAACTTGCTCTCACTTTGAGTTATATTTCTGACCCCATTTGCAGATTTCTTTCTGGTTTCAGAACAAACTCACTTCATTTTGGAACTCTCTAGAAAAAAAAGGTTCTATATAGAACTCAATCTGAAAGAACCCTTGATGCCAAAAAGTGTCTTTCATGTAATAACACTTTCATGTTTAATGAGTTCTTTAATTTTTTTATAAGTATGTTTATGAGCTGTTTAATTCATAAAATTGAATCAAAACAAAATTAATTAAAACTAAATTCATATAAATGAAGCGCCTGACGGAACTTTGAGGGTTCCGTTTAGAACCTTTTCTTGTCAAAAATGATCTGATGCAAAATGATGCATGTGTTTTTATTTCTCCAAATAAAATTCTGCAATAATTGTTGTTAAAAGAGACACTGTCACATGACCCTATTGCATTATTTAATTGATATATATGTATAAACTCTTTAAGTTTAAATATATATCAGAAAGTTTGTGAATGGTATATACTGAAAAAATAGTATGAATACACCCGAGTTGGGTTAAATGTTTGACCCAATCTGCTGGGTAATTTTATTTGACTCAACTAAAAATAACTATATTGCTCACTTAAAATGAACCCAAAATAAGTTGGAAATGTATTAATATGTTTAATAAATGAACATTTATTAATAAGTTTAATAAATAATAATTAAATAACAAGCATTTATTAAGTTGCTTATTAATAAATGTTCAGCTTTTGATTATTATTGTTGTCTCTAGTTTCTGATTTTTAATTTCCAACCTATTTTGGGTTCATTTTATGCGATTCATATAGTAATTTTTAATCAAGAGTTGAGTTAAATAAAACTACCCAGCAGGTTGGGCAAACATTTAACTCAACCCAACATTTTATAGAGTGTAGTATGCTTTTCCAAACATGTCATTAGTGTGTAATGCACTTTAAGATCAAACGTCTGAATAGCATACTTGCATACTAGAGCGAATATTTCTGCCACATTAAGAAATGGAAGAAATGCGAGAATTCAGCCAATGTGTTTTCAGGGATTCGGTCTCATTCATGTCAGGCAGATCCTGTAACTCAAATTCCACTCAAATGCTTTTGGGTTTTCTGGCTCTCGCTCTCCACATTTACAAAACCTCACGTAGTTTATACCTGTCGGGCATTTAAATGGAAATATCAATAATAATGAGCAGCAAAGACCAGTAAGAGCACTCAGAGGTGTGTAAATCAAGATGGCGAGTCCGTCCCCTCCGTGAACGAGGCGGAGCGGGATCAAATCGATTGCTACACGCGTCGAGCCTGAGTAATATCTGCAGCGGAGGCACTTACACTGACATCTGATCAGCTGTATGTAAGCCAGCAATTAAAAGAGCAGAACCCGGCATCACCACCACACTTACACCACTCTGAGGAGAGCTATAAAACACTAGAGATCTGTACACAAATACACACCGTTTACACTTTATTTGTGCATTAAATCACTGATTCAAATGTTCCTTTATATTTGTGAGCTCACAAAATGTGAACTACTAAATCAGATTATTATTATTATCACATCAGAGAGTAGTAATCCCAATGTCAAGATGATAAAAATGTATGTTTTAATTTTATTACACATTTAATATTTAATATAGCTAAATTATATATTTTAATGATTGTCTATATATATAGTTATATGTAATATAGTTATTAATAATAATACATTTACAATTACATTTATTCATTTACCAGATGCTTCTATCCAAAGAAAATTACGAGTGAGGAATATAAATAATACTTATTATTATTATTATTATTATTATATATCAGACTGTAAACACCATCTATAGCAGGAGGCTAAAGTATATTTATACATATGTATATGTAAACATAATGTTAATATAAATGTTATGTAAATATATATTATGTAATTTAATTTCATATTTAATATAGTTAAATATTACTATTATTAATACATTTACAATTACACATTCATTTAGCAGATGCTTTTATCCAAAGCAATTATTATTATTATTATTATTATAATATCACACGGTAAACACAACATCTCTAGCAGGAGGCAATAAAATATATTCATATGCATATATTTATACATATAAATATATATTATGTATTTATGAATTTACGTTCATATTTAATAGTTAAATTACATATTATTAATACATTTACAATTACACTTATTCATTTAGCAGATGCTTTTATCCAAAGCGATTTACAAATGAGGAATATAATAAAAACATTTATTAAATATATCATCTAGCTATATTAAATATTAAATGTGTAATGAAAATCATGAATATACAGAAACAAATACATTTTTGCCATCTTGACAATGGAAGTATCTGTTTTTACCTCCATATTTATGACTTATGATATATTTCTATAATATATATATATATATATATATATATATATTCCATAATATTTGAAGCTAAATAATACCATTTCTCTAAAGACATTTAGTCTACTATTTAAAAGAAATGTACAGCTGTAAACGGATGAGGTGCTGCAATTAAAGTCTTATTTGTATTTGTGAGCTCACGGTGTTCGCCTGCTAAACTGAACGCTTACGCTGGTTAAACCGGCTTAAACACGTCTGGACCGGACCTGAGCGGGTCGTTTCAGCAGGGTAACTCACCCCAAATAACCTTTCCATAAATCCACAAAGACAAACCAACAAAACGCAGCGAAATGACACGCGGAGGTTATGAGAAACCATAAAACACACAGTCTGGCCCTGACATCAGTAAGGGGACAAAATTAGAGGGCGCTGTCGCTGCGCGGTGTTTACAGGCCCGATTATTTCTCTCCGGACCCGCCGGATAAGTGATGTCTTCCATATGTCAGAGTCCCTCGGGCACAGATCACATCACACTGGCCTGTTAGTGCATCTGATCTCAGACTCTCCGACTCCTGCCTGTTTTATTCTCCCCACAGTCAAAAACGTCCTCTTGAATGGCAATAAAATACAAACGAGGATGATGAAACGAGACAAAAAGAGGGCACAACATTCCATCGTTTGCAAGCAAATTCTGCATCAAGAGAGTCACTGGCTACGTGTCCGTGACCGGAGAGCTGTAATGAAAACACCTCGCCTGGAAAATAATGATCCGATCGAGCCGCTGCAGATCTTTAGTTATCACCACCATAAAAACCTTTGAATCTGACCATCACGCAGAATATAAAAGAGGTCATCATGAGTGCTTTTTTTAATATTTTTTACATAAAATGTATTAAAATATTTAGTTAAAATGTGTGTTATATTAGTGCATTTAAAAATATTTATTTTTTGTATAAAGTTACAAAACATTCTAAGATATTTGTTTAAATGTATTAGTTAAAACATGCATTACCAATATTACTATATAATACATATAAATGTATGTGTTCATTTTTAAAAGATGCATTAAATGTTTAGGAAAACATTTGTCAGCCAATATTATTTGTGCAATCAAAAATATATACAAGTTGTTTTAATCTCTTAAAATGTTTAGATAAAATATCTGTATTATTTATAATGGTGCAACTAAAAAATAAATACATTATTATAAATATGCATATTTATAAAATTAAATATTTAATTTTAAAATAAATTAATAATACAAAAAATAAAAAATTATATACATTATTCTAAAAATGATTTTCTTCAGTGCACAATATTCCAAATTTATTACACCTCCCCTCCAAATATACATAATCATGCTGCGCTGTTAGCATTAGCTGTTATTGTCCTTGCCATGATGTCACATGAGAAACAATTCAGACGTGTCATTTGCTGCATCATGGGAAACAGAGCTAGAGGACGCCTGTGTGTCCTACAGCACCGCCTCAGTCTTGGACAGGAAAATCCCTGTGTGTAATAATGAAATACCTGTCTTTTAGAGTTGATTGACCCCTGTCAGTCATTTCCCATCATGCAGCAGTCACACACAGTTTAAAGTCCCGCTGTCGTCCTCTCTCGTGAGGGTTTCTCTGCCCTTCATGCATGTACAGGCCCATTTGAGAGGCAATTAGGAGTGAAACAGCGTCTCCGCAGTTGAACTGCTGTTCCTCACGACACCCGAGCTGAGCACAGCAGGATTGTGGGTCTGTGAAGGATTGTACACACAGTATTTTAAATGGAAATGCTCAGAAAGGCACATGCTCTCTCATGTAAGTGACACGAGCAATTTAAACCAAACACATCAAATGATTCAAAAACATGCAGGTTGATCTATTATAGGTAAATAAATCAGACATAAATGTTTGATGAAGGAAGTGAATTTTCAGTTGGAGTGAAAACATTAACCGTCAGTGTGATGATGTGTCAAGCGATCTGTTAAAGACTGTTGTGAATGTACACAAACACACACCTTAATGGCAGATTTCAGTTATTTTGTCCTCCACATCCTGTTTCTGCATTGTTTGGTGCTCAAACAGACGACAATTCCAATGAACTGTTTATAGACAAACACTCAAAGGTTCTGTCAGGAAGATGAAAGGGAAAATTATGTCAATGATTTTGCGTCCCCCCCCCCCCCCCCCCCCCGGGAAACTTTGAATTCGCTACCAAAACATTTAATTCTTTGCGAGTGAACGTAAAGTTTCTTGCGAACAAATGCAACACAAACATTTCCAGAATAAACGCAAAGTTTCTTGGGGAAACATAAAACATTTCGCGAGCGAACTCACTACAGAACAAGAGATCCAGGGGGCGGAGACGGGTAGGTTTAGGGATATGTAAAGTGGGTGGAGTTGGATCCAGATCCAGGGGGTGGAGACGGATAGGTTTAGGGATATGTAAAGTGGGTGGAGTTGGATCCAGATCCAGATCCAGGGGGTGGAGACGGGTAGGTTTAGGGATATGTAAAGTGGGTGGAGTTGGATCCAGATCCAGGGGACGGAGACGGATAGGTTTAGGGATATGTAAAGTGGGTGGAGTTGGATCCAGATCCAGAGGGCGGAGACGGATAGGTTTAGGGATATGTAAAGTGGGTGGAGTTGGATCCAGATCCAGGGGACGGAGACGGATAGGTTTAGGGATATGTAAAGTGGGTGGAGTTGGATCCAGATCCAGAGGGCGGAGACGGATAGGTTTAGGGATATGTAAGGTGGGTGGAGTTGGATCCAGATCCAGGGGACGGAGACTGGTAGGATTAGGGATATGTAAAGTGGGTGGAGTTGGATCCAGATCCAGGGGACGGAGACGGGTAGGTTTAGGGATATGTAAAGTTGGTGGAGTTGGATCCAGATCCAGGGGGTGGAGACGGGTAGGTTTAGGGATATGTAAAGTGGGTGGAGTTGGATCCAGATCCAGGGGACGGAGACTGGTAGGATTAGGGATATGTAAAGTGGGTGGAGTTGGATCCAGATCCAGGGGACGGAGACGGCTAGGTTTAGGGATATGTAAAGTGGGTGGAGTTGGATCCAGATCCAGGGGACGGAGACGGGTAGGATTAGGGATATATAAAGTGGGTGGAGTTGGATCCAGATCCAGGGGGCGGAGACGGGTAGGTTTGGGGATATGTAAAATGGGAGAAGTTGAATCTGGATCCAACCTCGCGCAATGGATCTCGTGTTCTGCAGTGAGGATCATCTCAACGAAATGCAAAGTTTCTCAGGGTAAGCAAATATTTTGAGAATGAATCCAAAGTTTCTTGGGGGAACGTAAAATATTTGCGAGAGAACACAAAAGCATTGACATAATTTTTTCCTCTCATCTCATATTTCAGCTCCAAGCCTAATCAAACACACCTGAACCAGCGATTCAATGCCTTCAGGATTAAAGACAGGTGAGTTTTAGGGTTGGAGCCTCCAGTGACCCACCAAATTTGCCCATCCCTGCTTTACAGGCTCAGTAGTACCTGGAACAAACAGTGCTAAAGACGTTTTATAGTTCATCAGACTGAAATAACTTACAGTTCAGTGAGGCAGTAAATGGTAATTCCACAGTATTTTGATATTGAATTAGCATATTCATACACTTGGACATGCATTCAAAAACATGCATTTATAAAATATGGTGAGGTTTTCGAGAAAATCTTTAAAACAAGTTAACAAATATGGCAACGCATGAGTGGTTTCGTGTGCCGACAAAGTACACAAGTGCGCACGAGTGTGTTTGTGTGGAAACAGACGTGCAGCGGCGTGTGCCGTTATTAGAGCTGGTCAGACTAATTAAAACTCAGTCCAGCGCTGGAACGACACCAGCAGAGGCTCAGAGGACACACACACACACTGCTGGATGAATACTAATGACCCGCAGCGGCTCGTACACGCCACTGATCCAGGGTCAGATCCTGCATGAGAACACCTCATTACAGTCATCATTACAGCTTCAGAGGAACTGATCCCAGAACACAAGTCCAGCAGGTCATTATCCAGTCCACGAGGAGCTCTTCTTTATAATTTGATATAGAGCTTCTTTATGCGGCTTTCCTTTATGGGCAATAATTATATTCTGAAGCCCCACCAGGAATTATAATATCTCTCTTCTCTTCCACCCTCTCGCCTTCACCACATTTCAATCTGAGTGATCTTTATCACGCACACACCTCTTTAATATGCAGCATAAGCTTGTATTTCATGACAAATTCCCTGAAAACACTAGAAGGAGAGAGAAAATCATCTCTGAGATCCCCCAAAACTCACAGGCACTTCAGAATGAAACACGCTGCAGCAGAACACGTATTAAACTCTCCACTCTGCAATTAGATAGCCACTTAACCACGGGTTCAGGCCCAATTAAGTAATTAAGCCACTCGGTGTTGTCATGAAGGGCGTTAATGACTGTGAACTTCCTCCGTTCCCATCGGGCCATTAACACAGGCTATTTACTGTCCCCACACACACACACACACACACACACACACACATACATGATGAATCACACGCAAACAATGCGGCCTCAAACCATTTGTAAGCAAGAACACTCCGTTTATAGAGCAGAAATGTGCACAGGTTTAACTGTGCTTAACATGTCACACATCAAACACTGTATTTATTAGCATTATCTCTCAATTTTTGCTTAAAATAATTAATAACAAATATTATGAATAATAATTAAACTATAATTAAAAAATTAATTTTAAAAACAGACTTGTATATATACATATACACCTATATATATTATATATGTATTATTATTTTTATATTTTTATACTTTATTTATATATATATATTACTATTTATATATAACAGAAAAGCAAATATATTATACATACGCCTGCAAACATTCATTCTTTTTAATTATAATTTAATTAAAATTTGTAATTGAAAACAATAAATATATTTGTATGTATTAGCTATTTATTATTGATATAATGCATTTTTGTTTATTTTTTTTTCAATTACTATATAACATAGAAAACAAATTATTTATTATCACCAGTATATTAATTATTTTTTATATAATTTATTTTACATTTTATTTGAAAACAAATAATAAATATATAGATCAGGGTTTCTGCAGGTTTTATGAAGGTAATCTCAAGATTGACAAAATAACAAAATACATAAATACTTATTAATATATACTTTTTTTTTTTTGCAATGCATGCAACATTTATGGCTTTTTACTTTGATTTAAGACCTTTTAGATGCCTTCATTTGTGTAAGGGAAACATTAAGACTTTTTGAGATCCACAGAAACCCTGATATATACACACACACACATATAACACGTTGATTTAATTTATTTCACATGTATTAATTTTACAGACATATATTAAAATATATTTTTGGAATTTGTATTTCTATATGAATCAGTCATAGTGTCACTCACAGCATCACGAGCCGAGTCCATGTCTGCCTCTCAATTAAACATCAAGACACACTTAGATTTTCTTCTTTATACTTTCATTTCGGTAATTTAATATGAGAAATATCCCATGTGTCACCAAGAGAGGAAAATAACATCTAGATTTCATAAACAAACTTGATCTATTTCTCAACTGGACACTCTCTGGGTTTGTGTCTCTGTATTCTGCCCTTCCCTGCAGCGCTGTGTGTTCATGACAGATGCTCGCGTGTGTCTGAAGGCTTGACTTAAAGCTCTGTCGCTCTGCATTCGTTCACACTGCACCATCGCTTCAAGCACTGACACAAACGTCCTTCCTCGCAACCTTTCGTTCCACAAACTCTCCGTCGCGATGGATCTGTGCTTTATGACTAAAAGACATCCGATCTGCCATCCCAACAATCGGGTTCTTTCAAGTTAAACCTTGAGTCAAATCAGTTCAAACAGTTTCAAACCAAACTATTAAAGGGGATCTATTCTGCAAAATTCACATTTAGAAGGTGTTTGAACACCGATGAGTGTCCGTGGTGTGCGTAAACAACTAGCTTATAATAGTAAAATCCACTCACTTATTGTTTGTTCATAATTCCCAAACGAGCTGATTAAGAGTCACCCCTACGATTACATCATCATAGGGAGAAGCCCCGCCCACAGGCGGTGACCATCTGCCCTATTGGCATAGACACAGCCCTGACAAGTGTTGTGTTTTGGGATGTAGCAATGAACATGAGAGCCTCCATAGACTCCTGAGTCACTGAGGACATCGAGGTTATATTTAATTTTCGAAGGAAACGGCCCGAAGAAAATCGGTTAAGTTTGTGCCGGACGGCTTCACAATTGGCATTTTTAGTGCGTGAGATTGTCCTGTTTTGTTGTTGCCGGTATGCCAGAGCATAGCTCTTGAAGCTCCGCCCTTTTCTGGAAAGGGGGCGGGGAGCAGCAGCTCATTTGCATTTAAAGTGACACACACAAAAACAGTGTGTTTTTGCTCACAGCCAGAAAGTAGCAATTTTACCACGCTATAAAAAATGATCTGTGGGATCTAATGATCTATTTTGACATACACACTCTGGGACCATCAAAGACTTGTTTTACATGTAGTAAAAAGGGGCATAACAGGTCCCTGTTTGCTGTTCTGTAGCAAGTTTCATGTAATATGGTTCTTCATTGAACTTAAAGTGCTGAAAGAGAGCCGGCTGATGAAGCTTTATAAAGACTGAAGGCTTTATTTCCTCCATCTCTCTTTAAAAGAGCTTGTTTTAGAGGTTGGTCTGTATCAGTTTCAATGGATCTATACTGCATCTGTGCTCAAAACAAAGACAGAGTCTCTCCGCATCTCACAGCGACTCGAGCAAGATCAGAACACCACTAGGAGGTTCATTTGGTCTCTATATGGAGGACAAACCATTTGTTCTGTCCTGACTTTAGGTTTATATTACACACCCTTTACTGACTGCAGAGACTCTAGACCTGTGGGAACCAGCGGCTGTATAGCTGAGGTCAACACACATTAATACTAGGGGTGTGACGAGATCTCGTGACATGAGATCTCGCAATATTAAAACGTGATGATATGTATATGATAATTCATACTCTTGTTGTTCAAGAAATCACAGAGGCGGTAACATTTCTACCGTAAAGAAGTGGCCAAATATTAAAGATTAAGTGGATATTTGAATTAAATGTCGTTTGGGCAATATTAAACAAGAATTGATCGGCCTCTGCAGACATTTATTATAATACATAATGTACATAAAGTTGATTGCTTATGTTATTTATATTATGTATTTTAATGGTGTTGTTCAATAAAACCATATGATTACTTGATACTTTCAAAAAGCAATTTGAAATTTGAAACAATTATTATTGCCTTATTGATTGTTATTATATGTGTATTTTAAGATATTTTAGGGCTATTGTTCGTTTGGGTCTGTTTTTATTACCACAAAAAAGTCATCAAAATAATCGACCAATTACTCGATTACCAAAGTAATCGTTAGTGATTTCTCTAGATTAGTAAAATGCACCTGCATTGTTTTGCATTTTGTGACTTACAGTTCAATAAAAGACAAATTGTTGAAGATTTATTAAATATAGTGTTTCTTAAAAAATGTCGTCTCGCCTCATTCTCATGAACCCAATATTGTGTATTGTCTAATCTAAGTATCGTCACACCCCTAATAAACACACATGTAGTGGCAAACATTTGAAATGCACTGCAAATCATTGCAAAAAACTGTGCAAACAGAGTCTAAAATGTTTCTGCAGTGAAATTACCACAGTAAAATCATGGTAACTCACAACCTGGAATGAAGAGAGAAAGAAAACCAGATACTAAACTCACCAGCATGATGCTGGAGGTTGCCAGGGTGTTGCTATGTGGTTGCCAGGGTGTTGCCATGTGGTTGCCAGGGTGTTGTCTTGCTGTCAAAACAGAAATAAAACAGATCTATCAGATATATTTTATTCTGTGGTATTCTAATCTCTAGAGATGCTAAATGAATTCTAGCTAAATGAATAAAATGATTGGGATAAATGAGCCTCTATGAAAAGCGGACATGAAAAGTGAATCATTCTTAGAACAATGAAAAAGAGGCTGACAAAAGAAACATCAGGACAGGGAAACAAAGAAAGAAAATAAGAGACAGATTGAGAAGCACACGACTAGTTACAATGTTGGCACAGCGGGCAACTCCAGCTCTGAGCTGCCAGTCTTCTACATGGCAGGAAATGAGGTAGCAGCTTCGCACCGTTCGCTGTGGGTTTCCGTGGCAACACTCGGCACATGCACGGATGCGAGGGATGAGCGGAGCGAAAACTCTGGAAGAGATGACACACTGGAAAAGCAGAAAAAAACAGTGCGCTCTGTCAGAGAAATAAATGATTTAAGACTGTTCAGAGTCCTCGGGATCACCGCTCCACTTTCACTGACCTTGTTCTGTCGCTGCTACATTTATTTTTAAGATCATCGCTGATCTTTTTCAGTCTAAGAACTTGCTCAGATCACATTTCAAACCAGAAAAAAAGGAATATAAAAGAAACTATATTTTGCATAAAGAAAATTTAGATACTAATGATTATTTTTGCATTGCAACTTTAATTTCATGACTTTAAAATAGAATAATGCAAAAGAAAGTGTATTATTAAAAAGGAAAATTAAACTTTTTTAAATACATGTAAATGTTTTTTTCATGTATACATTCTGGCAATATTTGTAAAAAAAAAAGGCATTAAATTTATGCTGATGAAATGCTTATACAATGTGCTTATTTGGCATGAAAATACATGCAAAACATCCTAAAATACCCATAATTTTACATCAAATTTATTTATAAAGTAAACACAATGATAAATAATGCCATTTTAAACATACATTTAAAATACAAAAATGTAATTTTTGAAGAATGAACATGTTGTCCCACTCTTCTCATTAGATTGCACACTGTCACACATTCTGTTTAAACAAGTAATAAGCAGCAAAGGCCAGACTCTGAATAACAAACGGCTCTATAAATCACCTTCTTCTCTCTGTCACATATGGACGCCGCGCACTGGGCCGTGGATAAATCACGCTCGCGGTATTCAGATTTTCCCTGCGAGCGGTTTAAGAGGACACGCGTTCAGATATCATCAGTATGAATGAAGTGAGATTCACAGACTGAACGATCAATTCATTTAGTGGGTTTGTAAAACAGCATCAATCGTGTTGCGTTTGTGTGACACCAGGCGTTACGGGTTTGGATGCAAATCATGCACGACTGTGGGCTGCGGTGCCAACATCAGTTTCAAAGAAACAGTCGACGGAAAAAAGACATTGTATGCAATGCAACTGCAAATATTTAATCTCTGTTATATTCAACAATGTTATCTCATATTTCAGTCTTCATAGTCTAATTAAAAACACACTCACATTCAATCTCTTTAACCAGAACTTTTATTACAATCACGAACGAAAACAAAAACAGCATTTAATCTTCGTAAAACACTCTCTATAAAGAGGTGGTTGATAAAGCTGGATTTGTACAAAAGATGAACATGATGACACGTGATAGAGATGAGTTGATCAACTCCACAGCAACTACATCAATTTATCCACTAACCGTTCGGAAACGTCTAAAAGTTGGAACTTCTTCCTGAGTCTCTCCATCAGTGTCGACTCCGGTTTGAACAATGTAAGGATGAACACTTTCCTCATTTTGTCTGCGTGAGATTCTCCAGCTTTGTTGTTGTTGAGCTGTTAAAGCTCCGCCCTCTTCTGGAAAGCAGCAGCTCATTTGCATTTAAAGGGACACAGACAAAAACGGCATGTTTTTGCTCACACCCAAATAGAGGCGAATTTGATAAGCGATAATAAATTATCTATGGGGGATTTTGAGCTGAAACTTCAGACACATTCTGGAGACACCAGAGACTTCTTATATCTTGTGAAAAGGGGCATTATTGGTCCCCTTTAAAATGAAATACTTTTAAATGTCAAACTAAAACTGCCAATAGGTGGCGGCAAATCATTGTTTCATTCAGTCAGGCGATTAATTTTAAATAGTTGATTCATTCGAGTCAAAGCAAGGCTGTGCTTTGATGCGAGAATTCGTTCAGTGCGCAACCACCACAGTGCATTATGGGCGTTCTCTAGCCATTGAGCGTATATCAGTTGTACATTCATTATTGTGGTGCATTGTGGGATTGAATGAGTGCACTCGATAACATCCACTATGGTTTCAGACACCACTCCAAATATATATATATATTTAAATAGTGCCCTATTTAAGGGTATGAGGGTGATTTCGAACTCAGCCCAAGACTGTCTTTATAAGTGAGTCGTTGCATCATTCATTCGACTGATTCATTCAGTAACAAAACATCCCTTTGTTGTTCAGAGACACGGCGCTACTGTGGATTTGTCGTTGACAAAATAAAGCAAAAGCAGACAATATTCTGAGTGTAAAATGTAAGTCACCTAATATAACTTCTTTATATTGAACTGATAGTCGGGAAAACAGCACATTTGTTCTCGAGGTATTGCTTGAATATTAACAACAAGAACTCATACAGGGACACTTTTTTCTACAATTTCGAGGGATTTTTATTCATTTTGCACCAAGCCCTCATTAATTTATGACGATTGTGTGTGCCGCAAGTTTTCATGTGAAATGCATGAAACATAGCAATGGCTGAGTTGATAGTTGATAGTTTTGAGTCTCACTTTCCACCTGCATGACAAAAATAATCATAAAAAGAAAACTTTTTAATGCATGAATGAAAATATTGCTCTTTCTAATTAAAAATATTGCCTCGCTGTCCCACTTACATCTTTCAGTTAGAGTCAGTAATGAGTCCTCACACCGAATTCACTGGTCTCCAATCTCCCAGAATGCCTTGCATGTTTAATTCATGGTGTTTTACAGCACAGCAGTGGGCAAAATGTATTTACCCACTCTCTCTGCAGTTCCTCCCACCAGAGACTGTAAACAGACTTTGAATATCAAATGCTTGTCTTCCCGAAAAGAGTCCATTACATAAAAGGCACAATCTCATATTGATGATGTGCATAACTAAAGTTGTGAATTCTAATTTTAGTGTAGTTTGTGAGGTTTGCAGAAATGAGGAAAAAACATGTTCGCTCAGTTAAAATGTGTATTTGTCTGCTTTTATGGCCTGCCAGATGAAAACAAGTCAGATTAAATAGAAATAAAAATCTTCAATGAAGAGTTCACAAATTTGATTTGAAGCAAATAACATTATACTACTTGATATTAAATGCCGCAGGACGAGTTACATACGTTTGGGGGGTTTACTTTATATTTTAATATATGAAATCAATAGACAGTCCCCAAACTTTGATTTGAATAAAAAAAGAACTGAATTTTGAATTTTTTATATTATGTGTGTGTGTGTGTGTGTGTGTGTAATCCCTACGTTATGGGGACCAAAATGTCCCCACAGGTATAGTAATACTAGTAAATTTTGATCTTGTGGGGACATTTTTTTGGTCCCCATGAGGAAACAAGCTTATAAATCATAGAGAATTATCTTTTTTGAAAATCTAAAATAGCAGAACATTTTCTGTGATGGGTAGGTTTAGTGTAGAGGGACAGAATGTACAGTTTGTACAGTATAAAAACCATTACGACTATGGAATGTCCCCATAAAACATGAAAACACAACATGTGTGTGTGTGTAGATACAGTATGTGTATATATATATATATATCCACTTCACAAATGTTCCAGGAAAGAAGTGTTTGTGGTTTGTCAACCCTAAATATGAGCAATAAAAAGAGTTTAATGCGTTTCCACTTCAGCTTCAACAAAAATAACAGAACATTGTGAGAGCAGAGCAAACAATAGCAAAGTCTGACTCCTGAGATAAACGGGCATTCAAACAAACGTGTTTATGCGGAGCAACCATGATCCTGGTGTTCAGCGGGGAGATTTGAGGTCTGTTTAAACATTCATATGCCATTTTAACACACTTTATCATTTGCCACGTCTTCTCAAGCATTTAATAAAACAGGGCTGTGGCTAAACCCCAGAGTGTGCAGATTTCCATGGCAACCGCATGAACTGCGACTGCGCCTGCTGAATCCCGTATTCCGGCGCCTAGTGGGCCGAAACAAAGATCCGGAAAACTCCCACCAGCGCACACTATCTCTCCAGAACACACCTGATCATGGCGGATTACCACTAATGAACACTAAAGCACGGCGGCAAAGCCCTCTAATTCTTCAGAGCGTTACTGAAAATTAAATGTAATCACATAAGGTTTTTAAGTTAATTGAATAGCTCTGGAAAACTTATGGATTGGCTTTTTTTTCCCAGATGGCTGCAGGTATGGGCTGTAATATCTCAGTCCCGCAGCCAGCCGAGGCTTTAGAGAGACTGAGCAGTGTTTAAATCCAGGCACATCTGCGCGGAGGTAAAGTAATGGCCCCGTGGGAAGAGAGACGTTGAATACTAATCAAGGATTTTGTAGGAAGCTTCTCTTTACGAGCTCCAGAGGCCGCGGATTTAGTCAAACGTCCTCTAGTTTTCTGATCTCCAGAGACAATACTTACATTGATTAGCTGCATTCACAGAAGAGCTTTATGAGACGCGTAAGATGAGAAATGTCAGTTTTATGAAGTGCCACCTGTTTATTCCTCATCACTTATACTACAGCAATGCCAAATCAACCAAAATACCCTAGCAACCACCCTAGTAACCATCATGGCCTTTTTGTAATGCAGTCTGAGGAAAAAGTTTCCATTGCAGTACTTCCTATTAGATTATGCTTCATATCAATCTGCCTGACTAATTCTATTTCCTATTTACAGAAGAAGTACATCAGGATCAATGGAGGAGTGATCGGATTAGTATCTAAAACATGTCCGATTCTCAGGGACGGACGTTCTGATTGGCTAAAAGGATTAATTGCTGGAAAATACATTAAGCAGCGTCGCTTCTACTACTATAAAACAAGCATAATAATAATAATACATTTGAAATGTATCGCCGCCTGTTTATATATTTTAATCCACACATTTTTCATGAAATATTCCTTAACATTTTTTTAAAATTGATCATTTATAATTTTGGCAATATGTTTAAAATTGCTATTGATAATAAAAATTAAACATACATTTTTAATAAAATTCCACACCAAACTGCTTCAGTAAAAAAAATGTAATAAAAAATTCTGTATTGATTAAATTAACGGGATTCTTTCTCTCTTATTTTTAATAGTATTATTAAAATATTTAACATTTTAATAATTTTTAAATTATTTTAAATATTATTAACATATCTATGAAGTTGTTTGGTAAAAAAAATACAATAAGCAATTCTCGATAGAATAAATTAATGGGATTTTCACTTTATTAATTAATTAATTTATTTATTTAAATATTATTAGCAAAATATTTAATATTTAAAGAATTTTTAACATTTATTTAAATATTATTAACATTCAAAAAAAATTATTTAAGTTATTTATATAAATATTATTAGTAAAATATTTAATATTGAAATATTATTAACATTTCACTACATATCTGTGAGGTTCTTATATAACATTTTCTAAAAATACATATATTTTACTTAGCAATAGATAATGATTATAAGCATAAAAACAATATGTAATTTTTTGCAACATGTACATTGTGTATCTGTACATTGAAGTTCTTCAGGAAAACTGTCTGTTAGTTAATCTGGTTTTACATCATCACAACACAAGTCTGTACAATGAAAAGTATGTTCTGGGCTGTATCTAAGTACCGAGCTGTGATCTGTCTTCATTTGCTTTGGCTATTAAAAAGCAGACCAGTTCAGATGCAAAATCTGATCAAGGGTCTTAGTGCATAATTCATGTCGTGAGACGCTTTAGTAAGAACTCGCCTGCTCAAAAAAATTTCCTGCAAATAGAACTTTTATCATCAGAACTCGCTTTCTTCCACGGGGCCGGATGAAAGATCACATCCCTGTTATGAATTAATAACATCAAACGCTTTTATCATTCACGACCCGGAGGAGGGAAAAGCTCCGAGCCACAATTAAAGAGCACTTGGCACGATCAAATTATGTTCAGAAGCGGAAGTCTCAATAACAAAGACAGATTCTTTATGTTCATAAATGAAGAAACTGTCTTTTTTGTAGTTGCGAGTTGTTAAGAGGAAATGCCAAGTCAAACTATTAAGACCCTCGGGGAAAGGAGATTTAATTAGTAGTGACAACGTCCTGGATATTGATGGTGTAGCGGGAGAAACTGGTACAAAGAATTCAGCCTGATTCATTCAAAACCATTAGAGATTGTGTAAAATTGTACAACATTCTGTTGTGTGTCTGGATATGGGTGAACCCACTGAAATAAGACCTGTATATGTAATTAATTATTATATTATTATGCATATAATTTAGGCAAAGATCATACCAGAGTCATGACACAACACTTGTGGTCCCCGTGGGCTGCTACTTTTCTGAGACTAATAAATAGAGTCGACTGTTATCAGTGTGCACAGTAGTGGAAGCTTGTTTCTGCTATGAAATAAAAGATAAAAAAGGTAATGGTGACTTTTTAACTCGCAATTCTGACTTTTTTTCTCAGAATTGTAAGTTAAAAAGTCAGAATTGCTAGATAAAAAGTCAGAATTGAGTTAAAAAGTCAGAATTGCGAGTTAAAAAGTCAGAATTGCGAGTTAAAAAGTCAGAATTGAGATAAAAAGTCAGAATTGCGAGTTAAAAAGTCAGAATTGCGAGATAAAAAGTCAGAATTGAGTTAAAAAGTCAGAATTGCGAGAATTGCGAGTTAAAAAGTCAGAATTGCGATAAAAAGTCAGAATTGCGAGATAAAAAGTCAGAATTGAGTTAAAAAGTCAGAATTGCGAGAATTGCGAGTTAAAAAGTCAGAATTGAGTTAAAAAGTCAGAATTGAGATAAAAAGTCAGAATTGCGAGTTAAAAAGTCAGAATTGCGAGATAAAAAGTCAGAATTGAGTTAAAAAGTCAAAATTGCAAGTTAAAAAGTCAGAATTGCGAGATAAAAAGTCAGAATTGAGTTAAAAAGTCAAAATTGCAAGTTAAAAAGTCAGAATTGCGAGATAAAAAGTCAGAATTGAGTTAAAAAGTCAGAATTGCGAGTTAAAAAGTCAGAATTGAGTTAAAAAGTCAGAATTGAGATAAAAAGTCCGAATTGCGAGTTAAAAAGTCAGAATTGCGAGATAAAAAGTCAGAATTGAGTTAAAAAGTCAAAATTGCAAGTTAAAAAGTCAGAATTGCGAGATAAAAAGTCAGAATTGAGTTAAAAAGTCAGAATTGTGAGTTAAAAAGTCAGAATTGTGAGTTAAAAAGTCAGAATTGTGTGATATAAAGTCAGAAATGCGAGTTATAAAGTCATGTGTGAGATAAAAAGTCACTATTACCTTTTTAATGTTTTTATTTAGTGGTGGAAACAAGCTTCCATTCAGCGTTTTAAGAACATTGTGTTTATTACTCACCCTCATGCCGTTCCAAACACATACAGCTCGCTTTCTCCTGTAAAACACAAACAGAAAAGTTTATGAGGATGTTCAATAACGTTTTTAAGAGATCTACTGCATTATTATAATCGGTGGCGTTTAACAGGTAACCCAGCAAACAAAAATATGTTCATACAACATTTTGCTAACGTTCCTATGTAGTTTTTAAATGTTTTAAAAATGCTTTTCTAGTGTTAAAGGAACATCCCATTTCATCATTCTGCAAACATGAGAATGTTACGTTTGAGTAGTGACATTTAGAAAACGTTAGACGAATGTTCAATCTTTCACGAGATGATTTTCATGAACGATCTATAATTAAAGTTATTATTAAAGATTAACTTTGAACAGACGTTCTATTAACGTTACTGGAAAGTTCTGTTAGCTGTGACATGATGTTCAGGTTTCCAGAGCTTGCTTATATTTCTTGCCGTTTTCTTTATACATATTGGCAGCGTGTCTACATCATTCGCTTATTTTAGCTTCTGATCTCATGCAGACTAAGTAAGAGGAAACCAGGGCAACATTACAGCCACCACCCAACTTAGACACATCCTCAGACACACCTAGAGACAGTAACACTATCTGAGACCGAACACACACACACACACACACACACACACACAGAGACCTAGTATGGCTGATACATCTGATACAGTTACAAGAAACAAGTTTCTTTTGTCACATTAGCTGGTTACCAGTGCTGCCAGGCATATACCAGCCAAGATCTGTGTGTGTGTGTGTGCTTGTTTCATGATTTATGAGGACATAAATACACTGGTATTATGACGTAAACGTGCTTTATGAGGACATTTCAGGAGGAGTCCTCATATTTAAAATAGCTTTAAAAACATACTAAACAATGTTTTATTAATGTTTTCTGTGATGGGTAGGTTTAGGAGTAGTGTGTGTGTGTGTGTGTGTGTGTGTGTTTGAAAACAGCACACTAAAGTACTGGCCGGCTCTCAGTGGAGCAACTCCCAGTTGTGCGTCACTGTTACTGTTGTCATGGCAATTGCTCAAATCTGACACCCAGTATTTAGAGGTTTACCAGAGAAATACTACGTGACAGTTTCATATTAAAGGGATACACTCTTGCAAATAAAGGTGCTTTACGGAACATCCATGGACTCTTTACTGTAGTCCAGGGTTCTTTATAGTGGAAAAATTTTCTTCGGATTTTTAGAAAGTTCTTCTCACTAAGAAAAAATGTTTCACTGAAAGGTTCTTTGAGGAACCATAAATGGCTTTTCTATGGCATCGCTACAAAAACACCCTTTTGGAACCTTTATTTTTAAAAATACAAAGACATGCAACAAAATTGGAAAGTGATTTATGCAGTGAAAGCCCTTAAAAGGCTGTATAATCTGTGTATTATATTCCAAGTCTTCTGAAGTAATAACAAATATAGCGTACTTCTAAAATAAAGTCACATTAACTACTTTTATCTTGCCGTTTTTTGGAGCTTTGGGAGTTTAAAATCAGCACAACACATGAAAAAGAGCTAACTAAAACTAACAGTGGAGTTCGTTCAGAAACAACCGATTCTCATTAGTGTGCGCACCAGCGTTCACACTTATTTCACACTCACAGAGCAGTCGCACGAGAGTTCGTTTTCATCGAACGCACAAATAACACTGCAGTTCCATGCCAGAAAGAACACACGACTTTAACACCCACTGATCTTCCAAAAACAGAATCTCAGGCGCGTTCAGAGGTTCCCTATTGCATCCGAAATGAAAACATGGGGTACTGTATCATCACTTGGATGGTTACCATGACAACCGATCATCTGTCATCTTTGCTACAGCGGTGAAGTGGGGAAATGCCAGCACGGGTCGAGAGGCGTCCACACGCACCAAATTACCAGCCTGAGAGCCCGAGCAGAATATAGTTATTAACGGATTCATGTTTCTGCGCTGAAAACAACTTTTACTTGCACACACACTTCAGCTGCCTACAGAGAGCTTTTCATTTGAACACACTCGGATGGATGGATGGATGGATGGATGGATGGATGGATGGATGTAGGGCAAACAGAACAATACAGACTGATCCAGTGTCACAGCGCACATCAAACTTTCTAGAGTCAGGAAAGATGATCCCTTACTCTGTTCTGTTATGGTTTTCCTAACATGGAATGCTACGGAATACTGCCTCCTAACATTCCACAATTGATACAAAACATCCTTTAAACATTCCATTGGTTACAGAGACTTTCTCTTTCATTTAGATTTATACACACACACACACACATATATATAATTTAAAAAATATTTTTTGTACTTTTTTATTAATTTTATAAATATTCTATTAATGTGAATGTACTATTTTTAGTTTTAAATATTATTATAAACATGTATTCACAAATATATATTTTTCTTTTTTATACTATGATTACAATGACTTTATTTAAATTTTTATTTTTAATTTACACATATAAATATGCATATGTGTGTTCACAAATTATACATATATAACTATATATACAACTATATATATATATATATATATATATATATATATATATAAAATATATAATTATACTATATATATTAATTAAATATTAAAATAAGGTCATTGTAATCCTTAATATAAAAAAGAATATATACACATACATATATACACATATAGAGTTTATATATGTTTTTAAAAAATATTAAAAAGTTTTATATTTATGTTAAAATTTATTCACAAGTATTATTTTAGTACTATAAACAGAAGTTTATTTTCTGCGCTGTGTTTTTGACGCTCATTTGTCACCCTCCCTCACCTCTCAGTTCACGCAAATGCAATAAAACTCAGTATATAACATTATCATCAAATTCCAACTGTATTTCCTAACCAGGTTGACACAGTTCATAAAGACATGAAAAGTATAAATATGAATTGAAATCTAATTTCACCACGGAACCCTGAGAGGCACATTTAGGAAATGAATATTAAGTTAATGTGACAGCTTATCTCTCTGGAAGGAGCTTTTATTGAAACTATTAAACTAAGTTTAACGACGGCATCTTTTATTCATGAGAATGGCAGCGTGTACAGAAAGACCAGGAAATGAGACGCCCGACGAGGAAGCTGCTTCCCGACCCAGAGGAAACCTTGATTTTATGTTGTTCTTATTGCATTATTAAAAATGCATGAATTATTTTCTGAAATCACACTTACAGATGATAAAAATTAGATGCTCAGGTGTTGTAAGTGGTCGGCAAGACATTATATATATACTAGCTGTTATATATAAAAACATATGTTCAGAAATTGAATCAATTAAAATAAAAAAATATATGTATATATGCATATATATATATAAACACACACACACACACGTGAAGCAGCAGGAGTCTCATGATCAGAAATCACCTTGTAAGGAAACAGAGAAGTTCTTGTCAAACAGATCCACACTTGCAGGGACTATAAGGCCGTTCAGATCGCTCTAATTCTTATTGTCATGCATACAGACATGTGTTCTGCTTTAATGAAGTAGGAGAAATCCGCCCCGGGCCAACAACGCCTGTGACTTTCTCCATACAAAAGACTCTTTATGTACAGACTCACACACACACACACACACACGCACACACACAAAGTATGTACACATGCACAGCAGCTAAAACAGTAACGGGCTAAATTTATGCTCAAATGAGCTTCTTATTGTCCTGTTCACTCAAAAAGAGTGAAAGATCTTTGTGTTTTCAAATTTTATGCACAGCTATCCGTTCTATTTCAGTTCAGGCCTGTAGATTTAAAGTGGTTGCATTGCATCCCTGCCGTGTTTAGAGATTCAGATGTTACACAAGAATGAACCAAACATGCTTCCGTTTACCACAACTCAAGTGTTGATTATATACGTGATTAAAAGCCTAAATAAACACATAGAGCAATCGAGTCTGTTCAGCAAATTTGGACTGAACCATTCGATTCATGTGTTTTACGATCTCTGCATGAACTTTTTGAAGGGTCAAAGTGGTAGTTGTCAATGAAGGGGCAGAAATCTCTCAGATTTCATTAAAATATCTTACAAGGATGTCTGAAAGTCTTACCGGTTTTTGACACTTTAATTTTTGGGTGAACTAACGCCTTCAATCAAAACGAGCGAACAAATTAGTGCAACGTGGCCGTGATTAACTAAAACGAGGGAACAAATTACTATGTTGTGGGAGTGAAATCTTATTTCGTGGCCACAAGATTATATATATATATGTGTGTGTGTGTGTGTGTGTGTGTCATGTGCTCGGCTCTGTACTGCTCAGTATTCAGTCTCTTCTCTGGGTTTGATTTATTGACTGGCCTCTTTTCTGTGTGTTGACGGGTCACTGTATACGGCGTTATATTATGGCTCATGGCCATGAAGGCCGTTCCAGCCCGACCCGTGATGCCCTGCTGATAATGGCCGTCATTTAGCTCTATGTGCTTAGCGCTGCGGATAACGCTCAGCTCGCCATGTGACATGGGCACCATTTCAGATTTGACAGCCTGTATCTCGAGGCCTCGGATGACGACCATCTGACCCGATTCCATCCCAAAAAACTTCAGAGCGGAGGCCAGGTGCAGTCAGCCTTCAGATAATTCGCTGTCGCTCTGTAAGAGTTAAAGTGGCACAGGACTACAGTACACACAGTGTAGTGTTTGTTAGCCGCGTGCCACTGAGATGGACATGGACAGTCTGCTGTGATAAACTCTTTTACCCCGAGGCATCGAGAACAAGGCTCTATTGTGACCACGTGCTTCCATACGCGTGGACGTCATGCACTGGAGACATCAGAGTGCGAAATCAAATTAGGGAATAATTGCACTGCAAAAAAATGTTTCAATATTTGCTTATCGGTAGCACTTTATTTTGATAGTCCACTTCAGGCTTTCTACCAACTAAGTAACTTTGTCAACTAACAGCCATTAGAGTCTAGTCTGTCTGCTTCAGATCTGCTAACACTTTATTTTGATGCTCTTCAACAGATATTCTACTCACTAAGTAACTTTGCAGCTCCATGCCAACTTATTCTGCTAACCCAAACAGTCTACTAATAATCTAATGAGTGTAACCAGCTTATCTATTGAATGGCACTCAGACATTGTGTGAATTACTGTAATGAACACTGAGCACTGAATGATGTCGGACAGGACAGCGGATGTATCACTGTTCTCCATCCATCCGGAACGCTTTTGTGAGAGAAAGAAAGAAAATTCAGTGATAAAAGTGGCATCAGAGTAACAAAAGAGGAGACGGCCAGCGTCCAGAAAAGAGTCAGATGTCCAGCAGATACTGCAGCACAAGAGAGCGTCTGTCTGTTCACAAATGAACTCTCGCTAATATCTCACTTGTTCCTCGTTGATAGCAAGGAGATGGAGAGCAAATGGGACATAAATTCAATGTGAAATCAAAATTTACTTTCTTACTACATTTTGCTGGTTTTATTGTGACCGATTCATTAGGGCATGTTATTTTTTGAAAATATAATAACTTGACTAACCTGAGCTGAATAATAAAATAAAATAAAAATATAATAAAAAAAATAAATAAAAGAGATAACATTAAATTAAATATAAAAATAAAATAAAACAACATAAATAAAATAAAATAAAATAAATACAATAAAAAATAAAATAAAATAAATAAATAAAACAAACATAATAATAATAATAATAATAATAATAATAATAATAATAATAATACAGCATTAAATTAAATATAAAAAACAAAAATATAAAATTTATAAAATGTATAAAAGATATATTTTTTAATAAAATAATATAGCTTTAACATTCAAAATTAGCTCCTTTCTGAAAGTAATGGCCACTTTTCGCAATCAAAACGAAACGAAACAAAACAAAACAAAATGAAACAAAAACGAAACAAAATGAAACAAAACAAAGCAAAACAATAAAATAAAAAATAAAATAAAATAAAATATTTATTTAGCTATTGTTTAAGCTCCGCTCTGGAAGTAACGGCATAACCAAATGATCTGAGCTGCTGAAACATCTGCTTAAATAAGACATAAAGGCAGTGTGAACGGCATCAAGTCCTCTGGCCAGAAACATAGAAGGGGGAGAAACAGAATTGTGTTTCTACACACACACACACACACACACACATTGTGTTTTAATTTTTTATGGGGACATTCCATAGGCGTAATGGTTTTTATACTGTACAAACTGTATATCTGTCCCCCTACACTACCCCTACCCCTAAACCTACCCATCACAGAAAATGTTCTGCTATTTTAGATTTTCAAAAAGGATAATTCTGTATGATTTATAAGCTTGTTTCCTCATGGGGACCAACAAAATGTCCCCACAAGATCAAAATTGACTAGTATTACTATACCTGTGGGGACATTTGGTCCCCATAATGTAGGGAATACCCACACACACACACAAACACACACACACACACACACAAAAATATCCTGCGGTCTTGACCTTGAAGATCTGTTGAATGGCTCTCGCCTTTTCCAATAAAATCTACAGCCAGCAGCTCACACAACAACACCAGACACAAACACACAGACCGTCTCGTCTCCAGACAGCAGGCAAACAATTAATTGTTGCATGTGGAGACAACGCAAACAGCCGATTTGCAAATCTCCGTTATTCGGCATCAAACACGCTGAAGATAAAGCATCTATGAGAAGAAGAATGGAGATTCATTAGCCACTAGTAAACGAGAGGGCAGGGTTAAGAATCTAAACAAGAACACTGTATAAGCTTTGTCCGAGGAATGTTGTGGAAATGAGATTTCAGAGATACGAACATCTCCGTGTGTATTTAACAGATCCTCTTCTGAGCTCATGAATATTAAAAAAGCATGTTTACATTCTCTCACCGCTGGCCGGATAAACCCCGTCTAATCGCTAGTCATCACGCATCGCTGAAACAATGCTTTCATAAATTATTCCACGTCATTCATCACCCAGAGGCTCTAATTGCATGCAGATTAAATAATTGCATATAACTAATATCAGGGAAAGATTTTGACAGGTGTCAGAACTTTAGAGGATATTTCGTTTTCCCCGCATCCTTCAAACGCACAGCATAAAATATCAATCATGTTGAGAGGAAAAGGTCACACGCCTCCATAACCGAGTTTAATGCTGGCCGCACAACAGGAAAAAATGAATCGAAGATGACAAGAATGAAGTGTGATGCAAAGGAGACAATGGCTACGCTCAGAATTGCATACTTGCAGTATGGAGTATGCATGGAATACCTGCAGAGATGATGCTACACATACCACAGCAGGAGCTAATGAATGTCACGTTCAATACGTTCAGACTGACGGATGATGAAGATGCTGCGGGAGACACGTGGAGAACACAAGCTTAGTGTACTGTGTACTGCATACTGCCTACTATGTATAATCTCTAGAGTTTCACAAGACATTTTCACAGTCAAATGACACTCAAATGAAATGAGAACTGGGGGAAATTATGGTTAATTAACACAATTACATCGCTGGAACGAAATACTGTGCTGCTTCTTCATTCCATGCTGGCAGCGATGGATAAAACATCTTAGACACTCCACTGATCTGCAAACTCTGTTAAAAACGCATCATACAGAGACAGGAGAGCATGGGGAGGGTTATGTGGACAGGCGTTATTCCTCTGGGCCCTGAGGAAGAACACACATTAACTGAGAGATTCACCTGCATTAAGACACAGCCAGCGTCTTCCAGCTCACTTCACCACAACATCCCCAGAGATCTAACACACTTCTCACTGCTCAGCCATATCTACAGACAGTGTTGCCAAGTCTGCGGTTTTCCCTCGGTTACTTGCTACTTTAATACTTTTGCGGGTTGTTTTTCATGAAGCGACCCCAAATAACGTCATATTTAGCACATGGATTGTGAATTTTACCTTGGGGCCCTACCAAAAAGCGCATTGGGTTGGTTTTGAGTAGAAATTGGGCTGGTTTTATTGTGAAAACCTGGCAACCCTGTCTACAGACCATAATATCACAGGGACTTGAAGTGGAACCATTGGCTTTTTAGAACACCCTAGCAACCACATGAACACCCTTGCAACACTCAACACTGTAGCAGCCACCCAAATCAAACAAGAACAACTTAGAACACCCTAGCAACCATTTAGAAGCACCCTAGCAACAACCACACACTCTAGAAACCACCCAAAAAACTCAAGTACGACTTAGGACACCCTAGCAACCATATAGAACACCCTAGCAACCACTTAAAACAACATAGCAACAATCAAAAACTACAACAACCACCCCAAATCCCCTAGAACAGCATAGAACACCTTAGCAACCACTTAGAACACCCTAGCAACAATCAAACACTTTAACAACCACCCAAAACACTCAATAACTACTTTTTATAACACCCTAGCAACCACTTCGTACACCATAGCGACAATCAAACACTCTAGCAACCACCCAAAAAACTCAAGAACAACTTAGGACACCCTAGCAACCATTTAGAACACCCTAGTAACCATTTAAAACAACATAGCAACAATCAAAAACTACAACAACCACCCAAAATGCCATAGAACAACATAGAACACGTTAGCAACCACTTAGAACACCCTAGCAACAATTAAACATTTCAACACCATCCAAAACACTCAATGACAACTTAGAACACTCTAGCAACCACTTCGTACACCATAGCAACAATCAAACACTCTAGCAACCACCCAAAAAACTCAAGAACAACTTAGAACACTCTAGCAACCACTTCGTACACCATAGCAACAATCAAACACTCTAGCAACCACCCAAAAAACTCAAGAACAACTTAGAACACTCTAGCAACCACTTCGTACACCATAGCAACAATCAAACACTCTAGCAACCACCCAAAACACTCAAGAACAACTTAGGACACCCTAGCAACCACTTAAAACAACATAGCAACAATCAAAAACTACAACAACCACCCA